>JAZKJV010007036.1:0-150878 GCA_037367405.1 Ottelia alismoides
CTATGAGACTAAACAACTGGATGTGGATGGATCATGGAATGATCCATACCCATTTTACATATGATGCGTATACTCCAACAAAGATAGTGATATTTGAGTTGGTGCATTGATTCATTGTGCATAAATGGAACAAGTTGTCTATGTCAAACCTTCTCATTTAGACTTCTCTTCTAGCCAAAATTGTCACAAATAGTATGTAAACGCCTTTCAGGCTAAAAAATGGGAACTTACTGATTTGCATGGCCAGTCAAGGAGTAGTGGTGGGAGCTCCCTTTAGAGCATTTACGAGCCACCTCCCAACTTCTACATCTCGCAGTGATTGACTGATTGGTTTCTCATATTAACTCCAAAAAGGACTTTAAAAATTCAATGGGAGATGTTATAACACCCTAAGACAGGCGGATATTTAAGTTTGACAAAGGTTTAGCAAATGTTTGACTCAAAAAATTTAAGTTAGAAATATTTTTTCGAACCAATATTTCCGTCTTTAAGATAGAAAAATCGGGTTCATTGGTGTGAGAGTGGTGATTGGGAGAAAGGACAAAAATGTCATGGTAACGGAATCTTAAAAAAAGGGGAGAGGTATGGGATGGTTGATATCATGATGAAACATTATATACAATTCAAAAACCTTGTGGAAAAAATTTCTACTGAAGCATCTGTCCTCTATATATAAAGGAGAACAAAAGATAAACTACAAAGAAGTCCCAGTGTTTTTTGATAGGCAGAAGTCTCCTCATTATTAAGAGTGTACTCTATTCTACATGTTATTTGTTTATTGTTCTTGCATTAGTCATGGTGCTGTGGTTAGCAATGCTGCGGTATTTCTCCTAAGGGATTGCATGGTATTTTTTAGGGGCTACATTGAAGCAGTTAAGGAGATAGAGCACCAACTTAGGGCTGAAGATGGTAAACCTTTTGATGATATTGTGGTAGCTTGTGGCAGGTAATGATGCTTTTCTTTTTTCTCATAGTTTTAAATGTTAATATGGCGAGATCAACAAACTTTGGTCAATGGTGTATTTAAGCTATACAACAAATATTGTTGTAAAATTTCTTTTGAACCTGAGGATTCATAATCGGCAAGATCTTTGTCCAAATATCCATTGATGAAATAGTTTATTGACATTCGGGCTCTCCAAAAACTGTCCTTGGGATATCAACTCAAACCCTTCATATGAAAATACTTTCTCAGAGACTAAAAAAAATCTGATTATGAATATCTATATTGGGTGGATAATCCAAACCAAATCAAACTGCACCTTTTCTAAGTGTTTGGCTTCATGGATTCATCACCTCCAAAACACTCCATTTTTTACATCCTACAACTTGCATATACTTTCACCAAAGCTCTTCCAAAGAAGCACATTTATTGTTGACACCTTCAAAGTTGGGCATGATCGATAGATATGCATACGCTTCAACTTGAAGGAGAGTATGGATGTTCTCTGTATTTAGACATTGATACTTGTTTGTTTTTGTGCTTTCGATTTCCAATAGTCTCACCAAGGAGTTTATAGTATTTTTTCCTTTCTAATGTTAGGGTTTAGAGTAAGAAACACTAATCTTCAAAAGTTGTCTCATTTCATCTCATTATTTCCCCAATAATATTTTTTAAAGGAAAAGGGGTGCGACATCAAGGGGACACCCACCCAAAAACTCTTATTTTTTCACACTAATGTTGTTCACCATGCTTCGACTCTACTTGAATCTCGGGTCTTGTAAGGTGATTGTATATTTTTGTTAGAGTCCTGGGTGTTGTAATGGATGTAAGAGTTGAGCATTATTTAGGGTCCTAGGTGTAATTCGTGATTATCTAAGGTTATGTGTATAATTAAGAAATTACTCAAGGTTATGGTGTATATATCCATATATATATATATATACATATACATATATATATATATATAGGGTAAAATGTGTATGCCCCTAGGGGGAGCTAACTTAGCTCCCCCCGCCCCTTTTTCACATATTTTTTTTATTTTTTTGAAATCCAAAACCGTGTAAATTCATTATTAAATCCATATATTATGTCATTCAAATTTCATGCGAAACAGAGACTCCTACGACCTCCATCCAAACGGGGTCAATTTAAAAAGTCCTGTTACCGTTAAAAAAATGACTGTCTGGATGGAGGCCGTAGGAGTTTCTGTTTCACACGAAATTTTTATGACATAATATAGGGATATAGTGATGAATATTCACGGAAAAAGATTTCAAAAAAAAAAAATAAAAAATTTGAAGAAAATAGGGCGGGGGAGCTAAGTTAGCTCCCCCTAGGGGGCAGCCCCATTTTCCTCATATATATATATATATATATATATATATATATATTGGGTGGGCAGCATTCTGGGTGTATTCCTTTCTTATTCTCAATAAATATTGATATACGTGTGGTCTTAATAGGGCAAACCTTCTCTTGTCAATTTATATTTATATACTAATCTACATATTCGTTAAAATTAGTATTTTAAAGGTTATCTGTATTTTCGAGGCAAGAAAGATGCACCCATTTCGGCAATGTGCGGGTCTACCCTATCAAAGATACTGGACTTTGATCTACAAGGAAAAATGAGTTCTCAACACATTTACCAAATAGAATACATGTTAACTACTCTTGAATTTTTAAGTGAAGCATTTGCTCTTATGAGTTATGACATCCTGTGATCTTTTCCTTCAAGAGAGTTGAAATTTGAACTCTAATAAAAGATGTGAACTTCTCCACCACTGTACCAATTAATCGGTTATATTACACCTTTTACTTTACAGCAATCTTACCTTTCATTTTAATCGGAGGCTACTTCTATAATAAAACAACTTTAAATCTAAAGCAAAAAATTGTACCGTTGTGCTAACTTCACATTTACATTTAGATTTATTTTACTTTGCATAATGCCTTTGTCATTTAATCATTTTAATGAGAACTTTTGGAAGTTTGCTAAAAATGCTCTGGTCATCTGATACTTGTAGTGGAGGCACAATTGCTGGCTTGTCCCTTGGGTCGATACTAAGTACATTAAAAGCTAAGGTATGGTGATTGATTATCTTCTTGGAAAGTCCTTCAGCAGCTTATCTCTCTTGTCAACTTACACGGAAAATCATTCATGGTCTCTCTTGTTACACTTGATCAGGTTCATGCTTTTTCTGTTTGTGATGACCCCGAGTATTTCTACAACTTCGTTCAAGGCCTACTAGATGGGCTTCAGGCTGGTGTGAATTCACGTGACATCGTTGAGATCTATAATGTGAGTGATTGAGATGCATACATTGTTGCAGAAGTCAGTATTCGGTATTCAGTTGAAGGGGTCATTGAATAGAGAATAATCGGTATTCTAACGACTATTCGGTTTTGTATTTTTTTAATTATTTAAAATATAAGATTTAATTCTAATACATATATTCTTGTATATATATGTATATGACCAGCAATTAACAAGAATCCAAGATAAAAGTACCAATTAACGAGATAGACCTATGAATCTCTGACATTTTTAGTAATATTGCTATAAATGGTAAGCCTTCTGAGTTAAAAAAATAAAAATAAAATAACATAAATTCAGCAACCGGCCAATAGTCGGTCGAATATTTGATTTGGCCGACTATTTATTGTTTAGTCAGGGGCCCTTTGCACCACATAGTCGGACCGAATATTCGGTATACACTCATTTGTGGCTGATTTTTTTGGTTATTGCTTATTAGCATGATGTAGTGTCACATGTAGATCTGTCGAAACCCATGCCAGAGTGATTTATGTTTCGATTGATTACACCATTTATTGCAATTTGCATGTAAATGTGTTAAAATTGTTAGAAATTCATGTACTATTTGAGCGTATGGAAAGTTTTATACATCTGAATTTTGGCACTTGAGCTATGCGTGGATTTGTTTCTTAAAAAAGCTATATATTTATGTTATACATAATACATACAGTTTCCGACCTACTTGATCTTTTATTTGGATTGTGTGAATAAACAATACCCTTTAGTTGGGGAAGGGGGAATGATCAAGTTGTTTGTCACGACATTCATTCGAATATGTGATCTATCTATTGGTTGGATGTTTTGAATATTGCCATTGCAAATGTGAATTTGCCTGAACATGGCTGGGAAAGATTTGAATTACTTTGGGATATGATCCGAACAATTGTTTTATGTTTTTAGGCCAAAGGATTGGGGTATGCAATGAGTACGGCAGAAGAGCTTCAATTTGTGAAAGAAGTAGCTTCAACAACTGGGATTATTCTGGATCCGGTTTACAGGTATGATGCACGTGCTATTGCATTGAACTTCTATTGATCTTTATTTCATTGCACTATTATAATGGATTCTACATGTTTCTTTGAGAGTTTGATCATTGTTATTATTAGCCTTTTATTTTCTCCCTGTTAATTTTCCCTTGAGGATAGTTACGCAATCTTCCACAAAATCCTCGACTCCTCTTCTTTTAAGAGAAGTGTATGTGTTGGTAGAAAAATAAGAGATGATCATTTCTGAGAACCCTAGGCTCTCTTATATAGGGAGAGGCCTATGGGTAAATTACATAAGGTGGAAACACAAAAGTACAAATAAGAAAAATATACATATAGAATGTAGAAATACATAAATATCTCCACACTCCCCCTCAAGATGGAGCATAGATATCTATCATGCTCAGCTTGGACGAACACTTCTGGAATGGTCCTCTGAGTAATGGCTCGGTAAAGATATCTGCTGTTTGCTCTCCAGAACTAACATGAGACGTAGAAATCAAGCCCTTCTGAATCATATCTCTGGTGTAATGACAATCTACCTCGATATGTTTTGTTCTCTCATGAATCGCAGGGTTGTTTGCAATAAACAGAGCAGCCTGGTTATCACAATGTAACTCCATGGGTAAAGGAACCTCTATATGCAAATCAACTAATACTGCTCGAACCCACACCATTTCTGTACTTGCTTGCGCCATAGCCCTGTATTCAGATTCAACACTTGATCTCGCTACAACTGTTTGTTTCTTGCTTTTCCAAGAAACAAGAGAACTGCCAACGAACATTGCAAATCCAGAAGTCGATTTTCTATCCTTAAAACAACCTGTATAGTCTGCATCAGCGTATGCGGATACAGAGAGAGTTTCTCCTTTCTTGAAGAGTAATCCTGCACCTGGAGACGATTTTAGATATCTTAATATCATGTATACAACATCCATATGTACTTGTCGAGGGTGCTCCATGAACTGACTCACTCGACTTACTGTAAAAGCGATATCTGGTTTGGTGATTGTAACATAAAGAAGTTTTCCTACCATCTCTCTGTATCTTCTCTTATCGACTTCATCTGTATCATCATCATATAGTTTCATGCTAGGATCCATAGGAGTAGTAGAAGGTCGACAGTCAATCATGCCCGTCTTTGCAAGCATGTCTGTAACATACTTTCTTTGGGTCATCACAAGACCCGGTGCATTTCTAGCAAATTCCAACCCTAAGAAATATCTTAGGATACCCAGGTCCTTAATCATAAATTGACTGCCCATAAATTTTTTTGCCATCTTGATTCCATGCTCATCATCTCCTGTAATAACTATATCATCAACATAAACCATGATAACAATTGTACCTCTGGATGTTCACTGCACAAACAAAGAATGATCTACGTTTGACCTCTTGAACCCCTGTCGTTCAATCAGATCTGAAAGCTTTTGGAACCAAGATCTAGGACTTTATTTAAGGCCATATATTGCCTTATGGGGTCTACAAACCTATTGACACTCCTCCTCATCAACAAACCCCGGAGGTTGCTGCATATAAACCTCCTCTTGTAGATCTCCATACAAAAATGTATTTTTAACATCAAGTTGAAATAAGGGCCAGTCACGTACCACAACAACTGAAAGGAGAACACACAAGGTGGAATGTCGAGCAACCGGAGAGAACGTGTCCATGTAATCAACTCCATAGGTTTGCGTAAAACCACGTGCCACCAACCTTGCTTTGTAACGATCAAGGCTCCCATTTGCATGGTGTTTAACTGTAAACACCCATTTGCAACTGACGACAAACGCTCCAGGAGGAGGAGAAACTAGACTCTAGGTGCCATGGGACTGTAAAGCGACCATTTCCTCTTCCATAGAGAGACGCCATCGGCTATATTGCACTGCATCCTGGTAAGTTCATGGAATTTCCACGGTAGATAGAGCAACTGCAAATCTCTGGAAGTCTCCTGTAAGACGATGAAAGGAAACCTGAGAAGCAAGCGGGTAGGATGCACAAGTACGCCTCTACTTCCTGATGGTGATAGGTACGTCCAGGTTCTCAGGAGCCTCATCCTGCACTGATTCCTGTATGAAAAGAAACCATGTTATCAGAATAAACCTGGGGCATGCTAGATGACGGGCAGTGAGCATGAGCAGAAGAGGGCCGACGTGTATAGAATTTTGGTAATGGTGGAACCACGGTCACAGGTATCTGTGTAGATGGAGGTAGTGGAGGTGGTGGTGGTAGTGGTATGGCTGGTACATGAGATAGCTGAGTCGTAGGAGGAGGTGGCATGTAGATCTCAAGGTCAGATTCGGAAGTAGTCAATCTGTCACCTGTAGGAAAGAAAAACATCACAGATTCAAAGAATGTGACATCGACGCTAACAAAGTATTTTCTACGTAGAGGATCAAAGCAACGATATCTCTTCTGGGTACTGGAGTACCCTACAGACACGCATTTGACAACCCTAGGTGAGAGCTTATCAAGACCTGGAGCCGACTGGTGGACAAACGCGACAGAGCCAAATACACGGGGCATAAGAGAAAACAACTCCTTCTCAGGAAAGGCTAAAGAGAAAGGAGTCTTCTCACCCAAGACAGACGAGGGCATGCGATTTACTAGGTAACAAGCAGTGAGAACTGCATCACCCCAAAATGAATGTGGAACATGACTCTGAATAAGTAGGGTCCGAGTGATATCTAGTAGATGACGATGTTTCCGCTCTGCAACACCATTTTGTTGGAAGTGTAAGCACATGATGTTTGATGAATTATACCACGAGAGGAAACGAACAAGGAAAGTATACGAGTACAAAACTCCAACGCATTGTCGGAACGCACAATTTTCACAGAAGAAGAAAAAAATATTTTGAACTTCATTGATGAACATTTGGATCACATCTACTTCTAGTAATAGAAACACCCAAGACAAGCGAGAAAAATCATCTACAGCAACAAGATAAAACCTGTCCCTGATGATCAGGTACACGACCGGGACCCTAAATATCAATATGGACTAACTCAAAAAGAGAGCTACTACTCCGACCTTGACGACTCGGGAAAGTGGACCTATAATTCTTTCCCAACTGACACACTTCGCATTGGAAGGACGACCTTGGAGAAATCTGTGGCAAAATACGACACATCTTCTGAAGAGGTAGATGATCAAAACGGAGATGCCAGGTATATGGAGAGGCTGATCCTGTAGACTGGAGAGAAGCGCCGACATAGGGAGTACGGACTAGACGATAGAGGCCATTCTGCTCACGGCCACCTCCAATCACCTTGCCCGTAAGTATGTCCTGAAAAACAAGAGACGATGGGTCAAAAACGGCTCGACAGTTCAAATCCTTCGTAATCTGGCTAATGGACAGTAAATTCATAGAGAAATCAGGAGCATATAACACATTCTGCAAACACATGGAGGGCGTCAAAGTAATCTCCCCCTTGTCCTGTAATGGGGGAATGTGTCCCATTGGCTATCAAAACAGTCCGCCTTGGAGGAACCTCTCTATATGCAGTAAGTTGCTCTTTGTCCCCACATAGGAAATGTGTCGCTCTCGAGTCCATAATCCATTCTATAATCATAGATCCATCACAAGAGGTAAGAGCATAAGAACTACATGAGATATTGGCTGTAGCGGATGTACTGGCAGAAGCAGAGGCTGCCACATCTGAGTGACCTCCTTAAGTTGTGTCAAGAGGCATGATGTTCCTCAATCTGGCAACAAGATCATCGAAACGTTGGTCCAAAGAAGAAGGTGCAGGAGACTCAACTTGTTCTGCTACCCGAGCCGATGCTGGAAACCCATGCTTCGAGTAGCATGTATCCTCGGAATGGCCAGGACAATGACAATACGTGCAGGGCTGACGGATTCGACCCCCTCGACCACGGGGACCACGCCCACGAAAACTAGATGAGCCACCTCGTCCTCTGGAGGCAACCATCGCTGAAGGTGTCAGAGTAGTAGAGCTCGGGACGGTGATTCGACTAAGTCGTCGGAAAGCTTCCTCCATAGGAGGAATAGTGGCGTCAGCAAGAATCTAAGAGCGAGCAGCATCGTACTCCCGCTCAGGAGTGGATGTCAAAGGCATGAAGCTATGGAGCTTCTCAAACATTCCTCGCAGGGATGTGTACAGTGAGTGGAGAGGACGTCCATTCTGTTTGATCGAAAAATATCATGCTGCAACTATAGTATCTTGGTCTCATTCCGCGCCTGAGAATATGTCGCGGCTAGAATATCCTACATTGCCTTTGTCGTGGGCTGATGCAATACGTCGTTGGCGATCTCTATCATCAACGTCCCAGATAGCCAGATTTTGGCATACACGTCATCCGCATCCCATGTGGCCTGAATCCTTGTTTTCTCCATCGGCTCATCATCGATAAGGATATGTTTCTTACCACTGGACTTCATGAGGTTCATGAACTGCATAGCCCAGAGCTCATAGTTCGTCCCGTCCATCTTGACAATCGGTATCGGACCTCTGAAGGCACCTGTGGCGGGTACGTCAACTTTGTTTTCTGACATGATGCCGAATGAAGATCACAGGGTATGTAGACTAAGAGAGATGTTGTCTACAATGACATATGGGGATTTGATTTCATATAAAGACCTATGCAATCAAATCCATCACCCGAGTTGCTCGAAGAAGACGGAAAACAACGACGGAGACCGACGACACTTGAGGTCGACGGTCTAGGCAGTCTTTAAGGGGCCCACGAGAATCAGTGAGATGCCGCCAAGGGCTGGGCGGTGGAGACGGGGGCCTGGCGATGTGGTGGGCCCCCCTGGCGGCGGTGGTGGCAATGCCCGGCAAGAAGGGGGAGGCCTGGGTGGCGGCGGTAGGCCGACAAGGTGGGGGGCGAGGTTGCCTTGGCGGCAACGCAGGCGGAGAGAGGAGGGGGGGCTGGCGGGTGTTGATCTAGGGTTAGGGTATAGGAGCTGCGGTTTAGGACCGTCGCTCTGATACCATGTTGGTAGAAAAATAAGAGATGATCATTTCCGAGAACCCTAGGCTCTCTTATATAGGGAGAGGCCTATGGGTAAATTACATAAGGTGGAAACACAAAAGTACAAATAAGAAAAAGATACATATATAATGTAGAAATACAGGAATATCTCCACAGTATGGTTACATAATAAAATAAGTCATTTCATCCTTCATGGTATTAGAGCAACATTTCTATATCAGTGTTTCAACCTTCTTGACCTAACCACTCCTCAGCCCTCCCTAATGAATCTCAATTTCTTGCCGTCACCTTCCGGCCACAATATCCTATTTGGGTCCTTGCAGCCACCGCCAAAACAACGGCAAACCCTCCCCCTTTTTGGGCCCTGTCACCATCGTTATTTGGTTGCATCAGTTGCATCTACCTCCTAAGGCTCTCACTATTGTCTTTGGTTGCAGCAACCATGTGCTTAGGTCTTTTGCCGATGCTTTTCCACAAACTTGCATTGCCATTGGACAACAGCAATCCAGAGCCCTATGGGCCCACCTCATTTCCACCGTCAACCTTTAATAGTAACACCTTACTTGAGTTGGCCACAAGGTCCTCTTCTTTTAGGGTCCTTGCATGGTTTTACTTTTATCTATTTATTGGTTATGATATAGGAATACATCTCGTTTTTTGTTGACCACTATAACCACAACTTTGCTCGCTTCGGCTAAGATGAAGCCTCCCATCTCCATCTTTTCGACAGATCTCCAAGGCACCTTTACTAAACTCAAACGTGCAGAATACTATATACTATGGTCTTGGCCATTCAAGATGTCATAGGTTGGTCAAAAGAAACTTTATATTCTTAACCATGAATTGGATCACTAAATATGTGCATTTTTATTGTGACTAATCTCTTTTCAAGAAAATGGCCATGGAGATATGAAAGGAGCTTGTTCAAGGCCTGTGTTGTAACTGGTTTGGGTTGTAGTAACCTCCTGTGAATAGTAGATGTTTGGATGGTTATGTGAGTTGGAGAGGGTTGGAATGAGGAATGTGATGTGAAGTTACATTGATTTGTGATGGAATTCCAACTATGACACCTTGAATGGTCTTGGCCATTCAAGATGTCATAGGTTGGTCAAAAGAAACTTTATACTCTTAAAGGATCCTCTACCATGAATTGGGTCCCGAAACATGTGGTTCATTTTTATTGCGACTAATCTCTTTTCAAGAAAACAACCAAGGAGATGTGGAAGGAACTTGCTTAGGGCCTGTGTTGTAACTGGTTTGTGCTGGAGTAACCTCATGTGAATAGTAGTTGTTTGGATGGTTATGGGGGTTGGAGAGGGCTGGAATGAGGAATGTGATGTGAAGTCACATTGGTTTGTGGTGGAATTCCAACCCAAGGATGCAGGGGGTAAACCAAGTTACCTCGGAGTAACCTGGTAACCAAATGAGCCCTTAGACTTACGCCCATCATTCGACTAAATCATCACCTTAGTGATGTTTATATGCAGATCTTATCAATACCTCATGGAGATTCCACCCTTATTCAGTACTATAGATAGATTGTATGGATATATAAGTAACATGCGGTCTTTCCGCCTGCATGTTGTCTAAGCCATTCCAGGAGCATCTTGAATGACATGCCTACTAGATTTTGTTTGGATTAGGTCCTTGCTATTTGATGGCTAAGGACAACTTCATGACTTCAGACTCAATCCCTTCGATTTGTAAGTAATCTTGAAGTGCCTTCAACGACTCTTCTCATGGTCCTCCTATGACAACTTCTACTCCATATATGACTACATAGAGTACTACTTTTCTAACCTAGGGAGGACGCGACATACTATCTTATTTTATTTGATTTTCGAGGTAGATGCTTAATGCTTGTCACAGTAGGAGATTTAACATCCATGTTTATGTTCTTTGCCATGTATCCAATCGTAATGGATGCCCAACCACATCGGTCAATCGAGGGTTTTTATAATTGATGACATTTTATGCACTTTTCATCGACATGCTATTCTCGCTTGATGCAACTACTTCAGAGCAAACCTTCTTCTACCATTCCATACTATATGGCTTCTGCTAATCTTTTCATTATTTTTTTACTCTTTTTCATGTTATTCTCCCACCCGTCCTCGGTCTAGTTCTTCGCAACTGAAGTAGGATGGAAGTAACTGCCCAACTGGGTAAACTGATGCTTGGGGAAAGATCCTTCTAAACAACTCGACAGAAGGTCAATGGAAGTCCAATTTTTCTTTTGTTGGTAGGATTGACTTCTCTTTTATGATCAATGACATTTTGTGCACTTGTCATTGACATAATATTCTCGCTTGATGCAACTACTTCAGATCAAACCTTCTTCTACCATTCCAAACTATATGGCTTCTGCTAATCTTTTCATTATTGCTTTTACTCTTTTTCATGTTATATTTGTTGGTAGTATTCTCCAGGCTTGAATTTTTTATTTTCTTTGATATTGTTAGAAATCGACAACGTGGAAGCATACTATCAGAGAAATAGACTAAGCATAACGAATACCGGGATTTAAAGTGGAACTCTACTCCGTGAAGAGCAGGATGAAACCACAACACGTGAGAGAATACCTCAAAGGGATGTGTTTTCTATTCACTTTTCTCTCATCTAATACAATGGATGTGTGGCTTCTTATATAGACCATACTGACTCTCCAAGTCCTACAAATAATCGATGTAGGGCTAAGCCATTGGTTGTAGTAATTGGACCGTGTAAGGATCCAATTACCCATCACTATAATGATGCATACTCCAACACTCCCTCTCAAGCTGGAGCATGCAATGCTCAACTTAGAAAAATAGAAAGAAATCTCAAACTCACAATACAAGGCGCTACCTATAATATCAACTCAACGCATACTCTATTGTCGGTTGTTGTCGAGGACGTTGCTTCTCATGCTGTGCTGGTGAGGAGGATCTAAAGGGATGGAGTGTGAGTTGAACTGGGTCTCCTCGTCGGAGAACATGTGCTCTGTATTGCGTCTGTTAGTCATTGAAACTGGAATGAGTCTTTACCTGGAGAACTCTAGCCCGCAACTGCTCCATCTCTCTGGAGGGTGAAAATGAAAAAAGCTGTGGAAACATCCTCATCAGAGTCCACGGTCGTTGGCGAATGGAGTCTAAAAGTCTCCTTATCAGGGAACTGGGTCTCTCCCATACTGGCTCGGAGATTGGGATCGTTACAGAGTTCCTATGGATTACGTGAAAACCCTGACCCGACCATGTTAAATATGGGAACCTCAAAAACAAAGAATGCGCACCTATGTGCCTTGAACTAAAGACTCTGAACCATTTGTAGAGTTTGAGTCTGACCATTTGTAGAGTCTGAAATCTAACCTGAAATCTGAAATATGAATCTGACTGAACTTTACATAATACTCCTCCTTTCTCCCATACTGGTCAGAATAGATGGCATCGATCAAGTTGGGAGAAAACATGAAAGATGGGGATAAAAAAACACACAAGCCGTCTTAAATTTTTCGATTTTTCTTCTAGCATTTTTTTCTCAAATCATGTTTTTTTCTCTTTGTGACGCTTGCCTTCTTTTTTTTAACCTCATGGTCCAGTTGGACCCACAATCTCGACCTTATATTTTAGGCCCCCTTTTCTTCTCAACTGCAGACATCCAAATTGGGGCTCAAATCTGCAACACCCCACTATTGGGGAAAAAATAGCCTCCCCCTTTTTTCTCTGTTGCAAGCCCACTGTGGCCAAAAAAGCCTTCCCCTTTTTTTACTCTGATGCAATAACCACACCTCCCCCACCTCCCTTTTTATAAGCAACCCATATGGGGCCCGCTATTTTTTTTCCAGAACCAGGCCCATTGGGCCTGACATGGGGTTTGATACCTTTAGTTTCTCGCCTTCCTTTTTTCAAGATGCAGTATCAGATTACTTAAAGGGAATAGAAAAAATGATAAATAAAAAAGTAAGGTTTAAATTGCACGAGCCCATTAATGGTAGCAGAGGATCACGAGACCTTTTCCTTTTAAAAATAAGGTTCCCACATACGGAACCCCAATTTTTTTTGATAAGTAAGTATAAGATATATTTCAAAAAAAGGAAAACCAAAAAGGTGTACAACAGGCCTTGATAGCCTCATAAGTCACTCAAAAAAGCCATTACAAAAAACAGCAATGGTTACCAAGTCCCGTAATGGGAGTGGTGTTAGAGCTGTGCCCAAACTCAGGGAGCCTTCGTCCATATTGTCCTTGCAGTGTTGCTAATATTTTGCAATAGATCCTCAGTACGGATGGGGCCAGTCAACATCCACCTTCTGTTCCTTTCGTTCCAAATGTACCACACAACAATTGCCAGCAGAGAACCCAGTTTGATACGGCCACCAGGATCAGAGATTGATGCTATCCAGGAGAAAATGTCAGCGAGCGTAGTGTCCAGCGGAGTAGGTAGCCCAAGGATATCGCATGCACCAGTCCAGAGGTTTGAGGCTAGAGGGCAGCTGAAGAATAGATGGATATGGCTTTCGAGGTCGCTAGAGCAAAGGTAGCAAGTAGCCGGTTCGCAAATACCCCAGGAGGCGAGCCTGTCTGTAGTTGGAAGTCGATGCAAAGTCGCCCGGTATAGCGTGGAAGAGAATTTAGGTGGCGTTCCTTTTGTCCAGACGATGGGCGCCCAAGCCTGCGGTTCAGCCCTTGGCCTCAAGAGATCGTAGGCATCCGAGAAGGAGAATCCCTTGGTGGAGTGGGTCCATCTATAAGGGGGAGCCTCGCCGCAGATTGCGTGACGGAGCGCCTCCCTATTCCTAAGAATTGCTCTCCAAATTCTAGAGTCCGAGCAAGCAGGTTGCAGATCCCATAGGCCACAGTTTTGCATATACCTTTTCCTCATGTATAATGCCCAAATGGATGAATCAGATGAAATCAACCTCCAAGTCCAGGAGGCTACCATTGCGGCACGGAGGGAGGAGAGGGCTTTCAGCCCAAGGCCGCCTTCTAGCCTAGGCAAACATACAGTCCCCCAAGCCACATCATGCCTTTTGCGCCCCCAAAGAAAGTCCGCGCAAAGCTTCTCAATGGACCGCACAACGCCATGGGGAATAAGGGTACCGACGAGCCAGTAGAGGTTTACCCCAAGGACGACGGAGTTCAAGAGTTGTATTCGGCCGGCGAGAGAGAGGACCTTAGCCTTCCAGCCCACAAGCAAGGTCCTCACCCTATCCTCGAGGTTCCTGAAGTCATTTCTTCTGCCGTTAGAGGAGCCAAGAGGCAGCCCCAAGTAAGTTGTTGGGAAGTGACGCCTCAGAACGCCCAACCTAAGAGTGATGGGAAAGTCATCCATAAAGCAAGTAGGCCGGAATATATTGGACTTCCTAGCATTAAGCTGCAGCCCTGAGATACCATGGAAGGATTGTAGGACATCTTTTACTGTCACGAGGGATCGAAGGTTTCCTTTGCAAAAAAATAACAGATCATCGGCATAAATGAGATGCGTTGGGGCTGTGGTACGCCCTCTACCCATAGGCGTAAGGTGCCCCGCAGCCGTTGCATTTTCCACCAAGCACGAGAGGGACTCCATTCCCAGAACGAAGAGAAGGGGGCTAAGTGGGTCACCTTGCCTCAGCCCACACGTCCCTTTGAAGAGACCATGAGGCGAGCCATCAACCAAAACAGAGAAGGAAGCAGTGGTAATACAAGCTTCAATCCATTTGATCCATCTGTTGCAAAACCCCATAGCTCTCAATGAATCCAGAATGAATGAATGTTCGATGGTGTCGAATGCCTTGGAAAGGTCAATCTTGAGGCATGCCCTGTTGATGCTCGAGCGCCGATCGAACCCCCGTATGAGTTCGTGTGCGAGGCGAATGTTGTCGCTGATTGATCGCCCCTTAATAAAAGCAGATTGGTTCAACGAGATGAGATGTGGAAGTACCACTCCCAACCTGCTCGCCAGCAATTTAGCAAATATTTTGTAGATCACATTGCAGCAAGATATAGGACGGAAATCGCTTATCCCATTAGGTGTCTGTACCTTGGGAACCAAAGTCAGGAAAGTATGATTGACCTGTCGCACCATTCCCCCCCACCTTGAAGAAATGCGATTGCGGAGTAGATGTCATCTTTGATTATGCCCCAATGTCTCTTGAAAAATGTCCCGCTGAACCCGTCAGGTCCAGGAGCCTTGGAAGAAGGTATATTGCGGACCGCATCAACAATTTCGTCCTCGGTGAAAGGCCTAGTGAGCCAAGCCTTAGCCTGAGGAGTAAGCACTCTCTTTGGAGGTGGAGGGGCGTCTAGGCAGGGCCGAGGCATTTCCGGGCCAATCAGAGCATTGAAGTGGTCAATGGCAGTCTTAGAGACGTCGGCCTGACGATCAATTGTCCTTCCCTGTGCATCGATGAGGGATTGGATGTGGTTCCTGGACACTCTAGCTTTAGTTGAAAGATGGAAGAATTTAGTGTTGCGGTCTCCGAGTTTTAGCCAATTAATCCGGCTCTTCTGCCTCCATGCTGATTCGAGATCAGCGTCTAGATCATCAAGATGATTTTTGACATCCACGTCGAGCTGCGCGAGGAAGGGGTCCATAGGGTTGGTTGCCAAGGCCTCATTTATTTGTTCCATGAATCTCCCGGCCATTTTGGCTTCTGTGAATACGTTTGCCTCCTTAGAGGCCCACTCCTTGAGTGCAGTCTTCACGTTGCGCAGCTTACGTGCAAGACGGAATAGTGGGTTCCCATGGATAGGCGTTGCCCATCCCCTTTCAACAACTTCATGGTAGCCTGGTCTTGTTGCCCAATAATCAAAACATCGGAAAGGCTTGGGCCGATTCACAACACGGGAGAGCTGAACAGTGAGCAAAAGATGGTCGCTCGATTGGAGCGGACTATATGCAAGCTTAGCTTGTGGGAGGATGGTTAACCATGACGGATTGACCAAAGCTCGGTCGAGCCGTGCCACGATTCTAGCCGGGCCAACAGAAGAATTATTCCAGGACCAAGCATTGCCAACCGACTCCATCTCGAAGAGGCCACAATCGTCAATGCACCGATTGAAATCTTCCATGGGTTTACGGGGAGGAGGACGTCCACCCATCTTTTCCGAAACGTAACGTATGACATTGAAGTCTCCGAGCACCAACCATGGAGTATCGTTGTTGATGTTGTTCCGCGATAATTGATCCCAAAGCTCTGTGCGCCTCATTGGGCAGTTTTCACCATAAACAACCGAGATATTAAAGTTGAAACCACCATGGCTGGAGCATGACATGGTTATCATTTGGGTGGAGATGTCCACAGGGTTACACCTCCAGGTATTGGAGTTCCAGAGGAAATAAATTCTTCCCAGATTGGTGTTGTTATGGATGGAGGTCCATCCATCTGGCAGCATGTTGGCAAATTTTTCCCGATTTTCCGGTCGAATCTTAGTTTCAACCAGGCCAATTATTTCCGCATCCCTTGATTGAAGATCTTTTAGTAGCTTCCTGAACTTCCGGGGCTTATTGAGCCCCCTGATGTTGCATACTGCAACAATCATTGAAATTTTTGCTGGGGGGTGCCTGAGGCACGTTATTAATTTGTGGCCCCTAAGGTCCCTTTTTTTTCCGGTGAGTGGCGGCCGTCCAAGCAGCGTTCTCCACCACAATTATTTCTGGAACGGAGCATTCTGGTTGCGTGGTGGTCCCTGGTTGTTGAGTTTGCGCGGTGCCATGAAGGGCTTCAGTAGACGGACTGTTAAGGTCCGGCACATGGTCACAACTGGTGCTTGCAGCACGGATCGGTGGCTTTCTATTCGATGCAAGCCTCCGATGCATAAGACCCCTGGGTCCAAGGGGGAAGGAAGGGATTGGCTTAGTGGTGGCGGAACCACGTTTCTGTGACTTGAAATTTGAGCAATCCAGGGCGGAATGACCCAGATATTGAGAGCCATTCAATGAAGTGTCAATGGTGCCTCCAGCATTTCCGGGATTTCCTTGTGACGGCTCCAGAATTTCCGGGGATCTATGTGTAGTCTCCGAGAAGGAGGGTTGGTGCAGCGGAGCCTCTGACGAGGCGTTGTCCATAACGGGGGGCGGGGGGGTGGCCGTGCCAGGGATGGTCCCGTCTTCAGGGTCGTCGGTGGCCGCATTCACGGTTGCAGATCCCCCATGATGGGCACCATCTATGGCGGTCAGGGCCGAGGGGCATGCGTTAGGGAAATGCCCGAAGGACGCACATTCGCTACAGCGTGGGGGGTTCCATTCAAGTTCCACCTCTATCATCTGTCGTTGCCCAGAGAAGAAGACAAGGGGAATGGCCTTTGGTATAACCTTGGAAACATGGATGGAGATACAGCACTTGGCAAAGCCTTCGTTTTGCCTCGAGGCTGTAGGCCCGTCCATGAAAAGCGGAGTGCCCAGAAGACTTGCAAGCTTATTGAGGATCCCCACCGAGGAGTGGCCCAGACTCAAGCCATGAAATCGCACCCATAGCGGGATTTCCGACATGAGGTCGCGCTCGAAGCATGAGCCAGCCTCCCACCGCCTCATAACCATAAATCGCCCCTGGAAGAGCCAGGGCCCTCCCTCCAGAATACGGTTGCACTCTGCTTCCGAGGAGAGTTGAAGGAAGAAGAACCCATTGGGCCGAGGAAGGAGCTTGTACTCTCCCTTAGGCTTCCAGACTTTGTCAACGAAGGCGGCCAGCATCCTTCCAAAGGGCCTTTTCCCCAGGACGTAGAAGACGAGGGTATTCTCCCACATCTTTTCAAGCACAGCAGCATCCTCTTTGGTGACGAAGGCGACCTCCTCGCCGTTGACAACGGTAGGGAGGGTGTATGCCATTCTACGCATACGCGGTGCATTCCTCGGGGGGGCCCCACATTTATCTCGCCAAGGAACCCCAATTCATAAAGCCCCACGATGACGCTTTCTGTTGTAGAATCCCTTATCATGCAACCGCCCAGGAGACTTGGAGAAGAAGGATCATGCACAGGTGTTGAGGATCGCGCGCAACAGAGGAGATCGTCAGAGGGGCTGCTGCTTATGGTACGAACTGGGAGTTGCATTGTTGGAGGTTGCACCACCGCCTCTGAATGGGATTTCTAGGGGGGTTGAACCCATTGGTTCCCTATACGAACTCATTGTTGCCGATGATTGCACATAGCCAATGGACTTGGAGATCACTATGAGGATATTGTGCAGGTCCATCGAAATCACAGGAAGAGGTAGGGTGATTGAAAACCCCCTGATTTAGGGCTTCGATCGATTATACATGAGGGTCGAGCATCGTCTTGATTTGATTACTTTGACATATGGTGCTTGATCTGGAGATACCATGAGTTGCAGCAACCCATCGGAAAATCAAGCCAATGGTTATCCAATCTAGGCATGCTTGGAGACGCCTTATTGTTTTGTAGAAGTAGGGTTTCGTAAGAAACCCATGATTTTCTTGAACTTGATGGCAAACTTCTAACTCCAACCAATTTTGAACTTAAATCTTCAAGAACACAATTAGAATTGTACCTGCTTTGATTGTCTGGTTGTGGAGATGGTTGGTTAAAGATGATAACAGACCTTGAGATCTTTGAATATGGAACCAGTAGAACCGCAAGAGCTTGAGATGGTTGCTATGCTGCAGAACTTCTTCAATAATCATTAGGGTTTCATGAAGAAACCCAACATAGTGCCCAAGATTATGGTTTCAGATCATTGTAGCCGATCTGATCGATGTTGATGACAATTGTGCATAATTAAGGTTTCAAAAACCCTAGAATTCTTCTTGAACTGATCATGAACATGAACATAAGAGTAAATCTTCAATAATTACTTTATGAATTGAATTTGCTTTGATACTCGAATCTTGAACAAATCATGAACATAAAATAAATCCTCAAGAATTGAACCCTTAGGAACGAAAAATCCAAGAACGAACTCACTCTGATACCATGTTAGAAATCGATTATGCGAAAACGTAATATCAAAGAAATAGAATATGAAGAACACCGGGATTTTACGTGGAACCCGACTTCGTGAGGAGTGGGATGAAACCATGGAAGAACCCCTCAAAGGCTTATGTTTTCTATTAACTTTTTTCTCATCTGATACAATGGGTGTGTGGCTTCTTATATGGCCCACACTAACTCTCCAAGTCCCGCAAATAATCGATGTGGGACCAAACCACTGAATGCGGTAGTTGGACCCTGAAGGGATTTAATTACCCATCACTACAATGACGCGTACTCCAACAAATATTATTTCTACTTACAAATGTATTGACCTTGATTGTATACTGGTTTTTAACCACCATGTTTACTATTTAAGAACATCTAGACGATGCATATTTTTGTAAGGCTAGTCAGAAGGATCGTTTTTACTAATTTGACATCTTATCGACACTATTGTTCCTGGTCCTACTTCGATCCATGCATATCCATTCCTATGTCATCTTTGTCTTGGTCATCTGTCTGCTTGTGCTCTCTTTATTGTTCCTTACATTGACTTCATTGAAACCTTTCTAACACGAGACATGCCAGTTTGGGAAACATCACATGACATCATTTTTTTATGGATCCATGTCTTATTAGTCTTCTATGTTTAATTTAGTTCATTTTGATTTATGGGATCCTTATCCTCATTGTGATACATGGGAGTCCAGGGTGGTTCCTCTTTTATGGGTCTTGCTTTGATGGTTGGAGGAGAATGCTTGATTGCATTATATGGAGTGCATTAGAGTATGCTTCCATAGATGAGTAATTAGATCCCTCTAGGGTCTAATTACCACATCCACTCAGGTTTAATCAACATCATGTATGAGTGTGACTTGGTCATATTGGTGGAGCTATATACGAAGCCCCATACCACATATATTCATTAAGAGATACATAGTAGACACATAATCAATCTGAGGCGTTCTTCAGTGTTTTATCCTGCTCTTTATGGAGTAGGGTTCCATGTAAACCCATATATTCTTTATTGTTCTTTATCATTATATTTTTTATTATGCTTCCACATTATCATTTTCTACATACCGTTAGAATGGGTTCAATTTTAGGGTTTGTTCTTGAAGAGTTTATTTTAGTTATGTTCATGTTTGTTGATCTATTCAAGTTCTGGGAGACCTTGAAGTTTGTTCTTTCTGTGTATATGCGTAACTTCTGAATTTTCAGAAATCATCTAGTTCGAGAATGTCATTTGGGTTTTCTAATTAAACCTTAATTCGAGCCACATCTAACAATGACCAAAGCATCCTCCACACGATTCTGGCGAGGTCGACAATCATCTACGGTTTTTGAAACCCTAATTCTAGGGTCTACATTCCCTTTTCAAGCACCAAAGTCCAGGTTGTTGTGCCAAGCTTAAAGATCGGCTTCCAGTTTGCTATGTCGAGTTCTGACAGAAAGATGAGCCCCATCAGGGTGGCACTTCCTTGTACGTGAAGGCTTCTTCCTCGCACTCCAGTATAAGCCCCAAGCATCGAGAAGACCTAGACCAAAGACAATGCATATGCAGCATGCAGTTGAAGACAACACGGCATGTGGGTCCTCAATAGAACCATATGCACACATCCAGGCATGCGACTACCCAACGATACCTCTTCTTCGACCTCGACAACAACCTTCGCCTGAGGCTTGACCTCCAACGTGCGCCTCCATCTGTGCATACATCCAACGCCTTCGTCAAAATTGTGGCCCCTTTAGATCTCTAGCAATGTTGTACAAAGAACCTCTGGCTCTAGGCCGCCCCTCCACACGATTAGACCATGCTTTAGCTGCAACAACACCGCTAAGACCAAACATCCCCACATCTTCATAGTCACTTGCGGTAATCCCCCTCTCCGGGCGACACTCTCTTCTCTCCCATGCTTCTCCAAGCGACTGCAAAAATCATATCCAAAAGCCCTATGAATGAAAAAAAATAAAGGACATGGATCTTCTCAACCCTATTTGATGAAGTCGAAATGGGTAAGGCACCCCATGTGTGCCTTGGGCTAGTTTCATTTTTTATTCGAGCCCACTGCTGCAAAAAGGAGAGGCGAGTGAGTTTAGGCCCATTGAGCTGATTCAAAAAAAGGAGGGAGTTGACATTTTAGGGTCAAATTGGCTACAACAATAAAGGAGAGTAGAGTAATGTATTAGGATCCTTGGGTCACAATGATCGAAGAAAGGGGCATACGAAGAGGGGAAAATGGAAAATAAAAAAAGAAAAGTGGGCTTCAAAGAAAAGAAGAATAGCTGAAAAATAGATGGCTTGTTGGAAAAAGAAAAAGCAAAAAGAAGAAGGAAGAGTGTTTTTTTGGTTTTTTCCCTCTTTATTTCTTCACCCAACTTGGTCGAAAGTCATATTTCTGACAAGTATGGAGAAAGAGGTAGTATTTTGTAGAGTTCTCCAGTCCAGATTCATACTCCACAATTCAGATTCAGGCTCTACCATTCAGATTATTTTAGAGTCTACGTTCTAAGCACTCTATCTTCGAGTGACCCTGTTTCTCAAAGTTCTCTAGAGAGAGACTTAATTCAACCACCATCTCCAGTGATCATGAACTCTGTTACATATATTCTCACGACTTTCTCTAGTGATCGTGAACTCTAGTACTCGATATTCCCATGTCTTTCTTCAGTGTTCGTGAACTCCAATACAAGATCCTTCCAAGGTCCCTATCAGAGTAACCCACTTTTCCGATCTACATATGGATATTCCTACGACGCTTGGCCCTTCAGAGAGATAGGAGAAGTTTTCACATGTGGTGCTGAATTCTAACATGTTATGGACCAGAGTTCTCCGACGAGGAGACTCATTCCATTTTCAGTGGCTATGATAAACACAATACTGAACACATGCTCTTCGACAAGGAGACTCATTTCAGTTCTGGTCACTCTGGCAAATGTAATACATAACACACATGCTAGTTCACACTCAGCCCTTCGGTTTCTCTTCACCAGCACAACATAAGAAGCAACATCCTCAACAGGCAGCCATCAGAGTATGCATTGCGTTGATATTATGTGTAGTGTCTTGTATTCAGTGAGCCGGTGCTTTCTTTCTTTTTGTCCAAGCTGAGCATTGCATGCTCCATCTTGAGGGGGAGTATTAGAGCATGTGCCCATAGATGGGTAATTGGATCCCTTCAGGGTCCAATTACCACATCTCCTCAGGTTAAGTCCTACATAGTTTATGAGTGGGACTTGGTTATATACGAAGCCCCATACCACAAGTATTTTATTGAGAGAGGAACATAATAGACACATAATCCCTCTGGGGTGTTCTCTTGCAATTTCATCCCATTTATGGAGTAGGATTCCATGTAGTATTCTTCATGGTTCTTTATAATCATATCTTTGACTACACTACCGCACTATCTTTTTTTACAGACTAGAAGTTCAATTGCTTGTGGGTTCAAGAAGTCTCATTGGGTTAGTAGGTCCCCACCCATTTAGAGACCTTCCTGGAGCTCCATTCGGTTGCTACTAGTCAGATCTGGCTATTGGGGGGCACCAACGAGTCACTGAAACAAAAGGGCCTCACCCACCTGGGTGTTCAATGGCTTGTATATTGCGTGATTGAGCATGTGACAACATCACTTGTTGGAGAAGTATCGAAGGGATACTTCTTTGGTGTTTAGGGCTTTAGTTTGTGAGGAATGAGATGGTCTTCAGGAGCATTTGGTGGTTGGAATTGATGCATTGGGTGGTGGGGGAGTATTTCTAGGTCGGGGAAGTAGGAGAAGAAGCGGATGCGCAACGACGCATGCGAGCATGTATAGGCATTTGGCACGCCAGAATGGGGCACACATACGTCGACCTTACCCCTTTTACTCTTTTTCATGCAGAAGAGGAGGAAGTTGAAGGATGAGGAGGAAGTTGGAGGACATGTAGTGGCTTGAATATGAGATGGAGGACAAGCTATGGGCTAACCTATGTGTGACCTTCCTCTCTTGCCCTAAGCAATCCAATAATGAATGAGGACCTAAAGGTGTCGAGCACAATCAGAAAGAACAACAAAAAGAGAGGGTAATTCCAATTTGTGAACCAACTAGGTTCATAAAGGCCGAAGTGTCATGGTTTGGAAATGAGATAGGGGACCCTTCGTTAGTTTCTTGAGTCATAAGGAGCGGAGGCTGCAAGAAGGCAGAGACTGGTATAGGAGATTGGTCCACATGCACTTATTTTGAAACTTGCACTCCATGCCACTTAGTCTCAGGCCCTAGGGGCTCAAGTCATGAAATTGGCATTCTTCTTTTGACTCCAACGATGCCTACTCCTTCGACAACCGATCTCTCTCGAGGGAGCTAAAGACTGGAGACCTACTTTCTTGAATGCAACCCAGAGGTGCGAGCCCTTACTATGCTAGACTTTCTCCCAAGGGCATGGGAATAGAACCCATCTCATTGGCAAAGCATCTTCCTCTCCTGATGATGAAGCATACTTGGTGAATGAAACTGCTGAAGAGCTGTTGGAGGGAGGTTTTGCGAAGTTTTGGGAAGAACACAATGTTGTTAGAATATATATTGGATGGGTAGTTAGATCTATCCATGATCCAATTACACTACCCTCTTTAGTGCCATAGGACTCTACAATGTTGATGGGGCTCTATGAAGGGCTCTACACCTCATGTACTATTGGAGAGAAATATAATGAAACAATCAACCTCAATGGCTTATTCCCGTGGTTTCATCTTGCTTCCTGAGGAGTAGGGTTCCACATTAAACCCCAATGTTCATATTTGTTTCTTTGATTGTTTCTTTGATCATTGCTTATAACTTTTGTATTGCACATGTCTCTATGTATTTATCTTTGAAATTCTTTATTTTTATTGTTTGCGGACCTCGAAGTTCATTTGTTTCTTTGGATTAGAGATATGTTCATAAGATCAGGAAACACCAAAATTTGCTTAATGTTTGTTCTCGCCAGGGATGCCATCTCCACTTGAAACCCTAAGAAATGCAATCTCCATCATCCCACCTTCCGAGTTGTTGCGTTGAGTCCAAGTTGATGCACCGAGTTTTGTTAAAGAGAACGTCCTGGAAAAAGAAGAAAAAAAGGTGAAGCAAGAGCATGCAGCATTCTCCGTTGGCGACAAAGATCTGGATCTCTGAGTGGAGATTGGAGAGGATTGCTAACCAATGTCTATGTTACCTCTAAATCTTGCGCGGAGAGAAAAATATCTCAGTCATCAGTTGCCTGCAAAGACATTAACACCCGATCTGGGATCCGATCCATGTTTCCAAACCCTACGGGGAGATCTCCACGCAGTCCCTTCCCTTCATCGACGCTGCCCGAAGATGTTCCCTGTCAGGGTAGATCGAGACTTCAACTCCTTTCAAGGTGCTCGAAAGAGAAGAGTGGAGACCCATCCCAACCGACGCTTCCCCATCGCAAATCTTCCCCGGCAAACTTCCTCATTGTTGTTGCTTCCATGGCAAAGCAAGTTCTTCATTTCTTAAGCTATAGGCGGCTGTGGTGATGGGTTCTCCCCCAAGGGGAACCCTAACCCACGAAGAAAGGATTAAGGGGGGGCTTGCTGCCTATTAGTTATCTTATTTAGGCCCAGTGGACACTGTTTCTGTTGTAACGAAAAAAACGAGTATAAAATTTGGGCCCAAATGGGCCACAGCCGCTGGAAAAAGGGCAGCCAAGAGAAAATATGAAGGCTAAAATAAGAAAAAATGACGATAGTCGTAAAAAGATTGATGTAAAGGGGCAGATTCCTCTACAGTGAATGTCTAAGAAATACACAACAACAACAACAAAGCCTTTTCCCACAATGAAGTAGGGTCAGAATGGCTGAGAAATAGTTGAGATTAAAAAAAAAGAATTAAAGAGAGAGAATAAAGGGTTGGATTGAACCAAAAAATGCTAAAAAGGGCATTGTTTGAAAAAATATGATGAGATTGAAAAAAGGTGCTGAAGGTTTATCTGTTGTACATATACCAATATCTCACACCCATATGCTCCTTCAACCTCATTGGAAAGGGCCTATGGAGGATGTTGGAGTATTTGATTGTGTGCCTCTTATGATGTAGATGGGTAAATGGATACCTTAGATGAGTAAATGGATACCTCCAAGATCCATTTACCTCATCCATATGTTTAATCCCACATATACCAGTGATGGGACTTGGAGGTTCTGTAGAGGTGATAGAAGGAGCCCCAGACCTCATGTATCCATTGAGAAAGTGCAATGCAATATCCGCCCCTTTGAGGGCTTCTCCCGTGGTTTCATCCTGCTCCTTAGGGAGTAGGGTTCCACGTAAAAATCTTCTTGTTCTTCCAGTTTATATTTCTTTATTCTATGCTCTGTTTATCATTCCGCTTCTGCATTATCTATTTTCTAACATGGTATCAGAGCGGGTTCGATTCTTAGAGATTTGTTCTTTATGCAATTTTAGATTCGATGCTTGAGTATTTCACGATCTTTATTTTTGTTCTTTCGAGATTCAATATTTATGTTGAATATTATTCATGAGAGATTTATTCAAGATTCCTAGGGTTTTCTAAAACCCTAGATCTGGAGTTCGTGAAGATTGAATGCCTCCTGGAGATCTTTGGCAGTTTTTTTCTGGATCCTGATTTCAAGTTCTATTCGATTCTATGGTTCTTCGTATGTTGTTGATGCCCCAGCATAGGCATGTCCTCCATCTCTTCCAGGTAGAGCCTCATGATGCGCGAGGCGACTCTCCAGTGCGCGCCTTATCTCTCCTCGCGCACACAGTTCCAGGCGCGACCCTCCTCGCACACTCCTACACGGCACTCGCGGCCAAGCCTCCGTTCCTCGTGCTCGTGCGAGAAGCCCGCACGAATCCCCTCCCATCACAGGCGCATGCAGCGTGCGGTCATCGCCTAGGCCTTTCCCTCGTCTGACGACGCCTCTTCTAGAGCGACGACAACCTCCAGACCCTCCAACTGTAGGAGGCGGAGCCCCTTCCCTCTCCGCGAGAGCTCCTCAGCGTCCATGATGGTGGCACAGATCTTCTAATCGGTTCCAAGCAGCCTCTTCCAGGTGTTCTTCATCCTTGCGCAACACGCGCATCTACGAGTGACGCATGGTCCTCTCTCTACATGGGGGACCCTCCAGCGGCACCCCCTTCATATTCTACAGGGGCGGCGACACACTTCTTTGTGCGATGGAAAAAGGGTTCCCAAAGGGAAACCTAAATACAATCATGTCTCAGTTGTGTATAGGCCTTTGGGCTGTGGGTGTTTTTTCTAAAGGGGGGGAGTGATGTGCTCAAATTGGGCCGTACAAAAAGAAGAGGTCCTGAAATGTTAAAAAAGGGGTTGTTTGTTTGGCCAGGTGGGCCGAATGATATTAAAACAAAAGGAAGAAAAAGAAAAGAGAGGAGGGAGTAGTCTGCGTACAAAAAAAAAGAAAAAGAAAAAAGGCGTACGTAATTCAAAAAAAAAGAAAAAGAAAAAAGGCGTACGTAATTCAAAAAAAAAGAAAAAATGTGTTTCAAAAAAATGTAAAAAACCGTTAAAAAATTTTGAATGCGTAAAAATTTTAGTTTGAGAAGCCAGGAAAAATATATATCGGCATTTGAGATGTTTTATTTTCTCCCCATATTTATATATCATCTTGTCTTCTCCTAACTTCGTCAATGTTGAGTTTCCGACAAGTATGGGAGAAAAGGGGAGTATTGTAGAGTCACAGGTCTTGTTCCATATTCAGAGTTTAGATTCCATTTCCAGACCAGTCAACTTTTAGACTCTACAGAGATTTTGTCAGACTCGACGTTCAGATACTTTCCAAGTCTGATGTTCGATGTGCACATGTGTGCCATCTTCAGTTCCGTGGTCCCCATCTTTTCTTCTTATTGTTGACCAGAGTTTTTGTGTGAGCCATTGGGACTATAAAGTAGAGGATCATTCCCTATGCCACGTTGGCAAGGGCTTTCATGTGGTATATAGGGACTGCAGAGTAGAGTACCATTCTCTGAGCCAGATGGCAGAGACCCAATTCTTCTACGAGGAGACTTCTTTCAGACTCCATTCTCCAGCGACTGTGGACTTCGACAAGGATTGCACTTCCACGACCTTTTTTTCAATTCGGCCCTTTTCAGAGATGGAGCAGTTGTCCACATGTTGTGGCGGGACAGAATACTCCGACGAGGAGATTCATTTCAGTTGCAGTGACTCTGACAGGCGCAGTTCAGAGCACATGCTCTCCGACGAGGAGATTCAGTTGATTCACACTCCAGCCCGTTCATTCTCAACTGCACGGCATGAGAAGCAACGTCGTCGACAACTGTCGATAGTTGTACATGTTGAGTTGATATTGTCAGTAGTGTCCTGTAGCGTGAGTTGTGTTTCTTTCTGTTTGTCCAAGATGAGCATTGTATGCTCCATCTTGAGGGTGAGTGTTGGAGTATTTGGTTGTGCGCCTCTTATGATGTAGATGGGTAAATAGATACCTCCAGGATGCATTTACCCCATCCATATGTTTAGTCTCATATCTACCAGTGGGGGGCTTGGAGGCTCTGTCGAGGCTATATAAGGATCCCCAGACCTCTTGTATCCATTGAGAAAGTGCAATGCAATATACGCCCCTTTGAGGGATTCTCCCGTGGTTTCATCCCGCTCCTTAGGGAGTAGGGTTCCACGTAAAAGTCTTCTTGTTCTTCCACTTTATATTTCTTTATTCTATGCTCTGTTTATCATTCCGCTTCCGGGTTCTCTATTTTCTAAAAAAGGAATAAATGGTTGCTTTGATCTCTCACACCCATACACTCCTTTAGCCTCATTGGAAAGGGCTTGTAGAGGAATAAATGGCTGCTTTGATCTCCAGAATTACCGCGATCTTGGTAGATCCATCCCAGGACTGTAGACATCTCGGCTCTAAATAAGTGTTTACGATAAAACACAACACATATGGAACTATCTCAAATCACAAGGCTTGGCTAATTGCCAAGGGATTCAGCCATACCCATGGGATTTGATTTCGACGACACTTTTTCTCCAGTGGGTCAACTTTCTACTCTTTAGATCCTACTCTGTTGTTGCGAGTCGTTGCTAACCTCCACATTAATTTGATCGAGAATGCATTCCTCTATGGAGATATGGAGGAAGTTGTCTGTATGCAACAACCATTTGGTTCGAACTTACGGAAGAATGCCATTTATGACCTCAACTAAAGTCCTGAAGCATGGTTCTTGCGGAAAAAGACGAGAAAATAACTTGTTTATTTCATAGGTTGTAGAGGTTCGTATATAGCGTAAAATCCTAAGGAGCAAAAGAAAAGAACTCCAACAATACCCTTGAGGGATTATGAAACAGAATAAAATAAAAATTCTAACACTCTTCAAGTTAGAGCATATCTATCGATCATGTTTAACTTGGAAATAAGTTCAGACGCATGTCTTTTTGGTAGTGCCTTCATGAGAATGTCAGCAAGTTGAAGGTCGGTAGACACATGTGGAGTGCAAACCTTCCTTGGCATAACATCACGTATGAATTGTCAATCAACTTCAAAATATTTGGTTCTTTCACGAAAAACAAGATTGATAGAATATATGTTGCAGATTTGTTGCCACAATGCAAAGGAACTGCGGTAGCTGCAGGAAGACCAAATTCTATCAAGGAAGATGTCAGGCAAGTAAGCTCGCATGTGGCCTAAGCCATTGCCCTATACGCTACTTAGACACTTGACCTAGATACAAATGTTCGCTTTTCGCTAAACTAGGTAATCGGATTTCCTCCAACAAACATAGTATATCTAGTGGTGGATCGTTTGTCATCCGAAAAGCTAAGCATAGTCAGCATCAACATGAGCAATAATATTGGTGTGACCATTGGCTTTGTAGAAAAGACCACATCTAGGAGACCCCTTCAGATAACAAAGTATCAAGAGAAATATTGGTGTGACCATTGGCTTTGTAGAAAAGACCACATCTAGGAGACCCCTTCAGATAACAAAGTATCAAGAGAACTTCCTGCCAATTATTGTAG
Source organism: Ottelia alismoides (assembly GCA_037367405.1). Classification (NCBI taxonomy): domain Eukaryota; kingdom Viridiplantae; phylum Streptophyta; class Magnoliopsida; order Alismatales; family Hydrocharitaceae; genus Ottelia; species Ottelia alismoides. Next base: position 29,093 of record JAZKJV010007036.1, read on the forward strand.
CATGGTATGTCTATGTGTTGGCTTGCCCTACTGACATCATATGATATATCAAGCTTAGTGAATCGTGATAGTGAGGTAAGTTAGTTTAGCTATCTAGGTTCGTGGTGCTGCTCTTCAATGAGAGGATTTTTGACTTCATGTTTCTATTTGAGGTAAGGGTCCTGTCATTGGACTGAGAACCAGATCCTTGGGAATGTTGGGAGAGGACTTCAGAGATGAGTGGACCTATGGCATGACGAGGGAGCGATTGCTGGTCCCTAACTTGTACTTGACTTTGGACTGCAGCTCAGAAGCCAATGTGGAGTGGGTTTGGACAAAACATGTCTGTTGTGTGGTAGCGTCCCATTGTTTTTTCGTATGTACAAACACTGCCTCAGTTTGAAGCGAGTTGGGGATCCATGGATAGATGCAAGCAGTGCAGATACGTTTCGGACAAGCTTCAGATTTGGAGGGACAGGTGGTGGTTCATGGGTCTAGAGGACATGTCAGGTTTTCATCTGGCTGCTAGTGATTGTTTGAACTATTTGGAGCTAGAGGAATGCAGTTGTAATTAGGTGAGAACGATATAATGTAGAGAATGCGGCGCATAGTGAAAGGGCGTTATACGGATCTCAAAGGTCTTTGTCAGTTGTGAAATGGTTGCAAGTTTCTTATTCAAAAGTAGGATTTGGATGCCATCTAGCACGATGGATGATCTTCATTCAGCTTCGAAGAAAACAAGCTCCTCAAAGAGACTTCATTTGGATGATCATCCTTCACCTTCATTCAACGGATGTATTAATACGCACAATGCGGATGACGATGCTTATGTTTCTTTCTATACTTCTGGATTCGATAACCCGATTATATGAATGTCTTCTTGCTACTTCATGTTGTTTCCTCACCTACTTGTATTAATCATCTGCGTCTTTGGCAGTGGAAAAGCTGCATTTGGCTTGACAAGAGAGGTTACGGAGAATCCATCAAAATGGGCAGGAAGGAAGATCCTATTTGTTCATACAGGTGGTCTCCTCGGGCTGTTTGACAAAGTCAATGAACTAGCACCAATAGTGGGGAATTGGAGGAGAATGGAGCTCGACGACTCTGTCCCTCGCAAGGATGGGATCGGGAAAATGTTCTGAAGCAATGCGGGTGATGCGGAATATCTTTGCTGCTCTGACGATCACCAGAGGTTAATGTGGTAAAGTGGTGAAGTTAGTGAGATATTCGTGAAACTTGAGGGTTTGAATTTGAATTTGCTGTCATGTAAATTGTAACTTTATAATAAGTCATGCTACTGCACAACTAGATTGAATGGTACTTAATATTTTAAACGTCATATAGTTTATTGTGATTGGACTCAATGTAATTGAAGCCGTCACCTAACTAGGCTGAACTGATCTCCGCGCCGTTTCGAACATGAGTTATTGGTGGTTTCACTTCTGGGGCTGCTCTGAAATTGCAGCTGGCCGCACCCGATATAAGGAGGGAGGAATGGTTTTCTGAACCGCTTAAAGCAAAAAGTTACTTTCGAGTGAAAAATACTCGGGTTAAACTCACTCCTTTTTTTTCCCTTGGACCGGGTGTGGATTGCTAAGACTGTCGCAGCAGCCCCTGTTGAAACCACTCACAGCAGGGAATACTGGATGGTCAAGGAACGAACTATGTAAGTTGAATGGGAGGTTCCATTGATATAGGACAAGTTCTCGTTACTTGGCGCCACAAATTCGAATGGAAAATGTTATTTCGTCTCGAAGATGGGATTGCTTTATATGACCAACTAATCTCATGATTTGGTTCATGGTATATTTGGCTCCCTGGCCTAACTTCGTGCAGGGTAATCGTATCTTATTACTTGAACCGAAATGTGAATTTGGATATGTATGTTAACCAGCCTTCTTGCTGTTGGTGTACGAATCTTTGCTTTTCTGTTGATGAACGTGGCAGCAATCTGAACCTAAAGTGAAGTTAAACCTATTTTCTTTGTAAATTAATTGTCTCAAACTTAAAAAGCCTTCGCTGCCTTTGCTGTCTCATTTTGTTCACCTTTTTTCCCCAAAAACTTTTCTTTTTCTCCCCTTGTTGAATTTCGTAACATATAAACTATGAGTTCGCACTAATACAATCTTGTTATCCAAGCTAAAAAGATTCTATATGGTCTTGAAAATTTTCAAAGTAATGTACGGTCTACTGAACATGAGAGCTAAATCTGGCGATTTTTTTTATGGTATCAAGTAGATGTTTTTGTTAGAAGCATTCGATTTAGGAAACATTTTGGTTTATTACTAGATTAGATTATATATAAATTTGGTCTAAAAACTCATCGAACATGAGATAGCTAATCGTATACAATTAACTAGATTTTTTGGCATAATCGAATGAAAATGACATTATGCTTCCATCCATACAGTTAAAATTCAAGTCGCCATTGAGGAAACCGGTAGGGCCCATTTAACTACACCCAAAATTCTTAAACTCAATTTGTTAAGTAGTTTACCTCATTATTTATAGCTCACTATCACCTTTCTAATTACTAGATGCGAGACTATATTTGAAGTGCGACAATCTATTCCACTCATATATGCCACCTCTTCGATGCCATTTGGGTTAACCCTTATCCACAGTCTTAGGTGGTGTTTGGATAGTGGGTTTATGTGGGTTAAACTGGTTGTAGGTAACCCATTTTTGGGTTTTGGTGTTTGGATAGAGGGTTAAACTGGGGGTGGGTTAGAAGTGAGTTTGGGGTGATGTGATTGTATTGGAGTTTGAAAAAGTGAGAAGTTATTGTGATGTGATTGTATTGGAGTTTGAAAAAGTGAGTAGAAGTAGAGTAGTTTATAATTTTTATATGATATGATGGTATAGTATATTATTTTTTGATGAATTTGATGATGGAGAATTGATTTATTTAATTTTTTTAAAAAGATAAAAAGTAGGACCCACGTGGAGGGAGAAAATATGGGGTAGGTTAACCCGATACAAGAACGCACCCTTGGGGTGGTTCCACCTCTAACCTTTTCCATTACTAGAGGATCTCACTCTAATACAATTTATAGCATTCTGGACCTCAACTTGAGCTCTTATGAAGGACAACTCCTTCACAACTTGTTGGGCTTAAGCCCAACTGCTCAACTGGGTCTGTTGATCACTGTCAAAAACACTTATACCTGGGTAGTTTACTAGCTGTCCCATTTCATATTCGCATTAATATGAGTCGTAGACTATGTTTAGAGTGCCACAAGCTTCCTTACTCATATATGCAATGTCCTCATTAGCATATGACCCATCACTTATTCTGATTAATAGTGGTGGATGCACACTCTTAGGTAGTCTTTTTCTCCTGTCTCTTTAGTAAGGATGGCTCCTTGCCTAGCATTTCTCGCCATTAGAAGAAATCTATATTGATACAATATGTAACGTCCATTCTTGGACTCGAGTCATTGTCGAGAAATACTGACCCTCAGTGTTTGTTGGGGTTGAGCCCAATCGGGCCCATTTAACCACAACCTAAATTGATTAAGCTTAAGTTGTTTAACAATAGTCTCTGCTATTATGCTTTGTGATTACTATATATGAGATTTTTGAGTGGTATGATTATGATTTCCAAAAGAATCTAAGGATTTTAGTTTAATTTTTTTTGGATTTGCATTGCATTTTAGTTTTTCAAAATTATCAACCATTTTGGTTTACGCCATTAAATTTCCATCCATACTCGAGTATAGCATCAAGCCAATTTACGTTGTTAAATAAAAAATCATGTCAATTGTATAGATTTAATCCTTTTAAGTAAATAAATGTTCGAAAAAATACAAGTAATTTGCTGATAACTAACAAAACAAAATGGGTCTTAAATAGAGTAGTGTCGATGAAAACGTATTTTCATCCATTTTAGTTGTGAAAAAAATCGTTAATGAGGTAGGCCAAGCCCTCTCATCTTCAATATTTGACTAAGAAACTCTGAACCAAAATAGTTGATGATCTAGTAAAATATTTTCTGGATGAAGACGTAATGGAATCTTTCAATAGGAAAAATAAACACGCATAGATAGGTTTACTTTCGTGTACTTTAACTGACTTTAAAGTTATTTAAATTCCATACGAAATCCTTAATCTTGTCTGATATCGAAACTGCTTTTGCAAACTCCTAATCTAATGCTAAGAAATTTGACAATGACACACACAGGGTTTGATGGGGGCTGCCCCTATGGAGCAGCTATGGGCTACCCTGCGTTATTTTTTTTCGTAATTTTTTTAAAAAATACTACCATGTGTATTCATCTATATATCCCTTCAATATACCATTCGAATTTTGTTAGAAACAGAGACTCGTATGCACCTCATCTAGAATATGTTGATTATAACAATGTTTAGACCTTTAAAATTACATGTTCTAGAAGGAGGGATATGAGTCTCTGTTTCTGATGAAGTTCGAGTGTCATATTGGAAGGATATATAGATGAATATACATGATTATATTTTTCAAAAAAATAAAAAATTGCAGAAAAATGACATGGGGGCAACCAACATAGCTGTCAACACCCATTTTCGGTATTTTTTTTAAAATAAAGTCATGTTTTTCATCACTATATCCCTCTAATATGTCATTCTAATCTTCAGAAACAGAGACTCCTATGCCTTCCATCTAGAAAAAGTAATTTTAATGGTCTTAAAATTGTTATAAGTAGCTTGTCCATATGAAGGGCATATGAATCTCTATTTCTGACGAAATTGGAATGATATATTAGAGGGATATAGTGATGAAATACATGACTTTATTCTCCATTGAATCCACATACACATACACACACGGAAGGGATTTTACAACCACTCACCTGCAATCTTTCTTGATTACATATTGTAATTATACACTAACCCTATAATCTTTATAATTACATAAAGACCCAAGTAATCTTACTCTATTTTACACAATTTGCCTCGAGTAATAACGTCCCTTGAATAAAATTGTTAAGTTTAATTGCAAGGAAAAAAGAAATAAGCTTTGATATTCTTTTCACTTTCTTTTCACAATTTTCATTTCTCCTCTCTCCCTTCCTCGTACTTCTTCGGTTGTCACATAAACCCCTCTTTTGGTAGACCCAACCCCCACTTTCGCTCGCCTTCAACTCTACATGTTTGCAATGTCATTGGACCCCCTATCACTATTGGCCAAGGTATCATCGAAGTGTGTCCCTTGTTGGACATGTGCAACCTGAGCAAACTATTTCTATAATAAATGTTATTGTAATCCTTTTATATATCAATAAAAGTTATTAATTTTCATTCCCTGTCTGAAATTAATAAATTCATGCACTTATACGGTCACTTCATAAAATTAGGATTATGTGCCATGGCCATCTCGATAATCATACAATTGTTGATATAATGATTGGATCATAGAGATGGGCGCTGAGATGATATCTAAAGAGTTAGATTGAGGAGTCAACTAGCACTGTCAAATGATTATCAAGAGAGGATCTCCAGCATGAGAAGGAGATGGCAATCCTTTTTCCAAAGGCTGATATCCGATCGATCTCATGATGCAAGTCCATAGGAATAGAGATTTAAATGTGTCAGATAAGTTAGGTCAAAGGGTTGACTTAATGAGGTCGAGATAACTAAGACATATATCGTATGCTATCACCATATAAGCATGCATCCTCTGATCGGAGACAGGTGTATTAATATATATTGGAGTATGTACATTAAACAAACTGATAGGTTGATGACCTAATGAATATCTATACACCAGTGGGCTGGTGTGCAAACAAGGACATACGAGTAATGCGATTTCTCAAAGGGTTCATACATGTTCACTACTGAATTGGAAGACATGAGCTCACTCATGAGATATTATGACAAACCAAATTCCATAAACGGTCATCTCTCTTTGGAAGCATGCCATGATTTGTAGGTATGCTATAAGCTTTTGGAAATCATAATCGATACTAATTTCCAATGATCGAATGCGAAAATAAGTGATGAAACCATAAAGGAGACAGTTCAAAAGTGTTCAAAAATTCAGGTTTATTCTATGCCTTCTAGTATACAGGATGTAAGGGTGTTAGGAATACTCGAGGGTGATGTGATCTTAAATAATTGAATACAATGCCACTTCCATTCGAGGGAGTGATGAAACAGGTTTGGATTTTAGTGACTCCTCTCAGTGGACTAAATATCTGATCTTAATACAATTCTTGGACATTGATCAGAATATGATTCGGATGTAATGAGAAGATCGAATATTATGTCTAACATGATCAGATACCTCTGGATAGTCTTCTAGATCTAGATATGAGATTGAATCTCTTTATCCAAGTCTCTATACATGGTATATACACTCCTCCTGACCTTATCTCCATGTGTCTGAGGAGAATGCACACAATTCTCGAAAGAGTTCGAGAATTGTTCTATGAGCAATTTTATCGAAGCATTGGAAAATTGAATAACTAAATAGGATTTAATATAACATTCAAGTCATCCCGGGGGTTCCCATGGAGGTACTCCAATTGGATCAGTGATAGCAATAACAGTTTCCAGCAAGTTGATCTTTGCATTGAGTTCTGCCCTACAGGAAGACACTTGACGCTTCCCTCTCCCAAAGCATGATGAAGGTCAAACCTTTTCTTTATGGACGTTAGTCCAGTCTAAGCCTTTTTTGCTTAGCAGGTTGGCTTCGAAGAAGTGGCCAGAGATATCCATGATAATTAAACTAGATTTAAATATCATGGATATGATTAGTGTAGATAACACTATCCACAATAATCGTAGATAATGTGGACATGATCCACAATATCCCATTGAGAGTTAATTGTGAATGAGATTCACAATTTGTATGTTGATGTGAATTGGATTCATAATACATAATTTAATGTAAATAAGATTTACATTAAAAAATATTAGATAGAAATAATTTAATTCTTAGTAGTCAATGGTATAATTGCCTAAATAATTTGGAATTCATTGATGATTATTCAATTAATTAATAAAGTAGATAAATTAATTTGACTCATTTCACTTTAACTTAGAGGGGACATTTTTTGATTTTGAACCATGGTGGACGTCCACCCTAAATATAGTAAATCAATATAGACATTTTAATTCGACTCCGCTTATTGATTAATTGATATAATTTAGAAATTATTTTCAAATTATCTATTTGTAATTTCTTTTTATTTTTTTATGAACTAAAAAGAAACACTAATCAATATGAACCTTTGATTATTGAAATCACGTGGATTGGGATCCGTGAACTTCTAAAATGCTATAAAAGAGAGGCCAACCCTAGCCCTCTTTACATAAGATATATGAAATTGTTGCATAAATTAAATTCTCCCTCTCTCTCTCTCTCTCCACACATCCAATCCTCTCTCCATAACCCTAGGCTACCCCCTGCCCAAGGTTGGTGGAGATCGTGATCATTGTTGTGCTACTGGACCGATTGCTTTAGGAACTCTGTTCTCTTCCATGCATCATGCTCGTGAATAAGACAAGTGATTTCATGAGATGAAATCAGGAGGTTGCTTGCTTGGATTGTCGCTCGATATTGTGAGAAGTATGCGACTCATTATCACACTCGCAAGTGCACTCTTGTCGGATCGGACTTGAGTCAGGAGGCTTCTTCGTTTAGAAGCTTTGAGGATTACAATCATGCTTCAAGAGGTAAGCCTAAACTTGGGTGGTCTCGATGAAATGTCATGGGAAAAGGTTTTCATGTCATGTGGTCTCATCTTAAAAGTTTTTTTTCCGCTGCCATGCCAACTAATTGACTAGTTGATCATGATCGCATATGATGAGATTTTCACGCCTCTCGTGACATGCAAGTCATAACACATTGCCTTCACCCCTATCACCCCTTGACATGCATTGTAGCACCACATCGTTCCTCACCTTAAACATCCCCTTAGTGGAGGATGGCCCCTAGAGGAGTAGGATCAAGTCGAGGATCTTGAAGATCATGAAGCTTGATTAGTAGATGGTGAGGATGACATCACAAGAAGGGAGCTATATGAGGTAACATAAGGCAATCAAGGTGAAGAATGTGAATTTGTTTTCGAGTAGGAAGTGGGCTCATGAAGGAGGAAAATGGGGTAGTCGAGGAGAAGGGCAATGTGAGGGAGCCATGAGAAAGAGAATATAGGAGGAGGTAAGCAAGATGGAGAGGCATATGTCAAGAAGGTGAGAAGAGATGTGCATATGGTCAACCTAAGAATGTGAGTCTAGAAGTGACAGAAAGAGGGGTAGAGGGGGTGGGAGTTGAGTAGGAGGGCACTGGAAGAACATAATATAGATTAGGTCGAGGATGTGAACTCACCAACGCTAGAGGGACCATTGATAAAGAGGACCTGCAAGTGGAGGGCAGAAGAAATTCTTCAGAGGATGGAGCTGGTGATGGGTTTGGAGGAGATATTGAGGTTTGACTGATAAGATTCGACAATAAAGGCATAAAGTCTAGAAAAATAGCAATAATATAAGAGTTATGATGTTATTACAAAGATGATACCGGATTTTTGCGAATCACGGAATCAAACATGCACAACTAAAATCAATCAAGTAAGATACACACACGCATACATATTTGTAAGGTTCACCCGTAATTGGGATACGTCTTTGGGTGGTAGCGATCGGTTTTTTCTATATGGAGAAAGAAGAAAAGTACATAGGATACAAATAGACCTATCCCTAGGGAGTTTATATAGTATTCCCGTATAGACAAATCCCTGAAACAAATGGATCCGTATACTTGGGGTATGGTAATACAAGAGGAGGCGCATACGAGGTTCTTCAACTTGGCTAAGATGGTTAGGATTCTAGGCATAATTGAATCCTCTGAGAAGCTTTGCCAAGCTTCATCTTGCCTTCGATAGTCCTTCCTTGGGGCTACTACAAATTGTTGATATTGAGCAAGTCCAAACAATATTTGAACTTACTCTTAGGAACTGCCTTTGTGAGCACATCGATTGGATTACCTTGTGCAGACCATCTTTACCTTGATCCTCTTCTCATGATGAATGAAGTAATATCTGATATCTATGTGATTGGTCCTCTCATGATGCATCTGATCCCTGTCTAAGCATATTGCACTGAGATTGTCACAATATGCTATATTCTGATTCTATTATAAACCAAGATCTCTAACCAAGCCCTTCAGCCAGATACTTTATTTTGCAGTGTCAAAGTAATGTACTCTACCTCTGTAGTAGATAAAGTAACTGATGGTTGTAAGGTAGCCTTACAACTGGTGATCGAATTCATCAAAGTGAAGATGTGACCTGTCATTGATCTCCTCCCAACAACATCTGCAACATAATCTGAATATGAATATCCAACAACCAAACACTTCGAATCACTTCTTAGATGAGACCAATGTCTTATGTTCCTCTTAGATAGCAGAAAATTAGCCCGATTGCCTGCCAATGCTCCTTCCCTTGGTTGCCCATGAATCTGTTAATAACACTTACATCATGAGTTATGTCAAGTTGTGTGCATACCATGACATACATAAGGCTCCTAACTATGTTGCCATAGGAAACACGTGACATGTGTTCCTTCTCTGCGTCTGATTGAGGTATGAAAGAAACTGGGAGATGAATATTCACAATAGATGGAGTATATATAAGTTTGGCTATAGACATCCCAAATCTCATTAAAACTTTTTGATGTAGTTATTCTAGATAACAATTTTCCTTCTACAAGGTCTCTAATGATCTCCATCCTTAAAATCTTATTCGCTGCATTAAGATCCTTCAAGTCAAACTTTGAACTAAGGAGCTTCTTCGGATGATCTATGGTACTCTCCTACTTGAAAACAATAATCATGTTGTTGATGTATATTAATAGATAGATGAATGAGATATCCTCCACCTTTTTGTGGTAAACATAACTATCGTATGAGCTCCTGTTTAACTCATGACTATTCATGAAATTGGCAAACTTCTTGTACCACTACTTGGAAGACTACTTAAGACCATACAATGAATTCTTCAATATGCATGCATGATCTTCCTTGCCCTAAGATGTGATTCCCTTTGGATGGCTCATAAGAACGTCTTCTTCGAATTCACCATACAAGAAAGGTGTCATCACATCTAACTGTTATAACTCTAAGTATCAATGTGCCACAAGAGCTAGTAGTGTCCTGATGGATGTATGTCTTACAACGTGAGAGAATATGTCGTTGTAATCCACACCTTCCTTCTGACTGTAACCCTTCGCAACTAGGCATGCTTTGTATCTCATTCCTTCACTACTTGAGATTCCAATCTTGTCTTGAAGACCAATTTGCATCAAGCTCCCATGTTTGATTCTTATGAAGGGTCTCCATCTCCTAATCCATAGCAACAATCCACAACCCATATTCTGCCCCTATTATAGCCTTCCTGTAAGTGAGGGGCTCTGAAGACTACCTCCTCCGCAACCTGTAGTGCAAATACAACCATGTCTTCAAATATGTATATCTGCGATGGATATCTCTCTTTACGAGGCCAATCAATAGTAACACTTGGTTACCTTTCCGTTGACTGCTTAGCTTCAAGTTATTCAACGTCCTGATCAGGATTGGTGTGATCAACTACGTTATAACTACTTGGTATCAAATCTAACTCCACTTTTTTGTGTGCATCATCACACGTCCCTGCATCAACAGACTCAATACTTGAATAAAGCATGGAATTCTCATCAAATGTAACATTATCGCTAACAGTAGTTCTATGCTTAGAAGAGGAACAGATTCTATACCCCTTCACTCATGTGCCATATCATGTATAGACCACATTTTTCCCCTTGGTTCCAACATCCCTTCACTAAGATGCTATTATGCAGGACAAACAACGACACGTAAAACAAAATAACCAACATGATTACAAGATCATACCTCCATGGGTATTTTGCAGTTGAAAGAAGATGAGGGACTCTAATTTACCAAGTAACAAGTTGTTTCACAGCTTTAGTCTAGAATGATTTATCAAGACCGGTGTTAGAGAATGCACTTTGCTCTCTTTAGAAGCGTCATGTTCATTTGTTCTGTGACTCCATTCTGCTTTGGCATATCATTGATAGTGAGGTGTCTCGCAACACCCTCCTCCTTGCAAAACTCATTGAACTTTGACGAACAGAACTCCAACCCATTATCTGTACGAAGATGCTTCACCTTATTAGAAGTACGGTTCTCCACCAAGATTTTTACTGCCTGAAGGTCTAAAATGCATCGCTCTTGTACTTTTTCATATGTACACAAACCATCTTGGAGTAGTCATCAATAATTGACAGAAACATTTGGCACCTGTTAAAGATGGGACCCGTGAAGGCCCAACAATCTGCATGGATGTAGTTGAGCGTCTCCTTCATCCTGTGAATAGCTTTGCTAAACTGCTTCTTGTGTTATTTCCCAAACAAGCAATATTCACAAAAACTCTAGTTTAGATCCATTAAGATCTTCAATCAGACCCTTCTAGTTAAGGATATTTACTGACTCATGTGTCCTAGCTGTGTATGCCATAATTATGACTCCGATCGCATGGCTTTGGATGCCGCTGCAAAAGAACCTGTAATTGTAAACCCTTGCATGATGTATAGGATCTTTTTCTTGTTGCCCTTGATGAAAACAACTCCAGCTTTAGCAACCTACATAACTCCAGCTTTAGCACTATACTTGTATTCTTTAGAGTCCAAAACTCTAAGGGATATCATGTTCTTCCTCAGATCATATGGTATATTTATGTCATCATCCTCACAACTCCATTATGTATCTCGATCTTTACAGAGTCAATTCCTACAATCTTGTAGGTTGCATCATTCCCATTTATGATGTTTCCACAATCTATCTTCTCATAGGTTCATAATTAATCTTTATTAGGATTCATATAGTAAGAACAACCTGAATCGAGAATCCATGTGCTATCTGTCATCTTCTATTCTGTGACGGTGAGAATCAGATCATCTTCGTAATGTATGCCTCTCTGAAGCCACAACAACAATCGTGGCTTTCCGTTTCTTCTTTAGGCAATCCTTCTTCTAATGTTCAGGTTCTTTGTAGTAATTTTAGATGTCCAAGCTTGGACTTCTATGTTCCTTTCTTTGCATAGCCATAATCGGTATGAATCTTTTCATGAGTGATTTTCAAACTAATAGTTTTAGCCATATGCCGAAGTTCACACATATGAAGACTCGTGTGAACTTCCTATAGGGTTATCGATTCTCTTCCCATAATAAATGATTGAACAAAATTCTTATACGATAGTGGAAGAGATACCAACAAAATCAAGATATCATCCTCATCTTCAATCTTAACATCTACATTTCTTAAATCAATTACCAATATATTTAAGCGATCTTGATGTTCTTTATGAGATGTACCTTCCTATATGCGGAGAGAGAACATATGTTGCTTCAATAACAACGTGTTGGTCAGAGACTTCATCATGTACATGCTTACGAGTCTCAACCATAGATCGGCCACAGAATCCTCATCGACAACTTATATAATAATGTCGTCCGCCAAACACACCATGATCATCGAGTGCGCTTTCTCTTCTTACACCGTCAACTTGGTTCATTCGAGTGCCTTCTCCCACTCGTGATACAACGATGCCCATATCCCTTGCCTTATTTAGAAGAGCATGCATTTTGATATGCCATAGTCTGAATCCATTCTTCCCCATAAACTTTTTGATCTTCAGATTGTACGACGTCATCTTGTTTTATGATCCATGCGAAATCTGATGATCCAATACTAGTTTTTTATAAATCACGGAAACAAATATGCACAAACACGATCAATCAAGAAAGATGCAAACACATAGATTTACAAGGTTCACCCGTAATTGGGCTATACCATTCTGCGTCTACGATTGGTTTTCACTATGTGGAGAAAGAAGAAAAGTATAGAGGATATAGAGAGAGCATTAATCCCAGGGAGTTTATATAGTACTCTCGCGTTGTTGGGTATGGTACGACATGAGAGGGTGCATACATGGTTCTTCAACCTGGGTCAGATTTTAAGGCATATCAACAGGGTTATTTTGTAAATTAAGAAAGATTTACAGTCATGGGTGTGAAAATGATATTGAAAGCCTTTTAAATGTAAGATAATCAATTAAGAAAGAATACATCAACTTCTCGATTTACTAGAGGCAACTAAGAACAGAAAGAGGAAATTTATAAGCATCTTTTAAAACTCGCACACTTTCGACATTTTCTCCACTCATATAGAGAATCAAGTATTCAACATATCAAAATCGACTTTTGAGAGGAAGACCTGTATGAAATGTACCTTCATCCCAATTTTCGATGACATAGACATTAGCTCCAATGAGAGCAAAGATGACGACTCCAAGGAAATAACGTGAAGTGACAACATTGTTTCATGGCAATTGATTGTGGTAAATGAATCTATAGTTGAAGTGTTAAATGTAAATGATGACTTATTTAATTAGTGCAGAAAACTAAAAAAATAAAAGTCTAAAAACATGAGATAAGTGACACGTCGAACAAAAAATATATTTAAAAATAACTATCCTTGTTGCCAACAAGAAAAATGAAAGTCTACTAATAGTGGAAAAAGTATGTAGTAGAAGCTAAAACTAACTTTAAAAATAAAATAACTAGGCTAGAAAAATAAATTAATATTACAAAATGATCACAAATAAGTAAATAGGTCAATCAATGATGCATTCAGGTTTACATTAGGGAAAAAACGCAAGGAAGCTTATTTATGCAAACTCTTAAATTAAGAAAAATAAGATATGGATGGAAGAAATTTCAAAAGAAAACTATACATAATCATGATTTTATCTACTCTAAAGTACAAAAGAAAGTAACATGTAAGTAGCCATATATTTAAGTTAAATTACAAAAGAGGAACTTTATTATACCTCGATTCTTAACATGGAAAGAAAAAATCGTTGTGCCGGTCCCGTCTCTCTCCAAGCCTAATGTGGTAGTTTCCCAACATGAAGCTTTCGGTATATAGATTGAGCCATTACCAAGGATCCCGATCTTGTCAAATATGAAAGTGAATTGGTTCATTTTTTAAATATACCCGATATAGTTTTTTTCTTGAATATTAGCTTCTATGAGCTCTGCATACCCTTTTATATCAATGTTAAACCAAGTTGAAAGTTTAGTACCATTTTGTCACATTTAAAAAATGATGCATTAAATTGGAAATAGACGTATAGTTGAGGTCTTTTTAAATATGCCCTATATTTTTCCAAGGAAAAAATCGAGCATGACCCCACAAATGTGCCTTTCAAGGTCAAAATCTATTCACGATAATTACAGTTGATATGCCTCGAATACTAACCATATGTTCTGATGAACTTTGTTGAAGAGTCGTTGATTTCCCCTCCTGCGTGAGTTGCGGGAGGCAGTGCCCTCGTCCTGAAAAACTTTTAATATGGGTATTTGAATCCATATGTATTTGAGATCCATTTATGCTGGAAAAAGTATATAAATTCTACAGGATAACCGTTACATGTATCCTTCTTATTTCCTTCTTTCTCCGCAACTAATGAAATCGACTACCATTGTCCAAGGACGTAGCTCAGTTATGGATGAAGCTTGTAAATCAATATATTTTCATATTTTCTTATTTGATCGCGTTTGTGCTTGTTTTCTTTTGCTACTTACAACAAATATATAATTTAATAATCAACATGAATAAAATTTGTCTGAGAAATGTGATGCAACTGTCGTCTATCTTTGTCCTTCTGGACTTGTTTTCCCTCCTAATCTGTTGACTTTTATACCATGCACAGTATTCCTATATTTGATTATGGGATTTGAGGTACCATAATGACATCATTCAATTGGGAATTGACGACTGTTGTTCAACTATTGCATGATTGCATCACTAGCGCTATCTTTTTTTGCAAAAGAAATATTTAATAACTTCTTGAATGAATGATTTATTAGTTAGAGAATGGCACGATCTATGCGAACCAATACATGAGATAGTTGAAGCCTTCATTTACCTGAATAATCACACAACAATCTCATCTTGGTTCGTTATCCGCTAAGGTTTGGTTCAGATTTGATTTGAAAATAAATGAAATCAACCGTGATATGGGTTTGGACTTGTTTATTCAACCTTCGCTCATGTCCGATTAGTTAAAAGTCTGTTTAGATATGATTAAAGTGAAGAAGGGTATATATTATTTAAGGTGTTCTTGAAAAGCATTAATCAATGCAAAAAATAGTATCAAATGTATTTTTATTCGGTGTTTCCTATAAACTGAATCTTAAACGAATCGAAGGAACCTCTACGAATGAATCAGAGTCAAGTCGAATTGAACTTGAATACAATTTTCATATTTTTGAACTGAATCGAATCCAAAACTTTAAAAAATGTTAAAAGAAACATCGAACATGTTTGGTTCGATTACATCCCTAACCTCAACGAGAGGTTGAATGCAAGTTTTTTGTATAGGCCATCCAATGAATTGAAGAATTTGATGACGAGGTACACGAAGCTAACTTATGGTAGAGACATGTGCAAGACTGGAACGACAGGAGCAATGCATGGTGTCAGTTGATGTAGAATACAGATATGAATATATGCATAATGATATCCTTATCCATTTGAAAATACAAATATCGACGGATATGAAAAATGTGTCACCATATCCTTAAAAATGAATATGAATCGGATACGAATAATAACAGAAATATTTAAAGATTAATTAACATATACATGTTTAGGATGGTTTACACATAAAATAGATATATAGGATATATTCATTTCATAATAATTATATCAACACTGGTGAATGCAATCATAAAATATTGTTAAGCATAATTCTAAATAAAAATATTATTATACTTATGCATGAAAACAAATATACGAATACAAATGCGAATATTAGAGAATGTCAAAGTGATATCCATATCCACATCCATTTTAAAATGAATATGAATCCGAATGTCAAAATATGTATAAAACGAATACGATAGCAGATCGGATACGAATATATTCATATTTGTTTCCATCCATACTATTGCACATGCGTATTTTGCGCAAAGCACCCCATAAACACTCTTATTCCTTATCCCTAGGATACAAAGCAAATGGAGAATTGAGCACAATTACCACTTATGTCATCTTATCCTTTTAAAAACCATTCCATTGATGGAGCAGAAACGAGGGTTGAACTCCTTCATCCGTTGTTGTCCCAACAACACCTTAGTACGATCTTACCTTCAAAGATGCGGATGAAGTTAGCAATTAAAATGAGCTGAGGTGAATATCCAATGGCAATATATGTAAATTATCATCCCAACGCGTCCATTTCATAGCACGATAAGGAATGTCGAGTATTCGAGGAACGCGGGATATAGATGTAATATCAAATGAACCGTTGGATAAATTTGTAAATAGAGTTTTTTAAATAAAGGTTACGACATCGATACCTCCGACTAGAAAATGCCGAGCTATGACAGTCACACAGCTGACATGCGAGGAAGGTTGGTGGGATGTCCATCGTAGGACAAAACATCGTCACCTCAAGTTGACCTCTCCACAACCACAACATCTCTGTTCCTCGTCGAAGTCTCAACACGAGAAAACCCATATCCTCCTCGTCAATGGAAATGGAGGGCTCGTCCCGTCAGAAACCATCACCTGTACAACGTGGAACGTTCTTACGCAAGATACCATACGACCCACCTCCCTGGGCCACGCATCTCCGTCCGATTCCCACAAATTTACACTCTCTTGGACACGTAAGGCCGTCATCTGAAGCTCTTCTTGCTTTACTTGGCGGTGGATAAAGTTGGGTAATGGTTTCTGGACGTCAAATGGGGTTTAAAGATATGATCTTTCCGTGAACCCAATTCGTGTGTTTTGTGGGTATTTGATTATCGATGTTTGATATCAGTGGGTGCGCATGCATATGCATCAAGCTTGATCTCATGGTCTTTGATCGACTATCAGCAGGTGGTCGATTTCGCGTTAGTTAGTTATATATAAACTGATATGATCATATGTCTATCCTGGTCATTTATCAATAAGACAGTTCTCAGGAATTTGGTGTTGTCGTGAGATTCTAGTTTGACTTTGTCTAAGGATTTTTTTTGTCCCTGTTTTGCTTTGTTTCATGTTTTCAGCTTCCAACCCCCATTCACAGATGGTACTTGCCCAACATGCCCGAAGGAGCAGAAGTGTGGATAAAGGTGGTTATTGAAAGAGCGATGCGGTTTGATGGATGGTTCCGTTTGTTTTTACTGATATCTTTAGCATAATTTAGTTGTTTTTACAATGAAATGACCCGAAATGCAGCGGGACGATCTCTCAGGCATGCAGTTAAGTGGTAACAAGGTCAGAAAGCTGGAGTTCTTGCTGGCAGATGCTGTGGATCATGGTGCAGATTGTGTAATTACACTAGGAGGAATTTCTAGTAATCACTGTAGGGCAACAGCTGTAGCTGCAAAGTATTTGAATCTTGATTGTTTCTTGATCTTGCGAACATCTAAGGTCAACTTACAATTCCTTGCGAGAAACGCAGGTCCAAATTCCTTTTGATAAGTATTTTGAAAGATTCTGTTTCTCTTCTTGCAGTTGCTGTTAGATAGGGATCCTGGCTTAAGTGGAAACCTTTTGGTTGAACAGTTAGTGGGTGCTCATGTGGATCTGATCTCTACTGAAGAATACACAAAAGTTGGAAGCGTGGTTTGTAACATTACTTTTAAAGAACTTTTAGTTACAGATTAACCATTCATGACTCCAAAAAGGCTTGCAACAACTCACAAGTGGTCCACAACATCCAGTGGCACCATGGCCAAATGTTTCCCTACCAGGTCATGCCGGAGTTTGTTTCGCGAGACCATTAGCTTTGGAACAGTGAAAAAGAAATGAGTAGTGCACAATTTAAAGATTTCACCTCTGAAAAAACCGAGACATTGCAGACTTATGTTGTGATTAACTGCTTTCCATGACTTTTTCATCCTTTCTAGCTACTTACAGGCTTTCAATTTTCTTGCAAATTATGATATCACAATTTCTCTTTTTTTCCTTCTAAAAAAGCAAATAAATTATTATCTCACAGTTTCTCCTTTTTTCCTTCTAAAAAAGCAAGTAATTAAGTTACACCTTATTGCTCTGGTTGATTTGCAGGCTCTTGCTGAAATTCTGAGACAGAGACTAGTAAATGAAGGTCGAAAACCATATGTCATTCCAGCTGGAGCATCAAATTGCTTGGGTACTTGGTGAGATGATTCTGTACTTTAAGACTCCCTATAATCTGGTTAATCATGTAACTCGTGTGCATCATACTATATCATTTGTTACGATAATCTCGGAACTTAATTGTTTTTATTTCCACACGGTCCATTGGAATGAGACTATATGAAGGGATCTTAGTTTTTTGGATTTAAGCTTGTGAATGACCCAAAATAGATCTGAATGGAGGCAAAGAATCCATGTGCCCTAACCAAAGTGGTTCCTGACCACAAAGAAGATATAGCATCCCTTTTGGAATTTTAAATATGGCCTCTTGTGAAAATGTGGGAAGGCTTTATGTAAGATCTCCAATTAATATGTCTTTATACAAGTTTAGCTTTATTTGTTTTGTAAGAGTTGGCTTCATACAAGGTTTAATCATGATCTGACTAAAATGTGCCAATTTATCACTTTGTTAGATGAACACTGCTCCATAGATTGGTGATTGTAGCCGCCAATATTGCGTACTTGAGCTATGTCTCAAACTCTACATATCTCGGTGATTGATTGATTAATCTATTGTATTAACTCAAACGAGAACTTGGACATTTGGCCGGGTTGTTACAAGACTCAAAAGAAACTTACATTGAAAGCCAAGGACTATTACTCACCAGATTTCGGGCTCAAATATATTTATGTGAACATCGGGTTCACTTGTGTGCAAGCGGTAAAGCGTAGAAACTAAAGAGAGAGTCCTGATAGCTTGTAACCTTGGGAACAAAATTGGTGGGGGAACATGGGCACGATGGTGAATACCATGTTGAAAATTTTTGACACCATGTGAAAAAATGAAATATAAATTGGCCTAAACTGTGAAATACTAGATGTGAAAGCGATACTCAAAGAATCAAATAACAACACTAGGGTTTTATGGGGAACCCAATTTCCTTAAGGAGCGGGATAAAGTCACTGGAGAATGCCTCAAAAAATTGGATATTTCATTATATTTTTTCTCAACTACAAAGGGTGTAGGTCCCTCTAATGTGATCAAGTCCTACCATTCCACGATGTGAGGCCAAACAACTGCATATGTATGTGGCGTTTACATAATCTCTCAACACTTATCCTCAAGCGGGAGCATGAAATGCTCAACTTTGACAAACAAAAAAAGCTCTCACTCACACAATGAATAGATTACACTATGGATGATACTAATACCCTCACTCCAATATATTATGTGTTAATGCCTTTTTCTACAAAGTTGTCTTCTCCATCACCTTGACTGTGAATATATCCTGAAATACAAGAGAGGATGAGTAAAAAATGGCACACTAATGTAAATATTTGCAACATGAGAGGACCAATTAAATAGATGTCAGATATTACTTCATTCATTCTGTTAAGAGGATCAAGGTGAAGATGGTCTGCACAATAGGTAATCCAGTCGATGTGTTCACAAAGGCAGTTCCTGGGAGTAAGTTCAAACATTGTTTGGACTTGCTCAATGTCGATAATTGGCAGTGGCCAAAGGAGGGACTAAAGAAGGCATGACGAAGCTTCGCAAAGCTTCTCAGAGGATTCAATTATGCCTAGAATCCTAACCATCTGAGATAAGTTGAAGAACCTCGTATGCACCCCCTCTTGTAGTACCATACCCCAAGTATATGTATCAATTTGTTTCAGGGATCTGTCTGTACGGGAATACTATATAAACTCCCTAGGGTTAGAGCTATTAATATCATATGTACTTTTCTTCTTTCTCCATATAGAGAAAACCGATCACTACCACCCAAAGATGTATCCCAGTTACGGGTGAACCTTGTAGAACTATATGCGTGTGTGTATCTTATTGATTGATTTTATTTGTGCATGTTTGATTCCGTGATTCGCAACAATCCCATATCATCTTTGTAATAACATCATAACTCTTATATTATTGTTATTTTCTAGACTTTATGCCTTTATTATCAAAGTTTATTAGCCAAACCTCAATATCTCCTTCTCTAAACCCATCACCAGCTCCATCCTCTAAAGAATTTCTTCAGCCCTCCACTTGCAGGTCCTCTTTATCAATGGTTCCTCAAGCATCGGTAAGTTCACATCCTCGACCTAATCTACATTAGGTTCTCCCAATCCCCTCCTACTCAACTCCCACCCCCTCTACCCCTCTTTCTGTCACTTCTCTACTCACATTCTTAGGTTGACCATCTGCACATCTCTTCTCGCCTTCTTAACATATGCCTCTCCATCTTGCTTACCCCCTCCTATAGTCTCGTTACCATGGCTCCCTCACATTGCCCTTCTCCTCGACCACCCCATTGTCCTCCTTGATGAGCCCATTTCCTACCTCGAAAACAGATTCACATTATTTACCTTGATCGCCCTATGTTTCCTTATATAGCTCCCTTCTTGTGATGTCATCCTCACCATCTACTAGTCAAGCTTCATGATCTTAAAGATCCTCGACTTGGTCCTACTCCTCTAGGAGTCATCCTCTACTAAGGGGATGTTTAAGGTAAGGAATGATGTGGTGCTATGATGCTTGTCGAGGGGGTGGTAGGGGTAAAGGCAATGTGTTAGGCCTTGCATGTCACGGGAGGCGTGAAAATCTCATCATATGCGATCATGATCAACTAGTCAGCAATAACTATTGTTCTGCTAGGTTGGACAATTCTGTAGGAAGTGAACTGAGCCCTGTCTCTACACAGGTGATGAGTATCACCTGAATCCATGATCGACTCTGAGAGATCTGCCTTGTGATAAGTAGTAAGGTCATAGACTGTACCTGAAGTACTAGTAGAAGTCGAGGCAACATAGTCAGATGAGCTGGATGTAGCACTAGAAAATCCAGAAGTTGCATGATCTCCCTCATACAGGTGACAAACTCATTGAATTTCTGATCTGAAGCAGTGACAAGGGGTGCAACATGCATCTCAATCTGCTCAACAACACAAGCAGGTGCTGGAAATCCATGCTTAGAATAGCATAAGTCCTCGGAGTGATCGGAGCGATGACAATAAGTACATGAGGAAGAGTATCATGAATAAGGTTTGAAATCTCGATTTCAATTTCATTTCAATCACCACAGAAAGGGACATTTTGATGATTTCAGTGGAAACCTTAGAAATGGCTCAAAAAGTTGTTTTTTCATTTTTTTCATAAATTAAGATCATCGAAGTTATTAGAACAATAAATAACTTACAAATACACAATTAGATCATACATATCTCTCATCTATATGCTTTATATCACACATATTGGTCATATCAGTCATATCGTTGTTAATGTTGATTTCTTATTGATAGAATGATAAATATTGGAAATGGAGTTCATCCAAGTTCTTAAAATAATAAATAACTAACAAATATACAATTATATCACACATATCGATCATCTACGACCTTTGTATCACACATATCAATCATGTCGTACATATCATTGTTAATAACAGACTTAAGCAAGTAAAAATATATCGATTCATAAAAACAAATGATAACATGCACATTAATGATTAATGCAATGAAAGATATTACATGGTCATGAGATCAGTTCAAAATCAAAAGTTTCGTGATGGATCCATATCCCCCTTCCATGTTGTCTCTCATAGCGCATTGTGGACTCTATGAACTCGCGGTAGTTCTTCGATGACTGTACAACGATATGGCCTTTTAATCCATCATATACTGCTTGTACTGATAATCATAAATGCCTATGAGTATCCTGAGATGAGGATAAACAACACCGGATCCAATCTAATGAGGGACACGATGAGGTTGTGAAGTGCTAGCTTGAGATCCTCGAGACGACGACGGAGTAGGAGACGATCTCTACGGAGGAGGAGGAATGTCCGTGTAGTAGTTGGGGAAGATAAAATAACTGCCCTGACTATGCTTGGGCTGACTACCTTGATAGTTTTCACCATTGTAGTTGTTGTATACGTACTTGCTATAACCTTATGGTGGAGGTTATGCACCTAAGGAGGAGGAAGAGGTCCAGAAGGATGAGCATGAAAGTATTCTAGGAAGATGCCATGATGATCCATATCCACCCAGAGGACTTGGTGTTGCTACACGATATGGGTTGTCAATGCTCATACAGCTCAAGAAACCTACATATGATATCAAATCATCCATGTAGCTATCCGTAGGAAAATATCCATGGTTGTATGCTTCATAATCCATAGGTCCCGGACTCGAACTTGGAATAATTTGTCCATATGCGTTCCTTTGTCGCTCCATGTATTCATGCCCTGCGTATAGCCATTCCTCAAATCTTGTATCATGTGATCCATGACCATCCCCTGCTGACCCCCCCAGAATATGTTTCTCCCTCACCAGGACCATCACGACCTCCAACATCATCATCATCATCATCATCATCATCATCTCTACTGTCATCCTTTGATTTGGATTTGGATGTGGAATCAATGGAGAGAATGCCATCAAGAACTGCATCAAGCTCGACCTGCAATCATCCAAGAGGGTCCGTCATCGACCTGGATCTAGCTATATAGTCACTAACATATGCTCCCATTGTTGGATTATATTCTGATTTAGTCTTCCTTAGGGTTAATCAAGTACTGGAGCAGCATTGGAATCCATCCACCTTTCAAGAACATCTTCATCTGCATCGTTATCATGCATTTTGAAAATGTATGCGAGATCGATAGGGTTTGTGCATTCCTCTTTGTCATGGCCCTCTGTTGCACGTTTAATCTTTAGCCTCAAGTTGTAGTGCATGTAGACAAGATTATGGAGCTTTTATTCTCCCAAGTTGTTCCGTCTTCGAATGGATGAGCTTGAATATACTCCAGTTCCTCTCATAACCACTAGCATATTTGGTTTGAGAAAATACTTTCAATGCAACTTTCGGTGGTTGGGAGCTTCAATCTCGTATAGTAACCATCATTCAGTTGCGGAAAATCCAAAGAAGATAATTCAATAATAGTATATAGTAGTAATACATCAAAACACAATCAGTGGGCTTATTCGTCCTTACCAGGAAGAGTATTGTCTCCTCCATTAGTCGTAGTAAATCTACCGAAGGAACCTAAGGCATCCCTGAAGTACTTGAACCTGCACATTGTTTAAAGTCATAAATTATCACATAATACTCCAATGAATATTTTATTAGTCTACTTGGAAAAGTAAACCCTCTCTAGATTCCTAATTACCTCTTTCATGTTCATGGTTTGCATTTTCTCATCCTTGACGAACTTTTCCATCACAATTTAAACAATTATTAGAAGGTCTGCATTCATACCAATATTATTCTTGTATTGGTACTTGGGATTGAAGTAATAAGATGCACACAAGCATGCATAATTCCCAAATTTTAATCCATTAAAAGTACTATAAAAATTAACAAATATATTTATTATATATTAACCTTGCGAATAGGATGTGAGAGAATCTTGGACCAACATTTCGTTTATGATGTCCAACCATGCTTTGTATCCTTTCTCAACTACTTCTCTGATCTTTTCTCTCATGCAATTATTTCCTCGTAGATCACTCTCATGGTCATCTTCTTGTATCCATCCATGATCCACAATGCCAACAATACTGGATCCTTTATCTTCATGGCTCGGGTCATGCCATCTCAAAAGTGAAGATCATTTGATCAATGTCTCCACTTTCCTCCCTCCTTCCATCTGAGCTTCAGGTATCTCGAGCCATTCACCTTAGCAACACATGATTTTCAATCATGTCTTGTATTGTTTAAAGCTTTGCAATGCTATAAAATTGATTGCAAGGCGTCTGATGCTAGGCCTCACCAGTTCACCATTGCACATCCACCTCATCAAAACTAGCATTTTGAAATGATTGTAAATGAAGTTGGTGATCATCCACACTTTCTCCAATACTTTTGAGACCACCTTCCTCATACTAAAGTCCTTTAGAATCAAATTACATGTGCAATACACAATGTCCAAAAAATGTCGCACCTTATAGACTTCATTATTATTTCACCTGCTTTCTTGAAGTAACTGCCCTTATCTGTGATAATCTGGACAATCTTATCTGTCCCAACATCCTTGATGATGTCCTTTGTCAACTTCAGCAGGTACTCGTGGTCCTTCACATGATCGGATGCATTGGTAGATTTCAACAGAATTATCTTCTCGTCACAGTTAACGAGGAAGTTGATGATATGCTTCCTCGTGTTTCTCGTCCACCCATTACACATTAGTATCCCCTCGTACTCTGACCATCTCTTCCTCATCGTAGTTATGTACTCATTCATCTCATCCTTCATAACAAGATACTTGTTCATTATCTCATGGGATGTGGGAGTCTTTACTCACATTCCAGCAACAATGATCTCGTCGATGGCATGCTGTAAAAATGGCCTGCTAGCAATGTTCGTCGAAATACTGTCTCCAAAAAGAGCTTACTAATGGTCTTGTTGACTCTCTCTCATAGAGGTGAACATGCCCTTTAGCATCTTCTGCCTCGGATCCGTGCTTAGTTTGTATTGCATAGACTCACTCCATGTCAAGAAGGGTTCTAATGCACCTCCAGAACCGCTCCCACTAGCACTTGCACCATAGAAGTCACCTCATGCATCATCGAGTTCTCTCCTCTCGATCTCGCTCATCATAAATTCGTTTGTTGCCCTCCTGTATGTTGTCATCTCCAAGGCCTTAAATATCGGTTTCGGTCGCCATTTAGGTGATCGACCGAAACGGAATTTCGGTCGAAATTCGATCGAAATTTCGATCATTTCGGTCGTTTTTTTGTATTGGGTCCCTATATTTGGTCATTTCGGTCGAATTTCGATTTCGACGGGATATCGGTATTCAACAGAAATTCGACCGGATTTCTCTGAAATTTGAGGCCATGGTCATCTCGGATGTAGTTTGAATATCAGTGGGATAGATAAAGTCAACATCTTCTGAATCAGAGGGGACGTTGAACTCTTTCTCAAACATGAACTCTTTGAATTATTCTTCCCTCCTTGCCCTTTATGTATCCTTCTCCTTCTTCCTATCCAAGCTAGCCTTCACCATGTTTGGGACATCGTGTGCACTTGGCAACATTCTTGGTGTTGCTAATAAGATGTTGCTTCATCCTCATAATCCCCCTCTTCCCAACCTCTTCCCATAGAAGTTATATTATAGTTTGGCTTTGTTTCCATCAGGAGTGGTAGCATACCTCCAACCAACATTCCTACTGAAATCCGTCTGATCTTCAGAACTATCAATCCCGATTCAGAATCTGAGGCCACGACGATGATCACTGAAACATGCAAAGAAATTCCAGAAGGGTCATTCATAGAAATATGATGAGAACAATTAGGTATTTGCAACTTATTTTAAGTTTTAATTTTTGGATTTAATATATTTATAAGTTTTCTAACCCTTAATATACATAAACTGTTTTATTCTTGGTGTTTAAAATTGTATATATATTTCTATATTCCGATTTGTAAGTTAAAACATCTTACATCTAGAGATCAGGGGACCAATTTGAAGAAAAACTAAATAAGAAACATAAACAATGTAAATAATGCATAGATATAATGTTTGATTTTCAAAATTAACATTTGTTAAATTTTATTATCTTTTTTTTTCAAAATCTTGTTTTTATGTTTTGAACTTAAGATATGAGTTTCTCCTTTGAAAACTCATCATGATTCCACAACAAAACACAAAAGCCCAAATTTCTCTTCCATATATCTCACATTTTTTTCGAAATATTGTTTACCACATGTTAAATATGAGAGCCGAGTTTACACTTTCAAAATTCATCATGATTCTGCATGAAAACACAAAAGTCAAATTTATATTTCATAAATCTCACAAAATAATAAAAATATACACTTAAAAACACCACAATATGCAATATCAACATGAAAGGAAAAAACCCTCAAAATATTTACTCCTAAATTAACAAATTGAAGAAGATTTGGGTTTAGCTCAAGAAGAATGAATAAAATGGCGTTGGAGAAGAAGAATCGGTTAAGGCAGCAACATAAATGAAGCGAAATGCCTCTTTCAACCGAAATATTGTTCTCATTTTGCCCAAGTGGGGATTTTTTATTGCAGATTCCCCATCTCAGGTGAGATAGCGAGATGTTTTGAGATCTCGACGATATTTCACCATATTTTGTAAGATATCCGATAAATCGAGATACCCTAATGTTTCGAAACAAGACCTCCGTCGAAACTGAAATTTTATCAAAATTCAATGGAATTTCGTAAAATCTCATACCATGATCGTGGGCAATCCGCTCCTCTGCAATGGGGACCTTGTCCTTTGAATTGTAAAGATCATCCTCTACCACAAGATGTGGCCATTGTAGAGGAGGGCTGAGAGGAGACATACGAGGAACATTGATCCTGTTGAGGCTATGGTATGTTTCCTTCATGGGAGGTACAATAGCATCCACAAGTAACTGGGATTGTACGACATCGTACTCAGGATCAAGGGACGTCTAAAAGACACCAACTGGCATTCCTATGAGCCTTCTGCTGCTATGGTGTTGCCGTAAAAGGTGTGAAGCTGTGTAGCCTCTCGAACATGACCTTGAGAGATATGTATAAGGTATGAAGAGGGCGGTCATTTTGCATGACTGTAAAGATGTCATGTTGGAGCTGCAGTTTTGTTTCATTCCTTGCATGCAAATATGTAACTGTGAGAATGCCCCGCATCGCATTGGTTGTGGTCTGATGCAAGATATCATTGACCATCTCCATAATTAGAGTAACAGATATGTATACACTCACGTACGCGTCTACCTCCTATGATGCATTAGCCCATGTCTTCTTAGTCGACTCTTGTGTTATGATATGTTTATTCCCATTGTGTTGCATTAGGTTCAATAACTCATGAACTACATGGTCCGTAACTCGTAGTTGGTCCCATCCATCTTGACGAGGGACATTGGATCTTTGAATGTGCTCGATGATGGCATATCAATCATGTTCTCTGACATGGTGCCGATGATATATGAAGACTAGGACTGTAAACTGGAGCAAATGCATTTACATGAATGTAAATGGGATCGATTGTGTATGCAGACTCATGCCGCAATCGTTCCTATTAATTTCTGATTCATGCTAGGGTCAGAGGGGTAATTTTTTGGTCTAAAATCATCCTTTTCTAGCCAAAATCAGACATAAACTATCCTTGGATGTAGAGAAACAGGGCCTAGGCGGTCCTGAGCACGAGAGGAACCCCCTCGGAAGCGTGATGATAGGAGTTGTTGCGGAGGCGCTGCAATGCGTGGGCGATGTATGCTGGTGGCGTATGCCACACGTCTTCATACAAAAGCACTCGAGGTAGCGTTAGATGGCGCATGGTGCTGCGCGAAACTGTGTTGGGTGGCACACGGAGGTGTGCAAGCCTTTTCCGGGTGTCACATGGTGGTCTGTGAGGCTGAGCAGAGGTGACGCAGTGGTGATGATGATGACAGTGGGCCGACATCATCAAATGTGATGGGCGGTAAGTAATTTTAAGGTTCATGGGTAAGAGAACTCCGACCTAGAATCTGGCTCTGATACTATGTTGAGGTAAAATAAGAATGAATTAATTATTCATGATACCCTAAAGTTTTCTTATATAGGGAAGAGAACTCTTGTTGGGCAAATTACATAATAGAGACGAGAAAAAAATAGAGATACATAAAACATGAAAATATAAATTATCTCTCAACAAAAAGTAGTTGCCTTCGCTTTTGCTCTTTGAATAGCCTTTTGAAGATGCTCAACTAATATATACTTAATAAAAGCATCAATTATGTAAACCACTCGCTTCCTTGCTCAAGTTGACTATGTGAACCTCGACACTTTTACTTGCACGCACCAGCTTACAGGAAAATTCTCTTTCTTAATGTTAGGACAAGATCGTTTTGTATCTTCTCCTTTGGGATCACTTCTCCCTCTGGCCTTTTTTATTATCGCACCATCCTAGGGCATTGACATATTTTCGTGTTGTGAATAGCAGAAGCAATCATGCACAAAAACGATCAATCAAGCAAAAGACGCAAACACAGATTTACAAGGTTCACCCATAACTGAGCTACGTCATTAGATGGTGGTAATTGGTTTTCACTATGTGGAGACAGAAAAATACGAAGGATTCAAAGAGTCCTAACATCATGGAGTTTATATAATACTCCCGATATAAATGGATTCGTGATACAAATGGAACCAAATACCCAAATAGAAAAGGAATCGTTTTTACTCAAATAGAAAAGGAACCGCTTATAAACTTTTCACCTAGGAGCGATGCATCTAGTAGGGTATAGTGGGACGGAGGGAGGGGTTGTATACAATGGTTCTTCAACTGGGTCCAATAGAACATACAATGTTTGGAAATGTGGTCCGTGCAGTCGCATATGCGTATTCGGTCCCTTGACCGAAGCGCATTTGTCTTATGCTCTCATATGCAGTCCAAGTGCATATTCAGGCCGATTAAACCACATGTGCGGCCGCATATATGTATATCCGATTACGGATCCATTTATCCTAGTTGTAAACAACTTCTTCTAATAGAAACCCAATTGCATCACACCCATGCCCTACCCTCGACTCCACCCGCCTCCTCCACATCATCGCCTCTAGGTGCAGTGCAGTTTCCAGCATCACCGCCACTGCCTGCTAGTATCACAACTGCCTCTTCATGAAGTCATCTTCTCTTGTTTCTCCGGCCTCCATATCAACGTCTCTCCATCCCCCCTATCTCCTACAATCTTGCAATTGTGGTTTATTTTTTTTTAGGAATTTTGTTCATTATTAATATAGTGGAAATGGCATGCAACCTACGTGCGTAGATTATTTCAGAACATATGTTGTTCTAAAGACTGCCACAGATTAAATTCTGAACTCTTATTTATATTTCCTTCTATTAGATTTATTCTTTTCTTTCTGTCACAACCAAATTATTTTCTTATATTTGAAGAACGTCACATCCATTTTATCTTCTACTGTTTGATAAATTCCAAATAATTACTCGTTTATTTTCATTCTTTATCGGATTTAATCTTGACAAGATCCTATGAATGCACTTCTGTATTAAAAAATTATAGATTTATTCTCTTCTGGAAGCGTTATGATATAAAAATTGTTATATTTTTCAACTAAGATTGTAGGTCTGTTAACTCCATCTATTATATTATTTTCTATTTGTGATTTTAACATACTGTTATTTTTGTAACAATATTCAACCAATCATAATAAAAAGATAGGCTGATGCGTGTGTTACAACTATACATGTTTCAGAAAGGCATCCATCAAATCAATGTTATAGCTCAATTTTTCTATATAAGGTTTTAATTATATTTTTAGTTATGTTTATACAACAACAACAACAACAAAGCCTTTTCCCACAATTAAGTAGGGTCGGCTACATGTATTCTTCGTCTCCATTCAGATCTATCTTGGGCCAATCCCGGGCTTATATCCACAAAACTAAGATCCCTTCGTATGGTCTCTTTCCAACACTTCATGGGCCGTCCTCGCCCTCTCTTAGCCAGCTCAACATTCCAACACTCATCTCGTAACTGGTGGATCAACTGATCTTCTTTGCAAATGTCCAAACCATCTTAAGCAGTTTTCTCGCATCTTATCCTCGGTCGGAGCTACACCAACTTTCTTTCTGATTACATCATTCCGAATCCAATCTTTACGTGTGTGTCCACACATCCACCTTAGCATTTTCATTTCTTCTACATTCATTCTCTGCACATGTCTATGGTTCACAGGCCAACATTCAGATCCATAAAGCATAGCAGGCCTCACGGTTGCTTTATGAAACTTTCCTTTAATCTTTAAAGGAATTTTCTTATCACAGAGAACAACAGAGACTCCTCTCCACTTTAGCCAGCCTGCATTTATTCTATTAGTAACATCTCCATCAATTTTCCCATCTTGTTGCAGAATAGATCCCAGATATGTAAAGGAATATCTCTTGTGAATGTTATCGTCACCAATCTTCATCTCGATTCCTTCACCATTGCTTCCATCAAAGGTGCACTCCATATATTCTGTCTTAGCCCTACTTATACGAAATCCTTTACTCTCCAACTCATGTCTCCAGACCTCAAGCTTCTCATTTACTCCATCTCTAGTCTCGTCAATTAACACAATATCATCAACAAATAACATACACCAAGGTAACACATCCTAAATGTAATTGGTCAACTCGTCCATAATCAAAGTAAAATGAAAGGGACTCAAAGCAGAACCTTGATGTAAACCAATGTTGATGTCAAAATATCCAATCTTCCCAGACGGGGTCCTTACACAAGATAAAGCTCTATCATACATGTCCTATATGAGGTTAATGTATAGGACATGTACTTGTCTCTTCTCTAACACTCTACACAATATCTCTCGTGGGACAGAATCATAAGCCTTCTCCAAATCAATAAAGATCATGTGGAGATTTTTCCTTTTATCTCTATAAATCTCCATTGTTCTCCTCAACAAATGGATGGCTTCGATCGTTGAGGGACCTGGCATGAATCCGAATTGGTTTTCTTTTACATTGGAAATTTGCCTCAACCTTCTTTCGATCGCACGTTCCCAAATTTTCATAGTGTGACACATCAGCTTAATACCTCTATAATTTGAACAATTTTGAATGTCTCCTTTATTCTTATAAAAAGGCACCACGATACTCCTCCTCCAATCTTCAGGCATTTTCTTGCTTCGCCAAATAACATTGAATATATTCGTAAGCCAAGTCAAACCACGCTCACCTAAAACTCTCCATACTTCTACAGGGATGTCATCCGGTCCTACACCTTTTCCAGGTCTCATAACCTTCAAAGCCTCCTCTATTTCCTTTCTTTGTATCCGTCTATAACATGCACGATTCAAGTAACTTTCACTACAAGCTAGGTCACCCAAAGTGATATCTCTATTTTCATCCCCAATGAAAAGTTTATGGAAGTACTGCTCCCATCTAGTCTTTATATCCTTCTGAGTAACAAGCACATGACCTTCCTCGTCCTTAATGCATCTCACTTGAGAAAGATCTTTGATTTTTCTTTCTCTTGCTTTGGCCAACCTGAATATATCTTTCTGTCCCTCCTTAGAGTCGAGATTTTTATACAAAACTTCATAAGCTTTTAACTTAGCTTCTCTCACGGCCTTCTTTGCTTCCTTCTTCGTTATTTTGTAGTTTGTGACAGTTTCCTCTGTTATATCCTTAGACATAGCTTTAAAGCAAGCTCTTTTTATTTTTAGCTTCTCTTGCACCCCTTCACTCCACCACCAAGCCTCCTTTTGATATGGAGCTCCTCCCTTTGACTCGCCTAGAATCTCTTTGGCTATCTTTCGGATACAAGATGTTACCGCCTCTCACATCTCGTTTGCAGTACCGCTACAATCCCAAGATAAGTCTTCTAAAACCTTCTCCCTGAAGTTCGCTTGCTTCAATGGAAGATTCCACCATCTAGTTCTAGTTATCTTAGAAATCCTCCTTTCTTTACCAACCCTTTCATTTGTACACCCAAGACTAACAAACGATGTTGGGTTGTCAAACACTCTCCTGGGATTACTTTGCAGTCTTTACAACACAACGTATCGCTTCTCCTCAACGCAAAGTAATCTATCTGTGTTCTAGTAGGACCACTCTTATAAGTAATTAAATGTTCCTCCTCTTCTTGAAGAGAGTGTTTGCTATGAAAAGATCATATGTCGTTGCAAAATCCAAGATGGCTTTTCCCTCTTCATTTCTATCCCCAAAACCATATCCTCCATGAACACTAGCATACCCTGAAGCATCTTTTCCCACATGTCCATTAAGATCTCCACCTATGCAAATCATCTCTCTTTGTGGGATTCCTTGTAGACTCTTATCCAAATCCTCCCAAAAATCTTGTTTAGTCCTTTCATCTAAACCAATTTGCGGTGCATAAACTGAGATGATATTCAGAATTTCTTCTTCAAGCACCAATTTTAGCAAAATAATTCGATCCCCGAATCTTTTCACCTCAACCACATAATCCTTCAAATCCTTATGAACAACCACTCCAACACCGTTTCTACCCTTATCTTTATTTGAATACCAAAGTTTAAAGCATGTCTTCTAAATCTCCCTTGCTTTCTCTCCAACCCATTTAGTCTCTTGAAGACATAGTATATGAATCTTCCTTTTTTCCATCGTATCTACTATCTCCATCAACTTTCCAGTTAAACTGCCAATATTCCAACTACCAATCCGCAACTTCCGTTGTAATCTCTTTTGGACTAACTTCTTTACTCGCATGCGTCCATTATGCGAGAATCCTTGTAAATTTTGGACTGCATCCGGGCGGTGATGTAGCGGAACTAGCTTAATTACCCGCATGTGTTCCTCATGCGAGAACCCTTGCAAATTTTGAACTACATCCAGGCTGCGATGTAGCGGCTCTTGCCAATTTTTCATTGCATTCGGGTGATGCAACGTGTCGCAAGTAGGGAATGCCCCAATGAAATCTGTATGTTTGCTTAAATCCATGTTGAAAAGATCCGACTGTCATGAGGCAACTTCTTAAATAGTATTTTTTTAGAAAAAAGTACTATTTAGGAAATTGTCTCTGACTGTTTTACGCTGACTGTCGGCTACCTAACGCAACCCTCCTCATTTTCTCGGGCTTGGGACCGGCCATGGTTGAGTTATTTTTAGTTATGTTTATAATTTTAATTATTTCTAACAGGGATAATTACACCCATAACCCTGAGTAATTCCTCAATCTCAATCATAACCCTAAATAATCACGAATTACACGGGAAACCCTGAGTAGTCACTCCGTCTTACACTCATGACCCTCCGTTAGTTTTGTCCTTAATCCAACCATAGTATTGAGTTAATCCAACCCTTAACCTATCCAACGGCTGCTAAATTTTCAAAAAAAATCAAAAAACCTTCCCCTTCTTCCTCCTTCGTTCCAAAGCCTGCAACCACCCACTCCCAAGCAACCCACATCCCTCGATGGAAACCCACCTCGACCGACCTGCAATAGGCGAGATGGGGCTCTGCATGGAAGAGAGAGAATGGGGGGCAGACACGGGGTCGGGGGGCTTTACGTGAGGCGGCAGATTGTTCTGGACAGCCCATCGCTGCCCCCAACCTCGAGCCCAATCCCCCACCCCTGCTCGACCCACCGCCGCCCAAACCGCAAGCCCCCCTCTTCTCCCCCCACCCCCCTCCCCCGGCGAGGTACCCTACCCCTGCTCGACCCGCCGCCACCCAACCTCAAGCCCAATCCCCCACCCCTGCACAAACCGCCGCCGCCCAACCCAATCGCAACCCCCCCGACCCGCAGCTTCTCCTGCCCCCTGCTCGACCCGCCGCCACACCCAACCCAATCGCCCCCACCCCCCGCCCCCTGCTCGACCCGCCGCCATACCCTCCCCTGCCCCCTGCTCGACCTGCGCCCGAGCTACCCTCCCCTGCCCCCTGCTCGACCTGCTGCCATACCCTCCCCTGCCCGATGCTCGACCCGCCGCCATACCTAACTCAATCGGCGCCCCCCCTCCCCACCCCGAGCTACCCTCCCCTGCCCTCTGCTCGACCCGCACCCAACCCAATCGTACCCCCTCCCCTGCTCCCTCGGCCGCCCAGTTCCTTCCACAGCCACCGAGCTGGAAGCCCCCCAATCCACCCCACCACCCAGCGGGCTAGAAGAACCTCAACCCCCCCACCGAGCCTGCTCCTCCTCCGCTCGGACTTACTCAGGGTAAACGTTACTCAAGGAAAATGCCCCTGTAACCGGGGAGAGGGGTGGGGGAACAGTTGATGGCATATTTTTGCAAATAAGAATGAATGTCAGGGGCATTTTCGTCCTTTTAACGGAAATCGTCAAATATAACGGGTACCTTAAACGGGACATAACATAGGGTTATGTCGTGTAAGAGTTAAGCATTACTCGGGGTTTCTCGTGTAATTCGCGATTATCGAGGGTTATGATTGAGATTGAGGAATTACTCAGGGTTATGGGTGTAATTATCCCTTTCTAATATTGGAAGTTATTGTCATATTTTTTATTTTTAATTAAAATAATGCAAACCACATACTCCGCATATACTTTCGCTTATCCGCATAATCACTTCAGAGCGTCTGACCAAACGAATACCGCATACCGACTTTCTGAACCTTGAGAGAGGAAGATCATGATGCAAGTCATATCAACAATTTAAAAATAACTCGAATCTTTTTTTCATTTTTGATAACGGTATCTTCAACTCCTCTCTTTGACTGGGGGCCACAATGACTTTTGTGTCCTCCTACATACCTTTCCCCCACGGAAAGAATACCATTGAAACTTCGTGTCAGCTTGTTCAGCGATGTTTTTCTCTTGTCAGTGCTCTGATTTTCTAAATTCGATAAGTGGCGGGTCATAATGATTAAGGAATTGATATATGGATCTATGTTTGGAAGTACTAGTAAAAAGAGAACATTGCAGGGTAGTAGGTCCAAGGATGTAGGAACGATATTTGCTAGTGCCTGGTATTCCAACGACCAGAAAGAACTCAATCCTACAACTTGAGGCTCATAGTATTATATTCCGGGGCTCACAACGGTTCCTCCCTGAAGAGGTTTTGTCTGGTCTATCAAAGAAAGCTCGGAACTCAAAGAAAGAAAGCAAGATATAAATCTGTGAAAGATGTCACAACTCTATTGAAAAATCTATGAAATTTACTAGATGAATAGATTTTCAATGCGTGTTTTTTAGACTTCACTCATCTCTTTCATAGAATCATTCCTACATCTCATCTGTCGAACCTCTACGTGAATCCATACCGAACCACTACTCATTGCATACAACTAACTCATAAACAAAGTCGATTGAGGGAATGAGCGCATTCGACTCGAGTCCCCCTCTGCTTGGAAGCTTAGAAGCGAGGGTTCATCGAAACTCACTTTGAGCAAGGAGGGAGGGAATCCTTGCAAACTGGTCTTGAGTTATACAAGGATGGATGTGCTCGTCTAGAGAGATATGTCACACATATGTCTCCCATCAATGACAATGCAACCATGAGGAAGCCTACATTTATCAAAAGGTCACAAAACATAAGTTAAAAAATATATTTAGTATTTAAAGGGATTAAATAACTTATATCGTTGTCCTAGACACAACGGTAACGATGCTGCTCTTGTTGTGTCAGTACTGAAGCGTCAAGAGATCCGGGATCCATCTGCAATCAACATTCATGAGATTAGTAAGCAAAAGAGAAAGGGATTTTACTTGGTTGTTTATAGTAAATAAAATAAAAAGCATGAAAATGCACCCAATATAATTACTTAGTAAATAAACGATAATCTTATTCAAACTAAGGCATTTTCTTTGGTTCTGACCTTCACCTCCACACGTACCACATTTATTTTTGTTCCTAATGGAGGGTTGCACGTTAGATGTAGAAGCCTGTGAGGTGGATGTCTGTGTGTTTGTATTTGGACAATGTCGATTGCTGTGACTCAAGACACTGCATAACAAACACGTATTTTGTCTCAGGACTTCCCTAACATCCGTTTCGTTATGAATTCTGATCGATCGTGGGTAACCCTTGCTACGCTTATGCTTTTTATCGGGAAGTAATTCTGAGTACTCTAATGGTGGACATGTATCCCAATCCCCAATTGCAAAAACCTCCCTTCATATACCTTAAGTTGATTCTCCCACATGTATCACTCACCAACATATATATCAATCTCAAACTCCCGTTGAGAAATGACAACAATATCATGAGAATAAGGAATGCGATATATCTGTCATTTATTATATGTACATGTCTACTGTATGCACCTTTTGCAACCTCAAACTCCGAACTATGTTCGTAGGACACTGCTGACAACCTCCAAAATAAAATTTGGTTGTCGTTGTATATGTGTCACAGATACTTCATCTATGGAGGTTAGATGCTGCATTTTTCGTGAATTTCTAGCCCGCCACAAGTGTAGTGCTAGCCTCATTTGCATGCTCGTTGTATAAGACACCATTATACAAAGCCTTCTTGGTTAATGCAACAATGAGCAAACATCGTGCATCCTTAATTACCTCAATGTAACTTTCATTATAATTTGTCGTAATCTTCCCAAATCTATACCCACCATCGTAAGCTAGAGTCTGCATGAGCGGAATATCATTTACCTGCATTCAAGTTCCATTCCTACAATTTCTCATGAAGTAAGCAAACTTCCTTGTAGACGTCTATAGAGCTGTAGCCTATAACAACACCTTCATAGAACCATTCTTAAATGCAATGTTGAAATTGCTGGCGACATGCCTGGAACAAAACCGCCAGCACATACGTGGTGGTAATAAATCAACATCCACATCATTCACTACGGATTTTATACAAGGATGACGATCAGAAATGATACACATAGGCCCTTTATGCATGCCCACTACTTTGATGTGAATAAGTGAAATGAACTATTTCCATGTAGGGTCAGATTCCTCGTCAACAATCCCAAATGCAAGAGATACAACATAGATATCTCCATCCATTCTACATACAATCAAGAGTTTATGCTTGTACTTGCCATACAAGTGAGTGTCGTCAATGCTTATTAATGGACTGCAATACTTGAAAGCCTAATGCAAGGGGCAAAACGCCCAAAAGCAACATTGAAATCTATGATAATGGTGTTTCCACGGGTCGAAGTGTTCAGTGTGTTGGATGTTTATTTTAGTCCCTGGAATGACAGTCTTCAATGCATGTAGAAGATAATGCATCTTACCATAAGATTTCTTCCAATCACCAAATATTATTCCTATTGCCTTTTCTCCTAGCATCCCACATCCTTTTTTGTAATCCAATACTTGTAAATGTCATGAATGTGAGCCCTCAAGCTTGACACTCGAATAGTGGGGTCATTCTTCAACATGGTTAGCAGTGATCTAGCCATGAAATTGCAGACTAGATGAGGATGATCATGACTAACAAATGGGTTTATACAAGTTTGTGGATCGCCGATCTTAGAGATCATCCACACACTGTCGAATCTCTAGAAATGACCATGTAAAAATCAAAGACAACCCATTTGATTCCATAGTGCAAGTAATAGACCAAACCAAGGTCGTGGATTCGTTAATCATGAAGCTGTAGTGGGCAAAGATGTGATGTTTATTCACTGTATAGATCAAGTCATCCTTGGTCTTGAATATTGTACCCTTTTGAGGTTCATCACCAAAACTACCCTTGTCAGACTTCTTTTGAAAATCATCCTTAAATGTTGCATGTGTGTCATATCCTCTAACCCAAAAAATGGTACATGGTGAACAATTGTTTGACGAATAGGTTCATTTGCTCCCGTATGGTCATTTACAACAACATTATCGTTAAGCTCTTGGTCACTTTCCTCGTCCAACTCGTCATCTATTACCCTAGGGATGCTGTCGTCTAGAGCATTAACTTCTCTCAAGAGAGCATCACCCATGAATTCATGAACTGGTGTTGGTTGCGTTATAGGGTAACTAATACTCCGAATTACGGAAGGACCTAACGGGAAGCAACCTTGAAGATCACCAACATTCGGTGCCACAAACAAATACAAATGACTCTCAATAATAATCTCAGCGGGTGCTAATTTTCCAGTTATCTTGGCATATAGGAAAACACCTTTTATGTCATCATCGTATATGATGGACATTAGCATTGGCTCTTCAATTGCTCTGCATGGGATGCAACGTGACAACTTAATTTGGTGGTTGTTCTTGTCCAAGTTGAACTTCCGATGAACTAGAATCAACACCTCATCGTACGTAACAATCAACGTTAAGACTAAACCACGCATATTGGTATTTGACAAATCCCCAATAGTATCCTTCAAATGGAACATGCAGTAAATCAACTCCATTCCAACATAGCACATCATTGAGCAATGTATTTACAAGTAAAAAAACAACAACCAATCATCACATGAACTTCAATATGATGAAAAATACGATTTACAGATTAACCAAACCCTAACACCAAATACTATCCCATATGTACGTAGGACTTGGAGACCTCTGTGGTGGAGCACCAAAAGTGGAAGAATGATAGGAGAGGGAGGCGCCAAAGGTCTCTAGATGTCAGGAGATGCAACGTCGACAAGAGGGAAGCGATGAGGTGACACAATGGTGGAGAGGAAGCCACTGGGGAAGCGCGAGTAGTCGCCTGAACAAAAGCTCTACATAGAGTGAGCAGAGAAGTGGCGAGGAGTCCCATGCCATAGGGGCTTAAACATTCTGGGGGATTTGGCACGTATCGCATGCCCAACATGCGATGCGCATTTGTCGTATACAGGAAATGCAATAGGTAGCGCATTTATGCCATGCGACATTAGTACAGTACTAAAGTAAAAAAACATTGTGTAAGATTTTGTAATCCACCAAAACACTACTAAAGAATTTGCCTCAGGGAGGGAACTAATAAATCCAGGTATGAAGCAGATAAATTGGTAGAGAAAAGTTAAGAAGAGTAGAAGGCCTGAATGCATATTTCACTAGGGAAGCATAGATCACTTGGAAAGATTGATCAAGTGAGCTTGCAAGTCTGGACCCACTTTTGAATGAAACAAAGCCATCATATATTTAGATGCATTTGTAGCCGAGGTTAGACATAAAAAGGGGAGGATCACATTAGGTAAATATATGAAATTCTATAGGGAGCCTGCACTTGTTCAACAGTATTGTCCGTAAATACTTCCTCGGTATGAAAGTCGTTAATGTTAATTGATGGAGTACCTGATTTCCAATTAATTGGCCATTTCTATAATAAATATAGCTTTCCCTAATTTGATCCGCCTATTTCATTCACCAAATGGATATACCTATAGCTAGCAATGTTGTCTTAATCTATATCCACCCATCTATGAACCAACTCTCCCCATAAATGCCCAGAGATAGTTATTTTTATATATTTTTTCTAATTGATTTTAAGGTTTTTGTTGTAGGAAATGAAGAACTTGTTTATTCCAGAGAACCCTAGGCTCTCTTATATAGAGGAAGCCTATGGGTAAATTACATAAGATGGAACAATAAAGATAAGCATGACACTTAAGTACATAAATACTAGAAATATCTCTACACTCCCCCTTAAGATGGAGCATAGATGTCAATCATGCTCAGCTTGGAAGTACATTTCTGAAACGACCCTCTGAACAGCGGCTTGGTGAAAATATCTGCAGTCTGTTCACCTGAACTCACATGAGAAGTAGAAATTAACCCTTTCTGAATCATGTCCTTGGTATAGCGGTAGTCTACCTCAATATGCTTCGTCCTTTCATGAAATGCAGGATTAAATGCGGCTTGATTATCACACTGTAACTACATGGGTAACGATACATCTATATGCAGATCTGTTAATACGGCTCGAACCCACATCATCTCCGTGCTAGCCTGCGCCATGGCCCTGTACTCAGATTCAACACTAGATCTAGCCACCACTGTTTGTTTCTTGCTCTTCCAAGAGACTAAGGAACTGCCAATGAATACCGCAAATCCTGAGATATATTTCCGATCTCTAGGACATCATGCATAGTCCACATCAGCACATGCAGAGATAGAAAGATTTTTTTCTTTCCTAAATAACAATCCTGCACCTGGAGACGACTTTAGATATCTCAGTATCATATATACAGCATCCATGTGTACTTGTCTGGGTTGCTCCATGAATGGACTCACCCGACTCACTGCAAACACAATGTCAGGTCTGGTGATGGTAATATAGAGAAGTTTTCCCACCATTTCTCTATATCTTCTTTTATCAACTTCCTCTGTGTCATCTCCATATAGCTTCATACTAGGGTCCATGGGAGTAGTAGAGGGTCGACACCCAATCATACCTGTCTCAACAAGCATATCTGTAATATATTTCCTTTGGGTCATCACAAGACCCTGCGCATTCCTTGTAAACTCCAATCATAGAAAGTACCGTAGAGTACCAAGATCCTTAGTCACAAACTGACTGCCTAGAATTTCTTTTGCCATCTTTATCCCCTGCATGTCGTCTCCCGTAACAAGTATATCATCAACATATACCATAATAACAACAGTACCTCTGGGAGTCTTCTGGACAAACAAAGAGTGGTCAACATTCGATCTTATGAAGCCTTGCGTCTGGGTGAGATCTGAAAGCTTCTGAAACCATGCCCGTGGACTTTATTTAAGGTCATATATGGCCTTGTGAAGTCTACACACCATATGACACTCCCCCTCAGCAGCAAACCCCGGAGGCTGCTGCATGTAGACTTCTTCCTGCAGATCTCCATACAAAAAGGTATTTTTGACATCAAGCTGAAACAAGGGCCAATTACGTACCACTGCAACTGAGAGGAGAATACGTAGCGTTGAATGACGTACCACCAGAGAGAAGGTGTCCACCCTATAGGTCTGAGTGAATCCACGGGCCACTAGTCTTGCTTTATAGCGATCAAGGCTGCCATCCGAATTATACTTGACAGTAAAGACCCATTTACAACTGACCACAGAAACGCCTGAAGGAGCAGCAACCAAGCTCCATGTACCACGAGATCGCAAGGCAGCCATTTCTTCTTCCATTACTAACCTCCAGCAGCTATCTTTCAACGCATCCTGATAGTTCTGCGGTATCTCCACGGTGGATGGAGCAATGGAAAATCTCTGGAAATCACCAGTGAGGCGATTGAAGGAGACCTGGGAAGCAAGTGGGTAAGACGCACATGTCCTCTTGGACTTCCTTAGGGCAATAAGTACATCCAAATCATCAACAATGCCCACCTGTACATCAGTATCCTGCACTTGTGCATTGTCAGTCCCATCAGTACTCATATCACCTGGACATACCTGGGGCATTGTAGATGAATGACGGCCTCCATAAGCAGTATTTGGACGACTAGTGTAGAATTTTGGTAACGGTGGTACTGGTGGTTGTGCAGGTGGTGGTGGTGACACTGGAGGAGTAGGTATGTAACCAGGCTGACGTATAGGAGGGGGTGGCACATAAATCTCATTAGAAGTATTTGAAGGCATCATCCTATCACCTGTAGATGAGAAATACATGACATTTACAAAGGTGACATCAACACTGACATAATATCTATTATTCACAGGATCATATCAATGGTAGCCCTTTTGAGTACGAGAGTACCCCAGAAAGACACACTTGACAGCCCTAGGTAAGAGCTTGTTAATCCCTGCCGCAAGTTGATGGACAAAAGCAACTGAACCAAAAATACGAGGAGTTAAAGTGAATAATTCCTTGTCAGGGAAAACAACAGAAAGAGGAACTCTCTCCCCCAACATCGAAGATGGCATACGATTGATTAGATAACCTGCCATAAGTACCGTATCACCCCAAAACGACAAAGGAGCACTACTATGAATGAGTAAAGTCCGAGCTACATCAAGAAGATGACGATGTTTCCTTTCAGCAACACCGTTTTGTTGAGACGTATATGCACAGGTTGTTTGGTAAATAATGCCACGAGATGAGAAGAAATGGGAAAGAGCATGGTTGCAAAATTCTAATGCATTATATGTACATACAATCTTCACATTAGAAGAGAAGATATTCCGAATTTCATTGATAAGATTCTTGATTACATCCCCCGCTTCAGATTTATTTTTCAATAAAAAGACCCAAGATAATCTAGAGAAATCATCTACGACGACTAGGTAAATTATGTGTCCCTGGTGATCAGGTACACGACTCGAACCCCAAATGTCAACATGCAATAACTCAAAAGGGGAGCGACTGCACCTAGACTCACGACTAGGGAAAGTAGACATGTGATGCTTTCCCAACTGACAAGCGTCACACTGAAAGGAAGACTTGGGTGAAATCTGGGGCAAGATATGACATGGCTTCTGAAAAGGGAGATGGCCAAAACGCAGATGCCAGGTAAAGGGAGAAGCAGATCCACTAGACTGAGATGAGATACCAGCATAGGATGTGGGAACCAACCGATAAAGTCCATCCTGCTCACGGCCACAACCAATCACCTTGCCCGTAAGAATGTCCTGAAAGATAAGAGAGGATGGGTCAAATATAGCTCAACAATGCAAATCCTTCGTAAGCTGGCTAATAGAAAGCAAATTCATAGAAAAATCTGGAGCATGCAAAACATTCAACAGACGAATGGAAGATGTCAAACTGATCTCCCCCTGCCCAATGATGGGGGAATGAGTGCCATCTACAATCACTATCGATCTCCCTTGAGAAACTTCCCTGTAGGATGTAAACTTATCTCTGTCTCGACAGAGATGATGTGTCTCCCCAGAGTCCAATATCCATTCTGAAACATCCGGACTGTGACATGAAGTAAATGCGTAAACGCTACCTGAAGAGCTCGCCATGTCTGATGAGCTAGCAGAGGCTGAGGCTGTGATGTCCGAGTGACCTGGCGAATCAGTAGAGGCAGGAGGCATGATATCCCGTAATCTGGCAACAAGATCATCAAACCTCTGGTCGGAAGTAGATGGCGGTGTAGAGACAGCATGCTCGGCTACATGTGCAGAGGCAGGAAAACCATGCTTAGAATAGCATGTGTCTTCCGTATGACCCGAGCGATGACAGAAGGAGCATGGCTGACGGAAGCGACCGCCTCAACCGCGAGGTCCACGGCCACGAAAGGAGGAAGCACCTCTGCCAAGTGAAGCAGCCATTGCCGAGGGAGGTGGCGTAGACGCAGAAGAAGAAACCGAGATTCGGCTTAGTCGCCGATACACTTCCTCCACTGGAGGAATAGTCGCATCTGCCAATATCTGTGAGCGAGCCACATCATATTCCGGGTCTAGTGCCGCTAGTAAGACCCCCACCATTGTAGCATTCCGGAACGTCTTCTCCTGTTCAGGGGTCGTTGTCAGGGGGATAATGTTGTAGAGCTTCTCAAACATCCCCCGTAGGGATGTATACAACGAATGCAACGGGCGGCCATTCTGTTTGACCGTAAAGATGTCATGCTGAAGTTGAAGAATCTTTGTCTCGTTCTTCATCTGTGAGTACGTAGCTGCAAGAATATCCCACATGACCTTAGTCGTGGGCTGGTGTAGAACATCGTTGGCTATCTTCATTGTCAGAGTGCCAGAAAGCCAGACCTTGGCATACGAGTCATCGGCCTCCTATGAGGCGTAAATCCCTGTCTTCTCCACCGGCTCATCTTCGGTAAGAATGTGCTTCTTATCATTGGACTTCATCAGGCTCATGAAGTGCATCGCCCAGAGCTCGTAATTCGTCCCATCCATTTTGACTATAGGCGCTGGACCCATGAATGCGCCAATGGAGGGCATATCAACCTTGTTGTCTGACATATTGCTGGAGAAGAAGAGCTAGGGTTTGTAGACTAATGAAGAATTGTCTACATAAACTTGAAGGGGTATGAGTGCATATGTAGACTTATGCGCTCAAACCCATGAACGAAAGAAGGGGCGGGGGCCGGCAGCGTGGAGAGGGGTCGACGGCGGCGTGAAGAGGAGGGGGCGACGAGGAGAGGGAGGGCGGCGGCGGAGAGAGGGATGGGGAGGGCTAGGGTTTAGGGTGGCTCTGATACCATGTTGTAGGAAATGAAGAACTTGTTTATTCTAGAGAACCCTAGACTCTCTTATATAGAGGAA
Source organism: Ottelia alismoides (assembly GCA_037367405.1). NCBI lineage: Eukaryota > Viridiplantae > Streptophyta > Magnoliopsida > Alismatales > Hydrocharitaceae > Ottelia > Ottelia alismoides. The sequence continues at coordinate 72,741 of JAZKJV010007036.1, forward strand.
GCCTATGCGTAAATTACATAAGATGGAACAATAAAGATAAGCATGACACTTAAGTACATAAATACTAGAAATATCTCTACAGTTTTCTCAGCTTTTCAATTCGAACAAAGGGCTACACCATCATGCTCGAACTCCGGATTCATGAATCTTTAGAGTCTGAGGAGAGTATTTAGGCCGAGTCATGTTCCATCAGATACACAATCTATTCATGTCTCATCAACTACTAGTCGCCATAGCACCTGGAGCTTCAAGATGTACGCCTTCTTTTCCAATGCCACCCTGCTAACTCAAGATCCATAATTTATAAGAGTAAAGAATAATGAAAAAGAGATTGACAGGTTAACGGAAAAAATGAAGTTTTACTTGATAATTGTTTCTTTCAAAGGAAAATGATTCTTTCGGAGAGGATATTTAGAACAAGAAATGGAACTTTTTTGGAAATCAAAGTTCTTTGTTAAAAAAAGTTTCTTTTATTATCTAGCTCTAGATATACTAAGAAGAAAGTAGCTCAAGTTTGGGTACCAATGATTTCTTTACAAAATAGCCCTTAAGGATCCAAAGTACATGAGACCAGAAAGTTCATTTGCAGGTACCACGGTCTAAAAGACCAAGATAAGAAATAGGCCTAACGACAAAATACATCATCAGAGATGGAATCCGTAACGACAAAGGAAACATCTCGATCATCTTCTGTTGATGATTTCAATTTTATCGCATGAAAGGATGGAGAGGGATTTGATTGCTTTGACATTGTTGATTGATGAGATACAACTTGAAGACTTTGGTGCCCAGGATTGCAGATACACTTGGAGAAACACAAATTTTTGACCACAAATCGTCTAGTTCCTCGCATTAACTGAGATGCTCAAGTTGTTTCAATTGAAATTTTGAGATCCTTGTCTAGATTGAATTCGGACCACACATAATTGAGTCGTGATTCTAGTGAAATTCTCCACTACATTCTATTCTATATTAAATTTGAATGCTTTGGGTTCCTTGAAAAGGGATTCAAATATCTAATTGCGGACTTCTGGAATGATTGTCAAGTTGATGATCAATGCTTAAACTCAGTTTAAGAAACGTCTTCCCTACCCCTCGTCACACAATACCCTATCAACACGAGGGTCTTGCTGCCTGGTTAACATGGTTGGGGGCTCGAGGGAGTATGTGTGTCCCCCCTGTGGGGGTTGCAGAGGCAGTGCCACCATCCCAAAATGAATTTTTATTTGGATGATCGGATCCATGTCTCTTGGATCTATTTGTATCAGAAGTAGTATATAAACTTTATAGGGCTAGGGTTCTTAAGATCCTCAGTATTTTCATTTTATCCACATATAGTGAAATGATTGCCATCATCTGAGGATATAGGCCAGCTGATGGTGGATCTCGTAAATCTATGTGCAAGCGGTTTGCTTGTCTATGTTTGTTCATATTTTATTCCACTAATCGCAACAGATTACAAGGACATCCATGGCAAGCGAGAAAATATATAAGAAATCATATACCCAAATTAATAAGGGAGATAAGCTGGAGGGTCATTGAATCTTAAGTACGGAGGAATTTGATAAATGTTTTAGATAAGGACAAAAAAAGCGAGATAGATTGGAAGCAAAGATCGAGGCAAGTATAGATGAAAAAGGATGATGCTAACTTAAAGTCTTTTGATGTCATGTCTGGTAGCATGAAACGAAGGAACTAGTTTCACTTAATCATTGTTAATGGGGAACACTTTCATGGAGACTAGAAGGTCGGATTACCGGTTGTAGAGCACTTCCGGGCACTTAATAGGAGAACCACTAGTAATGGTTGGTAGAGGTTAGGTTGTGGAGTTAGTAGGTTATATTATGATCGGAGTGTGGAGCATATTTAGGAATTCCAAGTACAAGAGAGGAACTCTATCGTTCTTAAGCTAAATGTGAATGGTTCATCTGTCTTTTACTATACCATGATATTGCCTTGGAATCAAAATTAAATGTATAACAATGGTTGATCGATCTACGTATGTCATGATTGTCATCATAATCCGCATTACAATAGCCAACCAACATGCATTCTTATCCCCTCTTATACAGACTTTCTAAAATTATGGTTCCATTTACATATATCATTATACATTGTATTGCTTATAAATGCAAATTTTCGAGATTCTACATGGTAATGATCTAAATTCAACTTTTTAAAATCTCGTTGCATTCCTTGAATTGATATGAGATGAATCCAAAAGAACTCGTTTCATGTCAATCAGAGGTTGTTACGCATTGTTGTGAATTTTTTATTGACATAGGTTAAGATCGTCATTAACTCTGAATTAAGGTTTTAAAAAATGTGAGGCATATCGAGGGGTTTTTCTAGTATTACCTCGAGGCTAAGCCTTAAGGTCTCAGCCTCACTCTAGAAAGGAAAATTTTCATAAAATATGATAATTAATCGTAATTTCATCTTGCATGTTCTAGAAATTAAATAGTTTTGATAAAAAACATAACACTGACATTTCAAGGCTAATTTCATGTTTCAAACATCATAGTTTGCATTACGTGGGAGCTAAACTATCATAAATCCCTAATAACAACGACAAAAGTTCAAAACATAAATAATTTGACCATCAAATACATGAAAGGCTAATAAAGCGAATTCAAACATAAACAAGTTATTATTGCATTTCTAAACAAAAAACAAAATATTAATTTTAAGCATAAGCTATTGTAAGTTGTTAAACTACTCTCATCTCTTGGGCTCTCAAAGTGTAGGGAGTCAAGTAAATATGGATTTGCAAGCACAACGATGTGTTAGTCTTAGCAATAGTAAAGTTATGAATAAAACTTAACTAAAGGGCCTATATGTCCACACCTTTTTTTAAAATTGATTGAGGTATGTTTGCCAATCAATTGAGAAAGAAAAGATAGTAAGCATTGATTACTTTTTTACTTTACCACAAGGACCGGGCAATAAAACTTGAATATTGCATGTTATGATCATCCTTTTTCATGCATACTTTGATGTGTATTATTTTGGTCCCGACTGAATAGAAATAATGATGAGACATGTTTACAAAACATACAATTCTAAATTTTGGCCTAATTAGGTGCTTACATCTACACATTTCAATAAAAAAACATTTATGCTTGATTCATACTAAAGAGTAAATGTATTAGATTCAAGGAATCAAGACTCAACCTTTTGTTCATATTAATTTATAAAAAAATACAAAACAAATTAAAAATAAGCATAATATATTAATAAATTACAAAATAAATGTAGTATTTTTTTCGTGTTGATTTAAAATAACTAAGTAAAAATGAGTTTAATATATTAATAGACTACAAAATAAATGCATTAAATACACGAGCTTGCCCATGTTGGAGCGTTAATTAAACACCTTTCAGTGAACCACGAGCTCAAGGACTTGAAACTATTTGTCTATGAAAGACGAAAGGCTCACAATCAAAGAGAATAATATATATTAGAAAATAATGAAAAATCAAATGATTTCTACCATATACACTTTGGGGCACACACCTCAACACCTTGAGATACGTTTTTAAAAACAATGCCCTTAATCACTATTATTATCACTAATTAATCACGATTAAAGAGACTAACGATGGTTATATAATCATGATCATTAAAAAATCAATAAAGATGAAGAATAACTAATCACGATTAGTGCTAATTAATCGTGATTAGCATAAATTGTGTGTTATTAACAAAACCATGTGCTTAAGAATATACATGGCAAAATCATGGACTAGGTAGCCCACGATTTATGTGATGACATGGTTGGTAACGGGGATGCCATGGTATCATAATCTATAGCAAGTTGTGTACGATTTGCATGTCGCATTGATTAAGTGACGAGTAAGATGAGGCATAGGTAGGTTGGAGGCCTACAAATACCCAATATCTCTTTGTTCTCTACCCATCTGTTCCATGCTCCACCTAACATGGTAAAGATTAAGAAGTTGAAAGAGGGAGATGGAGGTGGAGAAGAAGTGCAAGCAACACGCGGTAGGAAGAATTAGAGCATGAAAAAAGTATGGGTTGCTTTCAGTGAGATTCAGGTAGGAAGTATCGTAGATCCGACCTGAGCCAGTTGTTCAAGTTACTTCCCTTTTGTATATCAATATTAGCATATAGTGAAAAAGTATGAGCATGTCCCTGCTTAGGTGTGGGCGGCTCTGTTGTTGATGAACATGTGATCCTTAACATGATTCACCCACCACTTTATGGTATATTGATTCTTTACTGTATGATAAAAGTAGTGTTATTATATATTGTTCACACTTGTTTAACATCTTAAGTAAGGATAGTCTTTCCATTGGTGAAGATGTGATTCTTCACATGTTTCGTTTACCAATGGTGTGAGGTGTACCTGTTTTTAATCATTTACCCCTTTTTATTCATCTTAGAAAAACTATGTGGTTTTTCCTTCAAATATCACTTTTACAAAAGGAACCCCTATTGAAGTTTCTTTGAAATATCACTTGATAAAGGGAAATTTTGTTGAACTTTTCTAAAAAAATACCCTATGATATAAGGGGAAACTTCAACAAATTTCAAGAGAATTTGTCCTATGTATTCTTTGTGTTCTTTGTTAGTTCTTCGTGTTGTTCGTTTTTTCTTTGTGTTCCTGATCGGGAATGGATTTCAACCATTCGTGGAGTTGTTAATCATCCTAATTCAATAGAAATGAAGTGGATTGCTAACTATGTAAAAGTTGACGTGATTAGGTAACGAAATCCATCTTTTTGTTATTGGGTTTTCAACTTAAATTAAATTGGTTTCTTGATTATTTTATTCTTTGTTATGAAGAATATTCGTATGCATATTATAAAAACTTTTGATTGATTAATTCATGTTTACATAAAACGAAACATGAAACATAAGGAATACATTACTTGCAACACATAGTACTCGGTTGCCATCAAACAGATTGCATGGCTGAAGATGTTGTCATGTCATGTGGAGGCAGGGGGGATAAGTAGCTGCTACATCATGATAACATGTACTTGAAACTGATGGTAATGTAAATTAAGGGGTTATAAGCTTGCAAATTCAAGAAATAGGGTCCTTGAGGACTGTGGGCTTCCTTATTAGTCGAGTTGAGGGTTTAGAGACGTTCAATAATAAGATAAGGTTCAATTTGTTAAGGTAGCATTAAAGGTTTGGTTGAGGCAACACGCGACGACATATGCTCCGTTTAACACAACCTCGAATCCTGGAGTATCCACAGCTTTGGAGTCTGTGATGATATTGCCTAGTAGACTAATTTCTGACGTGGAATTAAATGAATAGGAGTTAATGGAATGGAATAAAAGAGATGAATAAACGATAATGGGATATTTAGATATAGTTAGTTTTGTAATTGATCATACTTGGTTTACTTTAAATGTTTTCGTTATTGGGTACTTGCTCACTCTTGTCTTATGTTTTCTGAAACCCAACATGCATCGGTGAGCCATCACATGGTCAGTAGCTAGCTAGTCACTAGCTTTTGACTTTAGTTCTAGGTAGTTTGTAGTTATTTAGTTATTTTGTTTCAACATGATGTGCATACAAATGTAATATTTTTTTCTTATTTCTCTCTTACGTATTTTTTCATTGATTATTTGCCCTCTAGGATTTCCTCTATATAAAGGAGCTCTATGGCTACTGACTAGATAACTTCTTCATTTATTTTTACACAACAAATAACTACAATGACACTTTGCTATTTAGTCATTTATCTTATGAATGGAAATATGTTGAATGCTCTCTTTATAACATTTTCTGTTGCAGTTTGTGTTGTAGTTTGTCTCCGAATTTTGACTATAATTATTGAATAAAGTTAATGTTGAACCAGGTCTGATAATGGGAGAATCCATTTACCCGAAACTGGGGTCTTGATATGAGTAAATGTATTAGTGATGTCAACTGCAAAGGATATCTAACTTAGTCATGGTTAGGTAGAGGGGTGATCCTATGAGAGCAAAAAAATGTGAGAGCGTGAGAGCATGCATTCTGGACCACATGATTTTGTTTTCTCTCTCCTGGTCTTCTCTCTCCTGGTTGGATCTTGTGGTCCAGAATGCATGCTCTCATGTTCTCACAGGCTTTGGCTCTCACAGGATCACTCCTCTGGTTAGGTATATTAAACTATATACTATCTGCATGTACTTGGATCTTCTAATTCCTTTCCTTCTTTTGCATAGTACTTGACATTCACCTCCATAGAAGTTTTAAGTGGCTTACAACCTATCATACCATACTTTAAAGATCATTTAGAATGCTTTCATTTAGAAGATCATTTGCATACTTTCGTTGTTGCAACAATTTTTTTAGCATATTCAACCTCAAGATAAATAAAAAGCTCAATCAATCCAAGCTGTTTCATTTAGAATCTTATTGATAGATGCTTCCTCGTTTACTTGATCTCATTGATATCATCTCATATAATGATCAAATTGTCCACACAAACAGGTATTATAGATAACTTATTTTTTTGGATTTGACAAATATAATTAATTCAAAATATTGATTGCCTTATTGCAAGAGAAACATTATTATTTTCCCATACCATGCTCGTAGAGCTTATGTTATGCCATGTATTTGCAAACATGTCCTTCCTTGTCATTTGCAAATCATCTGGATTGCTCCATGTAAATCTCTTAATCAAGCTCATCGTAAAGAAAGGTGTTGAGATATTAGTTATCTTTCTTTTGGTTTTCATATTATCTATTTCTTTTGTCTCAATCTTGTAATTTGCCCAACAAGTTTCTCTCCTATGTAAGAGAACCTTAGATATATTTCTCCTAATGCATTACATGATATTTTTTAGGGGCTACATCGAAGCAGTTAGGGAGATAGAGCACCAACTTCAGACTGAAGGTTGTAAACCATTAGATGACATTGTTGTAGCATGTGGCTGGTAATGAAATCCTTTTTTATACACACTCTTTTTAACTTTTATTAGCACGTTGGTCAGCTCATCCCCAAAACTTTTCTCTTTTATATATCAATATTTTAGTCAAAACAAGGTTTGTTATTTTCAAGCTATGCATGGCATGGTGGTGAAACTTTAGGTTGAACTTTGGAGACTCAAACTTGTCAAAATTTTGTCCACAATATCCACAGAAAAAATGTTTTTTTAAACAAATGGGTTCTCACTATTATTGGTCCCTGGTAAAGCAAACTTCATATGGAATTATTTTCCTAAAGATGAAAAGGTTTGGTTGAGGCACTCAGTATTTAGTTGATAATCCAAACCAGAGGAAATTGAACCTCTTCTTGTATCAAGTAGGTTTGGCTACATGGATTTATCATCTTTGAACAGATCAATCTTGGGTTGTACCTTGGCCGAAATCCAAGTATCTTCTCGCACATTTTGTATTGAGGTTTCGGGTGTCATTTCTAGAAATGCATAAACCATGTACACATGGTTCTCTCATTTTATCATTTCTTGGAGACAGAAACTTTTTCTTTCATAAGCTCATAATGAATTGGTCTAACTTTTGTGGTCCTACATCCACTTCACTTCTTTGCCTATGGGTAGACATCCCCTGTTCATGACTGTCAAAACAACATTTAGAGCGGTAAAGCATTATAGGTCTTAGTGACGTTATATTATATGCTCCAACTTAAAATGGCATCCTTTTGTCACAATGTACCCAGAAGCTCCCTTTAATTTTTCTCCAACCTATTTGTTTTATCATGCAAGGTACACTGCTTGTCAAGTTGCTACCTGTGACAGTGTGCTTTTACCAATTTGCTGAAACTTTAATCTATTTGAATGTATGCTCAACCAATTTTCCTATGTATTCTACTTGACTTGCATATCGTTCTCTATAAACCATATAAAGCTGAATTATAGCATAAGATTAACATTGATGTGGGTTGTACTGCAAAAATGGACCTGAATAGTTGAATTATGTTTATCTGCATATTCCAAATCTGTAATTTTTGGGCCTAAGAAAAAAAAATCACATCTCGTCGAATTATTAAATTGCACATAAGCAACAAACTTTGGAGGAGAAGCATAGTGATGTCTCTTTATAAGAACAAGGAGACATTCAAAATTATGCAAATTATAGAGGTATCAAGCTGATGAGTCAACTGTGAAAATTTGGGAACGTGTGATCGAAAGAAGGTTGAGGCAAGTTTCAAAAGTAAAAGAAAACCAAATCGGATTCATGCCAGGTCGCTCAACTATTGAAGCCATCTACTTGGTGAGGAGAAAGATGGAGGTTTATAGAGATTAAAGGAAGAAACTCCATATGATTTTTATTGATTTAGAGAATGCTTATGATTTGTCCCACAGGAGATATTATGGAGAGTTTTGGAGAAGAGACAAGTATATGTCCTATACACTAACCTCATAAAAGATATGCATGATAAGGCTTGATCTTGTGTAATAGTCTAGTCTGGGAGGACTGATTATTTTGACATCAACATTTGTTTGCATCAAGGTTCAACTTTGAGTCCATTAATTTTTACTTGATTATGGACGACTTGACAAGTCACATTCAGGATTAGATACATTGGTGTATGTTATTCGCTGATTATATTGTGTTGATTGATGAGAATAGAGATGGAGTAAAAGAGAAGTTTGAGGTCTGGAGACATGCATTGGAGACTAAATGATTTCGTATAAGTAGGGCTAAGACTGAATATATGGAGTATACTTTTGATGGAAGCAATGGTGAAGGAATCGAGGTGAATATTGTTGATGATAACATTCAGAAGAGAGATTCTTTTAGATATTTGGGATCTATTTTGCAATATGATGGGGAGATTGATGGAGATGTTACTAATATAATAAATGCAGGGTGGCCAAAGTAGAGAGGAGCCTCTATTGTTCGTTGTGATCAAAAAATTCCTTTAGAAATCGAACGTAAACTTTACAAAGCAGTCATGAGTATGCTCTATGGATATGAATGTTGGCCTGTGAACGATAGACATGAGCAGAGAATGACAGTACCATAGACATGTGGCCTACCCTACTTAATGTGGGAAAATGCTTTGTTGTTGTTGACATAAGCAACAAACTTTTAGCAAAGTCACATTTGTATTTAGAAGGTTATTTGTGTTTTAAAGAGAAATTCAATGCACACATTCTACTTTAACCTACCAAATATTGGGTTTTGACCTACAAAAAATGAGCTATGGACACCTTTACCATTATCAATACATGTAATCATTGCTCAAATTGGTTAAGTGGCACATTTCCTCTTGATCCCAGATATCTAGTGGGGTTTTTATCTTCAATAAAGTTGGGATCCAAGACCTATTACAAGATGTCAACTGCTAAAACACCATAACCATTTAATGGTGTAAACTGCACTTTTTTCAATACAACATTACCTTCCCTTTTTATTTTCTATAGCAAAACAACATCAACTCAAATAAAAAAAATGTGCCATTATGCCAGAGTTCCCCATCACATTTTTCATATAGATTTTATATTACTAAACGGATTTGTTTTTTTTTCAAATTTTCTAAAGTGCTTCTTGATCGTCTAATGCTTGTAGTGGAGGCACGACTGCTGGCTTGTCACTTGGATCATCCTTAAGTACATTAAAAGCCAAGGTATATTGTATGGTGATTCTGACCTTGTTAAAAAGAACTTTGCTTCTATTGCACTCTAAGAGAAGTCATTCCAGGTCTCTTTCTTTACACTTACTTAGGTTCATGCTTTTTCCATTACCGCTGATCCTGATTACTTCTATAACGTCATTCAAGGCTTACTTGATGGTCTTCAATCTGGCGTAAATTCACGTGACATCGTTGAGATTCATAATGTGAGTTTTGAGATGGTCCTATGTACTTGCATTTTAATTACTTAGCATGGTGCAATAGTTGTATCGCATATCGGTCGACATCCATCTTAGACTAATCAAATTTGTTGGATATGTGGATCCATTTAACCCTCATCTCTATAATATTATTAGACATTTCCTTTTTTGTTTTATAAGGGAAAAGAAAAAAAATCCTAGCAGCCTTGTGCACTAAGACATTTTCATTGTGGTTATTCCTTTTTGTTGAAAAGGACCACACAAATACCTGTGTTTGTGTGATTTCCTATTTGTGATTTATGTTTTTTTCACATGCTATCAAAATCAGTTTGATTAACGGTTGGGATGTTTGTGGAAGGTCTCAATGCATTAAAAACACATTGAGGTCACCACTGATTGTGTACGGTTCAAGATCTCCACCCTTGCATCAAGGTCTCTTACCTCAGGAAGGCCCATAACTTCGTGGAAGACTTCAATCCTTAAGATCTTTTAAAAATCTTGATTTTCTTTAATGGTGTTTGAAGAATTCTATAATGCCAACTTGATCAATTAGTATTTTAGATCACTTGATGTCATTGTCTGCATGTAGGAAGATTCAGCATTGTCACTTATCCACTCTAGAAATAAATTTGGGATAATTGTGATTGATTAGTCTCCTCGATCTGGTTGATCACTTCGTAGTTGTGGTTGATCACACCTTTTAGCTTGATTGATCACATCCGGTTAATCTTGGTTTCTTCTCCTTTTTGATTTTTTTATGTAATCGATCATTTAGCCTACCCTATTGATCCTCATTTATTGCTCTAGTTCTAAGTGATGATATTCCTTGAATTCGATTTAAGCCAGCAGACAAAGTCCTATTTGGTTTGGGATTTATTTGTGTGGGAGGAAGTACTATATAGACCTCCATAGGGTTAGTGTTTTGAATCATCCTCTATACTTCTTTCTCCATATAGTATTATATAAACCTCCATAGGGTTAGTGTTTTGAATCATCCTCAATACTTCCTTTTCCACATAGTAAAAACCGATCGTCGTCATCCAAGGACATAGCCCATCTACCAATGAACCTTGTAAATTGGCATGCCTTCGTGTTTTGCTTCCATGATTCATAACAAATTGATATTAGAGCATCGAGTTCCATCAGGATCAAGTAAGATGATGGTGTACGGTCTAAAGATCAAGAAGTTCGCATGGAGGAGCATATTTAGTCTATGCCAGAACAAGATGTGCATCATTCTGAAGCAGCAGGGCATCTGAGCATCGTTGGACCAAGGGAGGGCGAAGGCACTTAAACCCTCTGGGTTGATGGTGTAGGAAGAGAATATACACTCAATGATTATGTTGTCTTTAGAGTATGAGATTATCATGGAGGCAATGTAAGTAATATCGATATCGGTATAGTGATGATACGATATATCGTCTACATGTCGACGATATATCTACGCCATATCACCGATATAGAACTTTTGGAATATTTGGTTGTGCACCACATGAGTTGTAGATGGGTAAATAGATACCTCCGGGATCCATTTACCCCTCCAGTCTTAAGTCCCACATCTACCAGTTTTGAGATGTAAAGACTTGATGAGGGCTATATATAGACCCTCACACCCATTGTATCCAATGAGAAAGTTGAATGCAACATATAGCCCTTTGAGGCCTTATCCCGTGGTTTCATCCTGCTACTTGGGGAGTAGGGTTCCACGTTAAAATCTTTGTGTTCCATGTTTTATCTTTCTCAATTCATGCTCTGTTTATCATTCCGCTTCCGCTTTCCTATTTTCTAACATGGTATCAGAGAGGGTGGATTCTTGATGATTTTAAGTTCTGTAATTTTATTTGAGATTCGTTTCTTTGGAGTTCTTGTTATTGAAGATTATAACGAATTCCAGTTTCTAGGGTTTTCTTGAAACACTAGTTCTGCTTCAATCTGCCGGCATTCTAATCATCTGCAAGCATCGATCCTCGCTCGGGCTACTTCATGTAGAACCTCTTGTTCTCCAGGAACAACAAGAACCCTACTATCTTCTAGAATCAAGGATTCCCTCTAGTACAGGCAGCGAAGATGCATGATCACCCAGTCGTAAGGCCACAAGTGGTGCCTCCTTTTCACCAGGTGGACCTCCCTACAAGCGCTGGCGGCGATCCACGCGCTCCAGGTGGCGCTTCATCTTCACGAAACCCTAGCCAACCTAGCATCATCACATCAGCTCATACCGATCCCTAAGCGACGACGCCCACCCCTCTAGCGAGGAAGCTCCCTGATCTGGAAAGCTCTAGTCCGAGCTCGACTTCCTATCCTCGTATCGTGCCGCTAGTGGCAAGACTTGCACGAGACCCGTTTGATGTTGTCTTCATGCGGAGTAATCAGGTGCAGGCGGTGCTCCTTCAAGCCACACAAGCGGCAGCACTTGCCGGACGACTCCTCCACGTACGGGAAGACCCTATGGCACCGCAACTCTTCTCCCTCACGACCTCCAGATCGGAGGTGGCACTACATCCAAACCCCAGGCAACCGCTCCTTCTCTCCAGGGGTACATCCAGCAGGTGGCGTGGATGAGAAGGGTTCCCAAGTGGGAACCCTAGCCGTGAAAAAGAAGGTAGGGAACCCTAGGGCCCGATGGCACTCTTTTATTTTTTTAAAAAATGAGAATTCCCAGTTTAGGCTAAGGCGTCAGGAAAAAAGGGGGTTGCTACTTATTGAAGCCCGAGTAGGTTGATGTTTAAAAAAATGAGAGAAAGGCCATAAAAAGGGAAGATGGCATCTTTTGAAGAAAAAAATGTTGTAAAAGTCGTACAAAAAAATGTTGAAACAACTCATTATAAAAATGAGAGAAGAGTTGGCTATTAAAAAAAATCTTTTTGTGGGGGCCATTTGTTTAAGAGCCCAAGCAATTAAAAAAAGAAACTACGGATAAAAAAGGAGGCATTTGTTGGGCCCTTTTGAGGCTAATATATTTTGTAAACAAAAAAAGGAGGCATTTTTTGAGAAAAAAGGCGTGCACAATTAAAAATCCATACACAAAATATTAAAAAAACTTTTACAAAAGGAAAATGCAGAGAAAAGCTGAAAAATTAATTGAATGGCTTAAAAAAATGATTGATTTCAAAAAAAATTGTGTGACAACCATTTAAAAAAATGAAAATAGCCAAGAAAAAATGAATGATTTTGAAAAGCCAAAAAAATATTGAAGTCGGCTTATTTGGTTTCTTATTTTCTCCCCGTTCTTCACGTCTTCTCCCAACTTTGTCGATGTAATTTTCCGATAAGTATGGGAGAAAGGGGGAGTATTATGTAGAATCACAAGTTTTGTTCCAGATTCAGATGCCAGATTTCCTGACTCTACGGATGATCAGTTGTTCAGACTCGACGATTGGTTGTGAGTCTTCAGTTTCAGACTCGCGTAATGTATACAGTATTTTCAAATGTGCATATGTTTGACATCTTTTGTCATGGTCCCCATCATTCTTGTTGTTGTCGGCCAGAGTTTTCATGTGAGCCATAGGGACCTAGTGTAGAGTACAATTCTCTGTGCCAGATAGGAGAGACCCAGTTCTCTGACGATGAGACTTTAGGCGTAGTTTCTGACTCGACGGTCAGATTCCGAGTCCTCAGTTTGACTTACATTCCAGCCCATTTGTCCTCCTCACCTGTACGACATAAGAAGCAACGTCCTCGACAACCGCCAACAGTTGTGCACGTTGAGTTGATATTGTCTGTAGTGTCATGTATTGTGAGTCTAGTTTCTTTCTGTTTGTCCAAGCCGAGCATTGCATGCTCCAGCTTAAGGGGGAGTGTTGGAGTATTTGGTTGTGTGCCACATGAGTGTAGATGGGTAAATGAATACCTCTAGGATCCATTTACCCCATCCAGTCTTTAGTCCTACATCTACGAATTTAGAGATGTGGAGACTCAATGGGGGCTATATATAGGCCCTCACACCCATTGTATCCAATGAGAAAGTTGAATGCAACATATGTCCCTTTAAGGCTTTCTTCCATGGTTTCATCCAGCTCCTTAGGAAGTAGGATTCCACGTAAAAATCCGTGTGTTCCATGTTTTATCTTTCCTATTTATGCTATGTTTTTCATTCCACTTATGCATTCCTATTTTCTAATAAGAATCAATTTTGTGAAGAAAATAGCCTTCCACGGGAAAATATCAGCCATATCAGCGATATAACGGTTACATGTCAATATATATATCGTCTATATGTCATTGTTATATCGTGATATTGCCTACTATGCGCAGAGGTCGCTGATGATACATCTGCAATCGGTCTGTGGTTGAGACTTGAAAGTATGTACTTGACGAAGTCTTTTACCAAGAAGTTGTTAAAGTAATGTCTATTCTCCTCTTTGTATGTAGGAAGGTACATCTCATAACGAATATCTAGACTGCTTAAATACATTGTTGATGGATCTAAGAAATGTAGATGTTAAGATTGATGATGATGATGTTGCATTGATTTTGTTGGTTTCTCTTCAGATTTGTATCAGAATTTTATTTAGTTATTTATTGTGGGAAGAGAAGAGATAACATTAGAAGAAGCTCGCATGGGGTTTGCATATGCGTGAACTTTGGCACATGGCTACCGAGAAGCAAGACTTTGGTGCTGTAGGTTGGGTTGTCTCATGAAAAAGTCATGCTAGTTCTAGTTACATGAAGAAGAAGTTAAAGTACAAAAACCACAATTCGTGGGACATCTGCAATTACTGTAAGGAACTTGGACACTGGAAGAAAGACACACCGAAGAAGGCCACGATTGCTATAGTTGATCAATGATGTGGAGATTCTGAAGATGCTTTGACCCCCATTGTCACATATCAGAAGGTGACTGGCAACACATGGATTCTTAATACAAGCTATTTTTCCTATATGACTCCTAATGAAGATGGTTCTACACCTATGAGAAGATATATGATTGAAATGTTTTCATGGGGAATGATGTCGTATGCAAGATTGTAAGAATTGACTATGTGAATATCAAGATGCAGGATGGAGTTGTGTGGATGTTTGTAGAAGTTTGCCATGTTACTGATATGAGAAAGAATCGCATATCCCTTGGAGTCTTGAACTCTAAAAGGATAAATGCATAGTGATGAAGATGAATTTATGCAGGTTGCCAAAACTGGGGTGGTTGTCATTAAGGGCAACAATCATAAGACTATGTATGTCATATAAGGGTCTATAGTTCCTGGGAGTAAATTCAAATATTGTTTGAACTTGCTCAATGTTGTATTTGGTAGTATCCCTAAAGGGGATGGCGACAGTATGGCGAAGCTTGGCAAAGCTTCTCAGATGATTCAATTCAAGGTGAAGATTGTTGATATGCCTTGAATTGTATTTACATCTATAGGCAAAGTCTTAATTGGGTTGGAATTATTTGTGTGGAGAAAGTATTATATAAACCTCTATAAGGTTGGTGTTTTGAATCATCCTCTGTACTTTCTTCTTTCTCCACACAGTGAAAACCAACTGCCTCCGCCCAAGGATATAGCATAGTTATGGGTGAACCTTGTTAATCTGTATGTCTTTGTGCTCTCATGATTAATCGTTTGTGCATGTTCCACTTTCGTGATTCGCAACATAAGTCTAATTAATCTATTTATCTGTTCGGTCCATCACCAACTACTTCTTTCCTTACCTAATCGAACATGTTACTCTAGAGATATATATTATTTTCTTCTTCTTGCAAAGATGGCTAACATTGAAACCAACAATGAGGATAATAAGTCCTTTAGACAACTATATTTGTGATGATACCCGACGAATTTGGTGTTTAAGTTACCCCAGCCAAGCTCACGAAGGATACCAACCTCCTTTAGGTGGTTGTTGTTGAGGTAAGTACAATAGGTCAAGGATGTATTGGATATCTTCTGATGGCGAGTGTACCCCAACGATACACACTCGATTGCACAAACAATGAACTTATCTCTTCTCAAATCCATGATGTGAATGAAGACTACACACCAAAATACATGAAAATAAATGGGAAAACTTGAGTTAGCAAGAAACAAATCCTCAATAGATTTTTCCTGAGGGATCAATGAAAATATGAGATTGATGAGGTAAGTAGTGGTAAAGACATCTAATTAGGAGGTGTATTGGTATTAAAAAATAACCTAACAGGTTGGTTGCATATTAGTATAAATAAAGTTCAAGCGACATCCATGAAAATATAACTATTAGATCCATTTTCTTTCTCTTCCATGGAGTCATGTATGCTCTTTAGGGCCTTTATGTAATTTACTTTTTTTGGTGTTCTAGGGTTTCACGATATAACCCTAGACCCTATGAATAAACTAAGTCATTCATTCTATCATCTTTCTCCATATGCTATCAAAGAAATGATCCTATAAACGGGGATCTAGCACCCACCACCATTTCCTACTACCTCTCCTCCTCTTATCGGCCCTTGTGTGGCTTCTCTTCTCAGCCTAGGCCCCACGCAAGGCCCTCTTCTCAGAAGTTGTCCGCGACACTAGCCTCTCCAAGCACCGTCAGCGGTGCTGTCAGGGCACAGTTGCGATTGATTTGTTGTCGCCTATGCCTCTAGGGAACTCTTGCACCACTACCCTAAGACCCTCCTACGCCACCAACCAGGTCATCGGTGACCTCTTACACCACCGCTTAGGATGCCAGTCCTGCGTCGCCTCTAGTAACCTCTACTTCACCCAACCATCTCAGTGGTCTTCTACATCGCCTCCCTGGACTCCAAACCTCCTTGTATTGCCACCTACATGGTGTTGTGTGAGTTCTAGGGTATATTATAGCCCCTTGTATGTGTAACTAACCACTCGATCTACTTTCTTGAAATTTATATTTGACCGCATGGGAATCTCGTCCCATCGAGACCGAATCCCTATATACTACGTCTTATATGATACAAGAACATTCTATAAAGCTCAAGGCTGCAGAAAATTTTATGCTCTGGTCTCGTGCTTTTAAGGTGTTCATCGATGTTCAACGAAAGATATATATTCTAACCAAAGATCCTCTGAAGGAGACAAATGAGGATTATGATTCTTGAATTGTTGATAACTATTGGGTCATTATTACTTGGATGAACAATAGCATTGAACCTTATATTGTAGTGAATTTGCTCTATAAGGGCATAATGAACAAGATGTAGGAAGAGTTGGATCATACCTATTCTCATAAGACGACCAAGAGCTGCCACGAAGGTCAAAATGAGTGACACGTGGCGGCTCCAAGAGCTGCCACATGTCAACTCTAAAAATCAGAACATAAAACCATAAGATAAATAGGAAAGAAATAGCAAACAACTTCGGATCAAAAAGTTTTCTTCATGAAAGTTGCTCATCTCGACGAGATCTATAATTTCATGAATGGATCAAGAGCAAAAGAGGTCATCTGTGCAAAATGATATTTTTGGGGTACTCTATGTACATAGGACACCGATGATTTTTAGGTTTTGTAATTTTTTTGGGGATTTAATATGATAAAATCAAAGATAAGTATTTACATATTATTCTAATTTTTGGAATTTTTAATTAATTAGAAAATAGGAGAATAACATAAAGTAGAAATGGAAGATATTTGTACAAACTCACAAAGGACACTCACACTCGGTCAGTTTCTTTGATTTCAGTCTCATTTTGAATTTGAATTTTTGTGCATTTTAATAAAATTTTTATCAAAGAATATAAAAAAAGAAATAAAAGTAAAAGAGTTAATTATGTACATCAAATATTATGTCAAATATTGCTTAAACACAATACACAAAAGTGGCCTGAAACCCAACTTTCATATATAAGCTCCAATTTTTTTGAAATTGGTCTTGTGTTGAAGATCTTTGAATATATATTACTTTAATAGTGAGTAGAGCTAAATCAGACACTGTATGAGGAAGATATGTGTGTTTTAATCTGTCTATTCTGAAATTTGGGTTTTGTCTCAGAGGGCAACTATTTGAGTTAGTATTTTTTTGTATTTTTCCTTTAAATTTGTTAATAATATATACACAATGGAGAAGGCTTGCCGTAAATCAGAGTTAACATGAATTAGTCAATAATGCATGAATTTAGGTGAAAACGTGAAAATGATTATGAGTACAATATGCATGTTAAAATGCAGATGTTAATTCTAAGTGCATGAATGGTAAAAATGCAGAATAAATGACGAAATGAAGCTAATTACTCGGGAACGAAGCTCTATTTTCAACTTTTAGTGTGATTAATCACATATTCGTCAATCACCAATTTATAGATAATTATATAGTACAGAGATTGCACTAAAATTTATTCATGCAATAATTTCTACCTCAAACTAATCTTGATTCAACATCGAGACCGAAAAAAACTTCATATTGAGCTTTTGATAAAGCTTCTATAGTAGAAAATGAAGGATATGGTTAGATCTTTAAGCGCATCACGTAAGTGTGAGGATCACATCGTATGCGATCAGGAGCGACTAGTCACACTAGTTGCTCGAGACAACGTAAATTAAAAAAATTCCATACGATGAAACCACATGATCTAAGAACACTTCTCGGATCGTTTCATCTAAACCACAAACAAGTATTAGGGTTACCTCTTGAAGCGTGGTTGCGATCGAGTCTCTAAATGGAGAGACCTCCTATCTCAAGTCCGATCCAACGGAGGAGATGCTTGCGAGCACGTTGATGAAACGCAAGCTTCTCGCAATCCATATTGATGATCCAAGCGGAGAATCTCCTGATCTCGTCATACGAAATCCGATGCCTTCTTCATGAGTGAGGTGCACCGAAGGAGATGGAGATCCACGAGCAAATAGTTCGGCAGCATAACGGCAATGCTGCAGCGAGAGCGACTCTCTCAAGGGTTCCATGGTAGACGGCTACAAGAGAGAGAGAGAGGACGTGTAGAGAATGAGAGAGAGAGAGTTGTTATAAACTTGTAAAAAAACTTAGAAGGGCAAGGGTGCCTCTTCTTATATAGGGTTTTGTGATCCATGGACTACACAAAATCAATGGATGAGATTGATTTGTGCGTCTTTCAATGGCCAAGATTTTGTTGAAAAAACACAACAACAATTAATTTAATTAGATTAAATATATATTGTAAATCTATATAATTTAATCCTAAAATTAAATCAAATTAATCTTGGAGACAATGGAAAGGAGAATCTCCCCTTCCATATAGGAGTGGTGGATGACCACTCTTTCCTTGTAGGAATTGGTGGTTGTCCCTTCTCCTATTAGTAGAGGGAGATTTCTAATGCAATCTCCAAGATTGCACGATTCCATGTATCTCCAATATTTACAACAACAATTATTGTAAATTATTCTACAAAAATAATTCATATTTATTTTTAGAATATTGCAATCTTGCCATTGGAAATTTGTGAATTACATTCACAACCCAAAATAAAATGTAAATTACATTTTCAATTAATTGTGTAATGTGAATCCAATTCACATCAACAATTAATTAACAAATATAAATTAAAATTAGATCTCCCTTATATATTATAAATCACATTTATAATATGGGTAAAATGGGGCTGCCCCTAGGGAGTAGCCAACTTGGCTACTCCCACCCCTATTTTTCCCTAATTTTTTTATTTTTTTTGAAAATAAAAATTTGTATATTCATCATTATATCCCTCTCACATTCTATTAAAATTTCGTCAGAAAGAGAGACTCCTAAGCCCTCCATCCAGACGTCATTTTTTTAACGGTCGCAGGATTTTTTAAATCGACCATGTTTGGATGGAGGCCGTAGGAGTCTCTGTTTCTGACGAAATTTTAATAGAATATGAGAGGGATATAATGATGAATATACAAATTTTTATTTTCTAAAAAAAATAAAAAATGAGGGAAAAATAGGGGTGGGAGTAGCCAAGTTGGCTACTCCCTGGGGGCAGCCCCATTTACCTCTTATAATATATATGATTAATATGTTTAGTGCTACCCATATTATTCATATGCATGATAATTAAATCAAATTTAATCATCTTGGATCTATATTCTCATGTTCCCAAATAATATTAATCACATTCACATTATTTACATCTTTGATAATTAAATCACATTTAATTATCTTAGATAACTCACTTTATAATATAAATCAAATTCATATTATTCACGACAATTAAATCATTCAATTGTCAATTTTCTCAATGCTCGGATACATATATCAACAATGAAATTATCCTGAACTCTTTCAAGGATAATGCACTTTTTTCGCGGATACTTGGAGATAAGGACATGGTGATTGTATTGTTCAACGTATAGTGACTTTGATATTGAGATTGCATCTCAAATCCATATCTTACGGATCTCTCATAGATGCTTTATTAAATCAAGACCGCAAATCTAATCTTCTCGTTACATCTAAATCACATTCAGATCAATGTCTAACATGTGGATCAAGATCAGATCACTTCTCTACTGAGAGAAGTCACTAAAATCCAGATCTATTTCATCACTCCCTAGAAATGGAAGCGTCATGGTTATACAATCGTTTATGATTACATCACCCTCATGTATTCCTAGTATCTGTACATCCTGCATACTGGAAGACCCAGAATAAACCAGAAGTATAAGATCAATTTTATACTCTCTACTTTAGGGTTTTATCATTAAGTTTCTCATTTGATCATTGAGAGTTGGTATCGATCATATACTTTACAAAAGCATATATCATACCTAGGTCTTGATTATATACTTACAAAAGTATATATCAAACCTACAAATTCAGTCAAACTTCCAAAGCGAGACGATCATGCACGGAATTTGATTCTTCCCAATATCTCGTGAGTGAGCTCATATCTTCTGCTTTAGTAATGAACTTGTATGATCCCTTTGAGACATCGAATTACTCACATGCCCTTGCATGCACACCAACGCGTCGTATATAGACCTTGGTTAGGTCATCAACCTATTGATCTGCCAAATGTACATACTCAGACATATAGTAACACATCTGTCTCCGATCAGAGGATGCGTGCCAATATCGTGACAGCGTACGGCATAAAACTTGGTTATCTCATTCTCCTTAGGTCTACTCTTTGACCTAAGATATCTAACACCTCCGAATCTCTATTCCTATGTAGAGGACCTGCATCAAGAGGTCGGTTAGAGATTAGCATTTAGAGAAAGGATTGTCATCTTCTCAGGATGGAGATTATCTCTTAATAATCATTTGACGGTGCTTGATGAGTCCTCAATCTAACTCCTTAGATATTCATCCAAGCACCAGCTCTATGATTCAATTATTGAATCAAAAGTTGTATGATTACTAAGATGGTCATGTTACATAACCCTAATTTTACTAAGAGATCTATTATGCAAATTAGTTATTCTTCATTTCAGATCAGGGAATGATATTTGTAATAACATTTATTGCATAATGGCTCACCGTAGGCTCGCATGTCCAACAATCTCACACTAGCTCAAAGAACCATTAATGGGCTAATAATTAAACCCGCAATCATGTAACAATCATAGGCTATTTAGAAAAATAGCTAGGTAAGCTGATCAATCACTCTGTTCCCGAGAGATTACACCAAATCCTTTTACGGTTCTTGCATATCTCCTAGTAATAGTGCTCGTATCCAATGTAAATGTTGCATCTTATGCAACCAATACTCAATATTAATTATAGTGTCATTGACACCATAAGTAATTAATCGTTATAATCATCATTTTCATAATCTTATTAGAATACCTTTATTCCCATAGATCTCTATCTCTTAAGGTATTTGCAGTTAAGACCTTTTAGATCACTATCTATAAAGTTCAAATTTCTTGAAGATAAAACTTTGAGATCACTATCTCAAAAAAACTTGTCATCTTTGAAGATATTGTTATTATTGCAATCAAGTGTTTTATTTCCATAGTAGGATTAGTAACAATTTACTACTCCCACTGCATGGTAGACATCTGGCATTTGTACAGATTCAGCATATACTTGGCTTCTCATAACTGATGCACAATGGCAAGCAAGTCTAGCATTAACTTCCTCAACTCTTAGAGGTGTTATCCCTTCAGATAGGTCAGTACAATATCTTAAGGGAAGGAAATCTTTCTTGGGATTTTCCAAGAATGGAATATGTCCAAGGTGTAATGTAATTGTGATGGCCCCAATACTCTCTTCTCTTTGCTTCTAAATACTTTCAGAACTCAGATCCAAGATGTATCCTTGAGATCATATCTCAAGCTATGGAATAACCAGATTATAAAACACTTCTTATTATCTTTATATCATTCTAAATGATTAGGATATCATCTACATTGAGCATGACGAACACAATGACACTCCCACTAAGCTTCACATAGTTCATCAAGATTCCGTCTGAAATCATAACATTTATTATTTCATCAAATCTTATGTTCCAACTACAAGAAGCTTATTTGAGTCCATAGATGGAGTTTTTTACCTTGCACACATTGCTTTCCTCATCCATGAATCCATGGGGCTACTTCATATGAATATCCTTGGAGATGTATTCATAGAAGAATGCAATCTTGACTTCCATCTTGAAGATGTCAAAGTCAAGTTGTGTAGCTATAGGTAGCAATATTCCGATGGGTTTAAGCATGGTTACTGAAGAGCAAGTCTCATTGCAAGCAATGTCTTCTCTTCGGTGTGTAGATCATGGCTACGAGCCGTGCTTTGAAGGTCTCTACCTTCTCATCAGATTCCCTCTTTCTCTTGAAGATCCATTTACACCTAACAGGTTTTATTCTTATAGGTGGATCCTCGAGGGTTCATATACAACACTCATATATGATATCTACTTTAGACTTTATTGCTAACATCAATCTTTCCATATCATTATCCTTAGAAGCTTCATCACATGAAGCTTGATCATTGTCAGATTTCTCTTACATATGGAATCCATCCTCAAACTCATTTGGAGACGTATGAGTGTTTCATATTTAATTATTCTTTTATTTTCCGATTTTAAGAGCCTCATTATCTTCTCAAGATTAAATGAGTTCATTCACTTCATTTTCCTCTTGATTCTCAAGAGAGTCATCCTCTAAGAACCATATCCTTAAACATGAAATCATTAAGAATCTCAAGGTCATAAAGTAGGTATCCAATACCATCCTTTATTTTCCCAATGAAGTAGCATTCTCTAGTGCTAGATTCTAGCTTACTCGCATGGAACCTTGTTAAGGACATATATTGTAGTCTCTCCTACAAATATATACATGGAACTAAGAGATAATTATGCAAAAATTAATCATTGATCAAATCATGTCACACATGATCCAATTGTATCTCCCTACAACTCTATTGAGTTTTTGGTGTATTAAGAGGAGCGAGATAGGAATGATATTCCTTTCTACATAAGGTATTTCATAAATTTATCTAATAGGTACTGACTACCAAGATTAGAACAAATTTATTTTCATCTTCCATTGAACTTTGGTTCTAGATCTAAATTATGAAATCTTTGAACATTTCAAAGCTTTATAAGGTGAAGGGAAGAAATATCATATCACAAACAAGCATTAATAGGTGTCATATATCCATAATGTTTATTCTGATATAGATGATCTACATACATCAATATGTATGAGATCTTGAATACCTCGGCATCTAACACCAATCCCAGATAAGGGTGTATTGGGCATTTTACTTTGAATACAATATTCAAAAGTACGTAAGTTTTGAAATTTTAGACATTCTAAAGTTTTATCTCTTACTAGTCTATTGATCTCATCTATAGACATATGTACAAGGTTTAATGCCAGATCATTGTCAAATGATATTCATCCTCCTATTGATTTTTAATTGTTTAATTTTCTGTATTAGAAGTTTTAATAAACCATTCATTATTTTTTTAATTTAGTAGAGTCCACTAGATGTTAGATTAGTATTTGAAATATATCAATAATAACTCTCTATGATAGGTTATTCCAGAATTCATATTTATTTCCAACATTTAGAAATAAACAATGAGTGTATTCTAATATCTAGGTCATAACGACATTCTCCAAGACTAAGTGATCTCCCACTAAAATTATTAATTCTATCAATCCAATAGAGATTGTTGCAACAATTACATCAATATCCATGGAGATGACTTTGCAACCTTAAGATCAAATCTGTAGTCTTATAATACATATGCAACCAATTGCAAGTGTTATTAGAAGATTGAGATATAATTATTAGACTTTTATCTTATCCAATAAGCAAGGCAATATCAATGATGATATGTTGACATAGATTATTCTGATGCACTATCCGAGTCCTTCTCCAAGGATTCTAGATAGACTTGATAGTCATACTATCAATACATCAACTTATTGCAGTATTGGCATTCATCCAATTTAGATGTCATACAGAAGTTATAGAAGTACAATCAACTCTTTGACTTTCCTTCTTACTTAGGTCCGACCCATGCTTCCACTGCGCTCCTTTCATCCATAAGAAACCATTGCTTAAGATTAAGAACCTCTTATGTTGAACTCAAAATATTTCAATATAAGAATATTTCAACATTTATACATGTTTCATTCAATTCATACAATATGAATATTATGAAACTTCATGAATGACTATAGTATAGACAGTAGAATGATGACACTCATCGTATCTACATCCATCTAACCTCTAAAAGATTTTTGGTTCAGGTAGGTACTCAAACATTTGTTGGACATGCGAGCCCACGGCAAGCCATTATGCAATAAATGTTATTGCTAATATCATTCCCTGATCTGAAATTAAGAATAACTAGTTTGCATAATAGGTCCCTTAGTACAATTAGGGTTATGTACCACGGCCATCTTAATGATCATACAACTGTTGATTCAATTATTGAATCATAGAGGATGGTGTTTGGATGAATATCTAATAAGTTAGATTAAGGACTCATGAAACACCATCAAATGATTGTTAAGAGATGATCTCCAGTCTGATTAGGAGATAACAATCCTTTCTCATTTGACGGATATCTAATCGACCTCTTGATGCAGGTCCTATGCATAGGAATAGAGATTCGGAAGATTTACATAAGTTAGGTCAAAGAGTTGACTTAACGAGATCAAGATAACCAAAGTCCTATGTCGTATGGTGTTACGATATAGGCATGCATCCTCTTACTGGAGACAGATGTGTTACTATATGTCTGAGTGTGTACATTTGGCAGACCAATAGGTTGATGACCTAATCAAGGTCTCTACACCAACACACTGGTGTGCATGCAAGGGCATATGAGTAATACGATCTCTCAATGGGATCATACAGGTTCACTTGTGAACCAGAAGACATGAGTTCACTCATGAGGTATTAGGACCAAATTCCATGCACGGTCGTCATGCTTCGAAAGCACGACAAGAATTTGAAGGTATGATGTATGCTTTTGGAAAGCATATGATCGATACCAAATCCCAATGACCAAGAATGAGAAACTTGATGATCAAACACTGAAGATGACAGTGTAAAATTGATCTATATGTTCGGGTTGATCATAGGTCTTCCAGTATGCAGGATTTACATGTATTAGGAATCACTGAGGGTGATGTGATCTTAAATAATTGTATAACAATGACGCTTCCATTTCGAAGGAGTAATGAAATAGGTCTAGATTTTATTAACTTCTCTTAGTAGAGAAGTAATCTGATCTTGGTACAAATGTTAGACATTGATTTGAATGAGATTCAGATGCAATGAGAAGATTAGATTTACGGTATTGATTAAATCAAGCATCTATGAGAGGTCTATGGGATCTGGATTTGAGATGTAATCTCAATATTTAACTCAATATACGTGATACAATACAATCACCCTGTCCTTATCTCCAAGTATCTGCGGAGAAAGCGCAATATTCTTGAAAGAGTTCAGGAATAATTCTAAAGTTGAACAATGTCTAAGCATTGAGAAATGGATAATTAAATGTGATTTAATTATCATGAATAATGTGAATTTGATTCACATTATCTGAATGCATGAGAATGATTATCCAATGTAATTAAATGAGATTTAGTTATTGTAGATATGGATAATGTGGATAGCACTATCCAATTATCCATGTATATTATAAATGTGATTTATATTATTTCATAGAGAGACTTTCATTATTTATATTTATTGATTAATTGTTAATGGTGATTGGATTCACATTAAATGATTAATTAAAAATATAATTACATTTTATTTTGGGTCGTGAATGAGATTCACATAATTTCAATGGCCTGCTTGAAATTTTTCACAAGATAATTGTGAATTATTTTTGTAAAAAATATTTACGATAAGAGTAATAGGAGATATCATGAGATAATGAGATATCATGATAATTAAAGGAGATAGACTCATTCTACTCAAGAGGAGTGGACGACCACTACTCTCCATGTGGAGAAGAGTAGCCGTCCCTCCTTTTTTAGGGAAAGAGGTTAGTCTCCTCATTATTTCATCTCCAGTCAAATATGGTTTAATTTGGAATTAATTATATTGATTTGTCAGTATAAATTAAGTTAAATTAAATCATTTGTTATTGTGTTTTTACAACAAGATCTTAGCCATTGAAAGAAACACAAATCAATCTCATCCGTTGATTGCGTGTTGTCCATGGATTGGGATCTATGGACTCCCAAAACTCTATATAAGAAGAGGCAAACCTTGATCTTTGAGTTACGCAATCTCGACGAAGTCTCTCTCTCTCTCCCATTCTCACGCATACTCTCTCCCTTCTTTTCTTGAGTGGTTGTCTACTCTCATAAAGAGAAGGTCGTCTTCGTCGTTGCCTTGCCATTGTGCTCCTACTTCGACGACTATTGACTCTCCATCTTCTTTGGTACGTGGTACTCGTGAAGAAGGCGTACGATCTCGTGAGACGATATCAGGAGATCTATTGCTTGGATCATCAACTTGGATTGCGAGATGCACGCGACTACTCCCCGCGCTCGCAAGCGTCTCCTCTGACGGATCGGACATGAGACAAGAGGTCTCTTCCTTTAGAGGATTGATCGTAACCACGCTCCAAGAGTTATTCCTATATCTTTGTTGTGGTTAGATGAAACGATCCAAGAAATGTTCTTGAATCATATGGTTTCATTATTTAAAATTTTTTAAATTCCGCTGCACCGAGCAACTAGTGCGACTAGTCGCTCTTGATCGTATATGATACGTTCATCACTCTTTTGTGATGCGCTAGAGGATTATTGCATATCTTAAAGTGGTATGGGAGCCTTAGGTTGGAGGTTTTATATACGATCCATGAACCTTGGAAGATTTAGGCTCGTTAGGGTTCGTGAAATTTTTTTATCGCATTTCACTGTTCGCATCTTTGTTTTGTGATAAGTTTCGGCCCTGTTTAAAATGTTTAAACATGAATATATCACATGTATAATGTTTCCCATTATATAACGAAAGTTTGGGATTTGAGTTTGCGTAATTTGGATTCTGTTTGCTCAAGTTATGATCATTTTAATGGTCATATATCCACTGTTTCAGGGATGGCGAATAATGACGTAATCAAAGAGTTAATTATTATTTTAAAACGTCTAGAAATGCATGTTTATCATTTGGTTTCTGTTTTAAATCAAATTAAAAAACTTTAGAAATTCATTTTGCTCAATTTAGATTTAAATTGATTGCGATATGTTAATTTTAGTAAGTAGGGGTCACTGTTGAAAATTACATACTCGATCATGAACCTTGTGATTATCATTTAAGTAACTTGTGAAATTAATGATTAATTTCATGAAATAATTATGGATAATATTTGGGAAATATTGATGATAATTGTTCCCTTAAATGATGCCTCAACCAATAAATGGTTATATATGATGTAGATCATTGGTTACTTGATACGATTTCATCAAACATGTTACTTGAATAGGTTTTGGAATTTGTTTAGCAAATTTCCTTACAATCAAAATAATTTTGATTATTACTATATGGAATAATTTCGGTTGAAAAATCGATGAACATCTCAAGTACACAATGATCGATTTGGCATTATCCTTTCCTGAGGTGGATATGGTGTCTAGTCGGGGAGCATTGGGGTAGCAGGTTGCACCGTGTGCTCTCTGTACCACTCCCGTCGGTACTAGCCATGACAACGAGTAGGGACTCGATAATGCAGGAGAGATCTTGGTGTATTTTTCTAACTATCAAAATTCGAATAATACATACTTTGAGATTAGACCATCCTTTCAAATAACAATCAAGTTTGTTGATTGAATTCGATTGATAATTGTGATTAAATTGATTATATCCAATTAAAACATTCTATTTTGAACAAAGTTGTTATTTCCCTTGGATTAATTAATTATGTGAATATGATTCATAATAATTAACTAAAATTTGAACATGATATGGAGGATCATATAAGTGACATCCATGGTCTCCTGTCAATGTAAAGGGTTCTGTTGCTAGAGATTGTATGTCGTAGACGCCTGTCTGAATGATAGCTCCTACATACAAGTCATTTGGATTGAGCTCTTTGCTTCTCGAAAGAGTAAGATCGTATGTGTAGTGACCCCGATATCGGGTCCTCATATTATTGGGGCGATATTGGATTGCGCATAGCGCTATCTAATCATGTTGATGGTTGGTTCAACATCACCGTAGTGGTGGTGGGCTCGGGTGTTAAAGATCAAATTGGGAATACAAGCTGGACTTGCAAGGAGGAATGTATTCCCACTTCTTTTTATACGAGTTACAGGTTCTCATATTATTAGGATGTAACAAAGATAAAGAATGAGATCCCAGATCTTGCTTGAGATATAATGGTAAGTATATCTCTTATATTGAAAGTGATTAAGGGAATAAACTTTCAGTGTTGATAAGGCAAGACAACTTTGATATAAAAATGCCTAAATCAAAGTAAAATATATATTTATTTATATCTATGCAAATTTCTTATTTCAGATAATCCTTCATTAAACCCACTCAATGTTATAATCAATAATATTTAGTAAAATATCATGGATTAGATCCATGATCAAGATATTATACTTGCAGTTAGACACATAATGTATGTGGTTGCAATGTGCAAGTATCCTCATAATGATGAGAAATGACAATTAAATAAATAATAAGACTACAACCCTATTGTTTGTATATCTCTATGGTCTTGATCTCTCATCGAATGTACTTTGGAAGTGACATGTTAATGACGATCGTAATTGTCAAATAATCCTTGTAAAATCTAAGAATATGTTTTTGGCAAACATATGTGCACTCGACATTTAATAATGAATGACATGGCTCTCTGCATTATGAAGAATAGTGGATCTATAGGAGATGATGTATTCAAAATATTTGAGTACCTACTTAAATCAAAGTCTTTAAGAGTTAAGATGTATGTAGATACGATGAGTGTCGTCATTCTACTATTTATACTCTAGTCATTCATGAAGCTTCATAATACTCATATTGTATGAATTGAATGAAGCATGTATAAATGATGAAACTCTTATATTGAAATCTTTTGAATTCAACATAAGAGATCCTTTGTCTTACGAAATGGTTGTTTATAGATGAAGGGAGTGCAATGGAAGCATGGGTCTGACCCAAGCAAGAAGGAAAGTCAAGGAGTTGACTATACTTTTTTTGTCTTCCATATGACATCCAAAGAATTGGATGAATGCCAATACTACAATAAGTCAATGTATTGATAGTGTGACTATCTTGTCTATCTAGGATCCTTAGAGAAGGACTCGGATAGTACATCGGAATAATCTACATCTAACTATAATCATTGAAATTGACTTTCTTATTTGATAAGATCAAAAGTCTAATAATTGTATCTCAATCTTCTAATAACACTTGCAAATAGGTCGCATATGTATTAGAAGACTATAATTTTGATCTTAAAGTATAATAGTCATCCACATGGATATTGATGCAATTGTTGCAACAATATCTATTTATTAGATAGATTTCATATTTTCAGTGGAAGAACCCTTAGTCTTAGAGAATGTCTCTATGACCTAGATATTAGAATATACTTATCGTTTATTTCTAAATGTTTAAAATAAACATGAATTCTGAGATAGACCTGTCATAAAGAGTTATGATGGACATATTTCAGAAAGTAATCTAATATCTATAGGACTATGCTAAATTAGAAAATTAATAAATGGTTCATTAACATTTCTATTACTGAAAACTAAACCTTAAAAGATCTATATGAGGATGACAATCATTTGACAATGATCCGGCATCAAGCCTAGGACATATGTCTGTTGATGAGATCAATAGACTAGTAAGAGATGAAACTTTAGAATGTCTAAAATTTCAAAACTTACATATTACATACTTATGAATATTGTATTCAAAGTAAAATGTCTAATACACCCTTCTCTGGGAATGGTGTTAGATGCCAAGGTATTCAAGAGCTCATATATGTTGATGTATGTGGATCATCTATATCATAATGAACATTAATGATATGTGATATCCATTGATGATTATTTGTGATATGAGACTTCTTCACTTCACCTTAGAAACCTTTGAAATGTTCAAAGGTTTCTCAATTTTGGTTTAGAACAAAAGTTTGAAGGCAGATGAAATGAATTTGATCTAACACAGGTAGCAAGTACCTATTAGATAAATTCATGAAATACCTTTTAGTGAAAGGAATATCATCCTCTCTCACTCCTCCTAATGCACCTTAACTCAATAGAGTTGTAGGGAGATACAATTGGATCATATGTGACATGATTTGATTAATGATTAATATTAGCATAACTACCTCTTAGTTGCCAAGGTATGTATGTAGTAGAGACTACAATATATACCCTTAATAAGGTTTTATTCATGGAAGATGGAATCTAACATCAGAAAGTGTTGCTTCATTAGGAAAATAAAGGATGATATTGGATACCTACTTTATAACCTTGAGATTCTTAAAAGATCTCATCTCTAAGGATATGATTCTTAGAGGATGACTCTCTTGAGAATCAAGATGAAAATTAAGTTAAGGAACTTATTTAATCTTGAGAAGATATTGAGGCTCCTGAAATCATAAACTAAAAGGAAAATTAAAGATGAAACACTAATACCTCTTCAAATGAGTTTAAGGATGGATTCCATGTGTCAGTCAAGTTTGACAATGATCTGACTTCATGTGATGAAGCTTATGAAGATCATGACATGGCAAGATGGATGTTAACAATAAAAGTCTGAAGTAGACTTCATATACAAGTGTTGTATATGAAACCTCGAGGATCCACCTATAAAGGTAAAACCCGTTAAGGTATAAATGGATCTTCAAGAGAAAAAGAGAATTTGATATGAAGGTAGGGACCTTCAAAGTATGGCTCGTATCCTCAATATACACACCGAAGAGAAGACATTGCTTGCGATGAGACTTGCTCTCCAGTAACCTTGCTTAAACCCATCAGAATATTGCTAACTATAGCTGCACAACTTGAATTTGACATCTTCAAGAGGGAAGTCAAGATTGCATTCCTCTATAAATACCTCTCCGAGGATATTCATATGAAGTAGCTCCAAGGCTTCATGATTGAGGAAAGCAAAGTGTGCAAGTTGAATAAATCCATCTATGGACTCAAATAAGATTCTTGTAGTTGGAATATAAGTGTGGAGAAGAGAGACAAAATGGGATGCCTATTCCATAGGGATAGGGTCTCTTATATAGAGAGAAAACCTTAGAGAGTACAAGAGGAAAAATACATAAATAACCTTGAGGGGTTATGGAATCCGAAAGGTTACAAACATAATTGTAATATAATAATTCTAGGAATAATAATTCTAACACGCCCCTCAAGTTGGAGCATATCTGTCAATCATGCCCAACTTGGATACAAAGTACATTAGGCGCTTCCTTGGAAGAGCCTTTGTGAGGATTTCTGCAAGTTGTAGTTCAGTGGAGATGTGTGGAATGTTGATTCGTCCTTCTTGTACTGCATCACGAATAAAATGGCAATCAACTTCAATGTGTTTTGTCCGCTCATGGAAAACTGGATTGGTGGCGATGTACGTGGCAGACTTGTTGTCGCAATATAAAGGTACAGGAGTGGCCACTGACATGCCAAGTTCTGTTAGGAAAGAAACAAGCTATGTGATCTCTCATGTGGCATGAGCCATTGCCCTGTATTCTGCTTTTGGACTGGATCTGGATACCACTGTCTACTTCTTGCTTCATCAAGTGACAAGATTATCCCCAACAAACATGGTGTATCCTGTAGTGGATCGGCGGTCCTCATGAGAGCAAGCATAGTCAGAATATGTATAGGTGGATATATTAGTATGTCCATTCACCCCATAGAAAAGTCCATCTCCGAGAGATTCTTTCAAATATCGAAGAATCAAAAGAACATCCTGCCAGTAACTGTAAAGTGGCTTCTCCATATGTTGACTGGCTCTTCTCACAGCGTAAGATATATCTGACCTAGTAACAGTGAAATAGAGTAATTTTCCCACTAAGCTTTTGTATCGTGTTGCATCCTTAAAAGGTGGATCAGTAAATGTTGAATATTTTCTCACTTCTGCAGGGATGCCAGATGGCTTGCATCCAAGAAGTCTTGCCTCAGTCAGAATATCGAGGCAATACTTTTTCTGTGAAAGATGGAGCTCCTCTGTAATGCGTATTACTTCGATGCTAAGAAAATAACGAAGTTGGCCGAGATCTTTCGTGACAAAGACCTTCTGGAGGAAGGCCTTGGTCTCATGAATACCATCTACATCGTCTCCTGTGATAACCATATCATCAACACAGACAACAAGAATAATCGTACCAGTAGACCGTCGTCTAACAAAGACAGAGTAGTCAGATGTTGTCTTCTGATAACCAAGTGTGTTGATCTCTGTAGTGAGCCTGTCAAACCATGCCCTTGGGCTTTACTTCAGGCCATAAATGTCCTTCCGTAGTTGACATACATGCTCTCCCTACACTACATACCCCGACGGTTGCATCATGTAGACCTCCTCCTCAAGATCACCATAAAGAAAGGCGTTCTTCAAATCAAGTTGATAAATGGGCCAAGCCTTATTGGCAGCAACAGAGAGAATGGTACGTATCGACCCCATTCTGACAACAGGCGAGAAGGTCTCAAAATAATCAACTCTAAAGGTTTGTGTGAAACCTTTGGCAACAAGTCTGGCTTTCAATCTGTCAATAGAACCATCCGGAGACTGTTTGTTCGTGAAGACACATCGACAAGCCACAAGACAAACTCCCGGGGGGCACATCACAAGATCCCATGTGCTCCGGGAGGTAAGTGCTTCCATCTCCTCTTCCATGGCCCGTCGCCAACCACGATCTTGCATTGCACTAAAGTGATCTCTTGGGACGGTAATAACATTCTGAGCATCTGCAAATATCTTGTCATAGCTAGATAAACCATCTGTAGAAGTAAAATGTGACATGAGGTGATATGTACATTTCCTTTTTGCTTGCGTAGAGCTATAGGAAGCTCTCCATGGTACATTTGGGACAACAGTGGTGGGAGCACTCAAAGTGGTCATATCATTCTGCATAAAAGGGACAAGCAAAGGTACTGTCAATGGTGTAGAAGGTATAGAGGTACGCTGGCGAGTATAGACGATTGGTGGAGGAGAGAGGTCCAGAGTAATGTCACTCACAATCTTTGTGAAATAGCTTGTTTGTTCTAAGAAGATGACATCAGCAGATACATTGTATCGTCCAACAGGATCATAACAATGATAGCCTTTCTGGGTACGAGAGTACCCAAGAAAGACGCATTTGATGGCATGAGAGGATTTTTGTTAGCTGCATGAAAGTTATGAGCAAATACAATACAACCAAAAATTCGCAGTGGTATAGGAAAAGGAGACTCGGTAGGATAAAGTAAGGAAAATGGAGTTGCCCCTTTGAGAACAGATGAAGGAACACGGTTGATGAGATACACTGCAGTAAGGATAGCATCTCCCCAATATTGTTTAGGAACACTCATTTGACTAAGAAGAGATCTGGCAACATTTAGCAAGTGTCAGAGTTTTCTCTCAGCTATACCATTTCTGTTGTGAGGTATATGGACATGATGTTTGGTGAAAAATTCTTCGGGATGCAAAGAAAGAGGTCAAGTCATGTTGGGTTAACTCAAGAGCATTGTCGGTACGAATGATTTTAACAATGCTAGAAAAATAAGTTTTAATATATTGAAAGAAATTTCTGACAATTTGATTAATCTCTGAACGCTCCTTTATTAGATAGACCCAAGAAGATCGACTATAATCGTCAACGAAAACTATAAAATAATGATGACCACTTAATGTGCGGATCGGACAAGGTCCCTAAACTTCACAGTGAACAAGATGAAAAGAAACAGTACTACGAGACTCAGTACGAACAGGAAACGAAGTTCGATGGTGTTTCCCAAACTCACATGCCTCGCACTGAAAGGGTTTTAGAGCAAAGAGTTCAGGAAAAATCATGGAGATGGCCTTGGAAGAGGGATTCCCAAGGCGCAGATGCCATAGGAGTGGATCTTCGGAGATAGATGCAGCACCAACAAAATTGGAGTCTGAGGGTATGTCAAGGTAATATAGGGCGTTCTTCTCATGACCTCCACCAAAAATCTGCCTTGTCCGAATGTCCTGAAAATAACAACAAGACTCATCAAATATCACACGACAATGAAGCTCAACACAAATCTTGTGAACTAACAACAAGCTAAGAGGAAAATCAGGAGCACATTGAACCCCTGAAAGTCGGAGCTTGGAAGAGAATTCCACAGTTCCGACTGTAGTAATATGTGATTGAGTCCTATTAGCGACTTGAACTGACTTCACAGAGGTAGATGGTATAGAAGAGGTGAGTAGACTACCTTCTCCAGTGAGATGAGTAGAGGCGTCGGAATCAATAATCCAAGCTGGAGTAGGAGCGATAGCAGAGTTGGATATTATACCTGAAGAAGTGGCCAGAGAAGCAGTTGTAGTGTTACTAGTGGTGGTAGGCCCTGGAGTCTGAAGGATCTGCATTAGGCGGGAGTAATCTGCATTACTAAGATGAACGGTCTTGCCACTGGAGGTAGGCGATGCCTCTTCCACATCATAGGCATCCTCATAAGCATTATTAGCGTGATAAGAAGGTATGCCAAACTTCTGCCAGCATCATTTAGTCGAATGGTTCCACCTACCACAGTGAGTGCATGAGGCAGTAGAGTCTCGCCCATGACCACGACCAAAGTCACGGCCTCGTCCAGATTCCCGTCTACGGCTACGACTTGTATCACGATCGCGTCCTCCTCGCAAGCTATATCTGCCTTCTCGTCCAGATGAGGAGATGTGTGCAAAGTTCTCTATTGAAGTAAGATGGAAGGTCGGGCAGCGGATGTCTCGAGCTCCTCAAGTCGGCCAAAGATGGCATTCATTGTTGGCAGTGTGTCTGATATAAGAAATTGCTCCTTCGCTGCATGGTATCTAGAATGCAGGCCATCAAGCAAGCGGCATACGTGCCAGTCAGATCGCTCTTGTATCTGTTTGGTGCAACATGATGGCTGGAATATTGCAAGCTCCTCATACAGGATGGATAGATGCCTGTAGTACTCAGTGAGGGTGGAATCACCATGAGATGCCGATCAGATTCGCCTGTAAAAGTCTACAAGGTGTGACTTTGTCATCTTCTGGGAGTATGTTTGCTCGAGATCCTCCCACATTTCCTTGGCCGTATTTTTGTAAAGAAGATTTGAGGCAATGTGAGGCTCAATACTGTTGGTCATCCAGTTGATAACCAAATAGTTGTCAGTCTGCCAGTTGTCGTACTCTTTGTCCTTCTCATCTAAAGGATCTTTAGTCAAAATGTAAAGTTTCCTCTGACCACTAATGAACACCATAAAAGATCGAGGCCAAAGCACGAAATTTTATATGCCCTTGATTTTGATAGCAGTGCCTTGTGCCATAATATTTGTGGCCAAGGGTTTTGTCTCGGTAAAAGAAGCCGCCATGGTGATCTTAAAATGGAAAGACGATCCTGTGATCAACCAAGGATGCATATAAGAGCTAAAAAATACTCTCGAACTCACGTTTGCCCTTAAAGAAGGGTTGGGAACCCTCAATGGACAGCAGATCTGGATTCTTGGAAGCGGTCCGTGATGAGTTTTGGATCTCCAAAGAGTCCTACGGTACTCGTAAAAGGTAGCTGTGGGGCTGACGACCTTCGTAGGAAGTCCTGAAAGCGGAGGGTAGCGCTAGCGGGAGGGCTGCTGCACTGGAGGTGATTGTAGGGCCTTGCACGGGCCTTAATTCAGGAAAGAGGGCCCGTACAGGCTTTTGCGAGGCTTGAAGGTGGCGATGGGGATTTTAGGTCAGAACCCTGGTCTAGGACCGTTGCTCTGATACCATGTGGAGAAGAGAGACAAAATGAGATATCTATTCCATAGGGCTAGGGTTTCTTATATAGAGAGAAAATCCTAGAGAGTACAAGAGGAAAAATACATAAATACCCCTGAGGGGTTACGGAACCCGAAACGTTACAAACATAATTGTAATATAATAATTCTAACAATAAGATTTGATGAAATTATAAATGTTATGATTTCAGATAGAATCTTAACGAACCATGTGAAGCTTAGTGTGAGTGTCATTGTGTTCATCATGCTAATAATAAGTGTTTTATAGACTGACTATTCCATACTTTGAGATATGATCTCAAGGATACTTCTTGAATCTTAGCTCTGAAGGTGTTCAGAAGCAAAAAGAAGAGGGTATTGGGACCGTCACATTAGTGGTATGCCTTGGAAATTTTCATTTTTTGAAAAATTCCAAGAAAGGCTTCCTTCCTTTAAGATATGGTACTGACCTATCTGAAGGGATAGCACCACAAAGAGTTGGGGAAGTGAATGCTAGAACTGCTTGCCCTTGTGCATCAGTTTCGAGAAGTCCAGTGTATGCTAGATGTGTATAAAAGTCAGATATCTGCCATGCAGTGGGAATAGTAAATGTTACTAATACTACTATGGAAATAAAACACTTGATTGTAGTGATAACAAAATCTTCAAAGAGTACAAGACTTTAGAAATAGTGATCTCTGAGTCGTATCTTCAAGAACTTAAGACTTTATAGTGATCTAAATGGTCTTAGTTGCAGATATCGTAGGAGATAGAGATCTCTAGGAATAAGGGTATTCTGATAAGGATTATGGAAATATTGTTTATAATAATTATTAAGTTGTAGTGTCAATGACACTATAACTAACAAAATTGAGTATTGGTTGCATAAGATGCAATATTCGCGTAGGATGCGAGCACTATTACTGGGGGATATGCAAGTGTCGTAAAGGACTTGCCATAGTCTCTTGAGAACAGAGTGACTGATCATCTTACCTAGCTATTTTTTCTAAATAGCCTATGATTGTCACACGAGTATGGGTTTAAAGATTAGCCCATTAATGACTCTTTGGTTTAGTGGGAGATTGTTGGACATGCGAGCCCACGGTGAGCCATTATGCAATAAATGTTATTGCTAATATCATCCCTGATCTACAATAAAGAATAACTAATTTGCATAATAGGTCCCTTAGTACAATTAAGGTTATGTATCATGGCCATCTTAATGATCATACAGTTGTTGATTTAATTATTGAATCATAGAGGCTGGTGCTTGGGTGAATATCGAATGAATTAGATTGAGGACTCATCAAGCACCATCAAATGATTGTTAAGAGATGATCTCCATCCTGAGTAGGAGATGGCAATCTTTTCTCATTTGGCTGATATCTAACCGACCTCTTGATGCAGGTCCTCTGCATAGGAATAGAATTCGGAGGTGTTAGAATAGTTGGGTCTAAGAGTTGAATTAACGAGATCGAGATAACCAAAGTCCTATGTCGCATGTTGCCACGATATAGGCACGCATCCTCTAACCGGAAACAGATGTGTTATTATATGTCTGAGTGCGTACATTTGGCAGACCAATAGGTTGATGACCTAAACAAGGTCTATACATCGACGCGTTGTTGTGCATGCAATGGCATATGAGTAACACGATCTCTCAAAGTGATCATACAGGTTCACTTGTGAACCGGAAGACATGAGCTCACTCATGAGGTATTGGGACCAAATTCCATGCATGGTCGTCATGCTTCGAAAGCACGACATGAATTTGAAGGTATGATATATGCTTTTGGAAAGCATATGATGAATACCAAATCCCAATGACCAAGAATGAGAAACTTGATGATCAAACCCTTACGATAACAGTATAAAATTGATCTATATCTTCGGGTTGATCGTAAGTCTTCTAGTATGCAGGATTTACATGTATTAGGAATCACTGAGGGTGATGTGATCTTAAACGATTGTATAACCATGATGCTTCCATTCCAAAGGAGTGATGAAATAGGTCTGGATTTTAATAACTCCTCTCAATAGATAAATAATCTGATCTTGGTACAAATGTTAGACATTGATTTGAATGAGATTCAGATGCAATGAGAAGATTAGATTTACGGCCTTGATTAATTCAAGCATCTATGAGAGGTTTATGGGATCTGGATTTGAGATGTAATCTCAATATCTAACTCAATATACGTGATACAATACAATCGCCCTGTCCTTATCTCCAAGTATCTGCGGAGAAAGCGCATTATTCTTGAAAGAATTCAAGAATAATTCTAAAGTGTGACAATGTCTAAGCATTGAGAAATGGATAATTAAGTGTTATTTAATTATCATGAATAATGTGAATTTGATTCACATTATCTGAATGCATGAGAATGATTATCTAATGTAATTAAATGAGATTTAATTATTGTAGATATGGATAATGTGGATAGCACTATCCAATTATCCATGTATATTATAAATGTGATTTATATTATTTCATATAGAGACTTTTGTTATTTATATTTATTGATTAATTGTTAATGGTGATTGGATTTACATTAAATGATTAATTAAAAATATAATTACATTTTATTTTAGGTTGTGAATGAGATTCACAAATTTCAATGGCTTGCTTGAAATTTTATACAAGATAATTGTGAATTATTTTTGTGAAAAATATTTACGACAAGAGTCATAGGATATATCATGAGATAATGAAATATCATGATAATTAAAGGAGATAGGCTCATTCTACTTAAGAGGAGTGGACGGCCACTACTCTCCATGTGGAGAAGAGTAGCCGTCCCTCCTTTTTAAGGGAAAGAGGTTAGTCTCCTCATTATTTCATCTCCAGACAAATATGGCTTAATTTGGAATTAATTATGTTGATTTGTCAGTATAAATTAATTTAAATTAAATAATTTATTGTGTTTTTACAACAAGATCTTAGCCATTGAAATAAACACAAATCAATCTCATCCGTTGATTGCGTGTTGTCCATGGATAGGGATCTATGGACTCCCAAAACTTTATATAAGAAGAGGCAACCCTTGCTCTTTGAGTTACGCAATCTCAATGAAGTCTCTCTCTCTCATTCTCACGCATACTCTCTCCTTTCTTTTCTTGTGTGGTTGTCCATTCTCATAAAGAGAAGGTCGTCTTCGTCGTCGCCTTGCCATTGTGCTCCCGCTTCGACAACTATTGACTCCCGATCTTCTTTGGTACGTGGTACTCGTGAAGAAGGTGTACGATCTCGTAAGAAGATATCAGGAGATCCATTGCTTGGATCATCAGCTTGGATTGCGAGATGCATGCGACTCATCACCACGCTCGCAAGCGTCTCCTCTGACGGATTGAACTTGAGACAAGAGGTCTCTTCCATTAGAGGCTCGATGGCAACCACACTCCAAGAAGTATTCCTATATCTTTGTTGTGTTAGATGAAACAATCCAAGAAATGTTCTTTGATCATATAGTTTCATCATTTAAAATTTTTAAATTCCGCTGCACCGAGCCACTAGTGCGATTAGTCGCTCTTGATCGTATATGATCTGATCACCACGCTTCCGTGATGCACTTGAGGATTATTCCATATTCTTCAACATTTTGAATACATCATCTCTTATAGAGCCACCATTCTGCATGATGCAGAGAACCATGTCATTCATGATTAAATGTCGAGAGCACAATGGTATGCCAGAACATCTTCTTAGATTTTATAAAGATTATTTAACAATTACGATCATCATTGACATGTCACCTCCAAAGTACATTCGATGAGAGATCAGTACTATAGAGACATACAAATACTAGGGTTGTAGTCCTATTATCTAATTAATGTCATTCCTCATTCTTATGAAAAAACTTGCATATTGCAACAATATAGATTATGTGTCAACCGGAAGTACAATGTCTTGATCATGAATCCAATTCATGATATTTTACTGGTTACTATTGAGTATAGTATTGAGTGGGGTTTAATGAAGGATTATCTGAAATAAGAAATTTTCATGAATTTATATAAATAAATATATATATACTAAATATATATATATATACTAATGAATTTATACTAAATAAATATATATATACTAATTTATATCCCAATTTGGTCTTTAACACTCCAGCCCGCCACCCCTAAGGTGAAATTGAGTCGTTGTTAATTAAACTAACCGTCAACATGATTAGCCCACATCATGCACAATCCAATATCTCCTCAATTATATGAGGAACAATGTTGGAGTCACTAAGCATAGGGCTTGTCTCTTACGGGAAGCAAAGAACCCCAATCCATGTGCACTTGTACACTGAAGCTATGACTTCGCATAGGTGTATCCAATATACAATCCATGGCGATAAAACCGTTCCCCTTGATGGGAGACCATGGATGTCATTTTATGATCCTCCATGTCTCGTTCAAATTTTAATTAATTATTATAAATCAAATTCTCATGATTAATTCTTTCAATTATTAATAATAAAATTTTTATTTTAATTTTAATTGGATTAAATTAATTTAATCACATTAAATTAATTAATAATCTAATTCAACCAACAAACAAGTAGGTTTGCTTGATATTACTATATAGTATTAGCTCTCGTAGGTATTTATTATTTGGATTTTAGTAATTATACCCTTCCTCGAAATGGATCCAGCTAGACGCTCACGTTATACTGGGAGGGATCATTTCCTTGACATGCAAGGTGCTAATCAAGGAACCAAGCTATAATACTCGATCTAGACACCTTCACCGTCTCGATTCAGAACAATGCCATTGGATTAATGAACTTGCAGTTTTATCGCTCATTCCTTTGATGATCGGAATGATACTGAATAATAAATAATAATAATTGTAGGTACCTTAAAATATTTTTAATGACCTCAAAATTCTAGTCATATCAATTAAATAAGTTTGGTTTTGCATGTAAAAGTTGTCCTACAACTATTGTAGGATAAACTAGGGGTTTTCATGTTATGAAGCAATCAATCAAGATTGCAGTTTATCATATATTTCTCTAAATAAATGATACCAACTAATCAGGGAAAATTTAAAATTTCCATGATTATATTGAATGATAAATACATCAAGAAAGTTTATGAGATCATCTAACCATCTTTCGACCCATCTCCACTAAATATGGAATATCTAGGGCAATCATAGTCAAAATCGAGTGAAATAAATTCGAGTGATTAATTGGTTTATTTATATACTTAATTAATGAGTTTTTGACATGTTTCATGATAGAAAACAATAATAAAAAATTAATTTGTTACAGATCTGAGTTTACATACAAAATTGCGGGGACTTTTCGAATCTAAAACAATACCTGTTCTTTGCCAACTTTTTGAAAACATGTCCAAAACATCTAGACATGCTTTAAACATAAAATCATTCAAACGAGGTTGTGATAGTATATTTTCATATTCACAAAAAATGATTCGAAAAAATTACATCTTACGCAAAATAAACAAATCCCCGCACAATCGATATCCAAAGCTTTGTTCCCTAAATTTTGGATCATATCCAAGACCTTAAACTTGGCTTTGATACCACTTGAAGGTAATATATTAGGACTTGCGCATCACGAAAGCATGAAAAATCGCATCATATGCGATTAAGGTCAACTAGTCATATTAGTTGGTATGGCAGCGGAAAAACAAAAATTTTAAGATGAAACCACATGGCACGGTAACCTTTCCCATGCCGTTTCAACGAGACCATACATGTTTAGACTTACCTCTTGAAGTGTGGTTTAAATCTTCAAAGCTTCTAAACAAAGAAGACTCTTGACTCAAGTTTGATCCAATGAGAGTGCACTTGCAAGTGTGATGATGAATCACGTACTTCCTACAACCCCGAGCGACAATCCAACCAAGTGCACTTGCAAATGTGATGATGAATTACGTACTTCCTACAACCCCGAGCGACAATCCAACCAAGCAATTTCTTGATTTTGTCTCACAAAATTACTTGTTTTCTTTAGGAGCACGATGCACGGAATAGAACGGAGTTGCTCGAGCAATCGATCTAGCAACATGACGAAAACACAACAACAATCGTGATCTCCACTAGCCTTGGACAGGAGAACGATATAGGGTTATGGAGAGAGAGATTGGACATATGCAGAGAGAGAGAAGGGAATTTAATTTATGCAAAAATTGCATATAATTTATTTAAAGAGGGCTAGAGGTTTAGCCTCTCTTTTATAGCATATTGAAAATTCATGGATCCCAATCCATGTAATTTTAATAATCAATGATTTGATTGATTTAAGTTTTTTCAGTTCGCAAAAAACACAAAAGGAAATACAAAGAGATAATTTGAAAATAATTTACAAATTATATCATTAATCAATAATTAAATCAATTAATCAATAAGTTGATTTGATCCATTTACTATATTTAGGATGGATGTCCACCATGGTTCAAAACTCATGGACCTCCACTCTAAATCAAAGTGGAATGAGTCAAATATCTAATTTATTAATTAATTGAATAATTGAATAATCACCAAATAATTCCTAATTATTTTTGATAATTGTAATAATACCATTAACTATTAAGAATCAAATTCTTCCATCCAATATTTAATGTAAATTATATTTACATTAAATTATTCAATGTGAATCCAATTCACATTAATACATAAATTGTGAATCTAATTCATAATTAACTCTCTCCAAGATATTGTGGATCATATCCACATTATTTATGATTGTTGTGCATAATGTTACCCACATTAATCCTATCCATGATATTAAATCTAATTTAATTATCCGGTTGTCTCTATCTACATTAAATATGATAATTAAATCTTATTTAATTATCCAATTTTCCAATGATTAGATAAAATTGCTCATAAAACAATTCTCGAACTCTTTCAAGAATTATGGGCTTTCTCCTCGGATACTGGGAAATAAAGTCAGGACGTCTGTATATGCCATGCATAGTAACTTGGATAATGAGATCCAATCTCATATCCAGATTTAGAAGACCGCTCAGAGGTGTCTGATCATATCAGACATAATACGCCATCTTCTCATTGCATTCGAATCGTATTCGGATCAATGCATAAGAATTGGATTAAGATCAGATATGTTGTTTACTGAGAGGAGTCACTAAAATCCAAACTTGTTTCATCACTCCTTTGGAATGGAAGCATTATGATATACAATCGTTTGAGATCACATTTGAATTGTCTCCTTCATGGTTTTATCACTAAATTTCTCATTCGATCATTGTAAGTTAGTATCAATCACATACTTTCCAAAAGCAAGACGACCATCGATGGAATTTAGTTTGTCCAAATATCTCATGAGTGTGTGCGTGTCTTCCGATTCAGTAGTGAACCTATATGATCCCTTTTAGAGATCATATTACTCATATTTTTTTGTATGTACACCAGCTCGCAGGTGTATAGACCTTGAGTAGATCATCAACCTAATGGTATGCCTACTGTACATACTCAAACATATAGTAATACGTCTGTCTCTAGTCAGAGGACGTGTTATATCGTGACAACATACGACATAGGTCTTAGTTATCTCAAACTCGTTAAGAAACCCGTTGATCTAGTTTATCCGACACCTCCGAATCTCTATTTCTATGGAGCGAACCTGTATCAAGAGGTCAGTCATGGAGTAAAGATTGCCATCTCCTTCTCAGTATGGAGATCCACTCTTGATAATCATTTGATGGTGCTAAATGAGTCCTCAATCTAACACTTTAGATATCATCTTAGCACCAACCTCTATAATCCAACCATTAGATCAACAGTTGTATGATTATAAAGATGGGCATGGTATGTAACTCTAATTATACAAATTGGCCTTATAAGTACTTTTATTTATTAATCTCAAACATGGAGTAAAATCAATAACTTTTATTGATATATAAAAGGATTACATAATATTTATTGTAGAAATAGTTCGTGCAGAGCTCACATGTCCAACAGGGGTTTTAGCCAAAATATAGTATTGACTACCTAGAAAATTTTGTTCCTGTGGCAAAGATGGATACAATGCGAAGTGTTTTATCTCTAGCTATTGTCAATGAATGGAATCTTTATCACATGGATGTCAAAAATGTCTTCCTGAATGGAGATCTCCTCGAAGATGTTTACATGCATAGCCACAAGGTCATGAGCAAACTGAAAAATGTTATAAGTTGTTAGAAAATAGGAATGCGGAAGCGGAATGATAAACAGAGCATTAATAGAGAAAGATAAAATATGGAACACAGATTTTTTCATGGAGTCCCACCACTGGTAGATGTGAGACTAAACACATGGATGGGGTAAATTGATCCTGGAGAAATCCATTTACCCTCTTATTACATAAGTGGCACGCAACCAAATACTCCAACACTCTCCATCAAGATGGAGCATATAATGCTCAGTTTAGACAAATATAAAGAAACTCAACTC
Source organism: Ottelia alismoides (assembly GCA_037367405.1). Classification (NCBI taxonomy): domain Eukaryota; kingdom Viridiplantae; phylum Streptophyta; class Magnoliopsida; order Alismatales; family Hydrocharitaceae; genus Ottelia; species Ottelia alismoides. The sequence goes on from JAZKJV010007036.1 coordinate 117,157, forward strand.
ATGCTACATGGCACTACATACAATATCAACTCAACACGCACAACTGCCGGCTGCTGTCGATGACGTTGCTTCTCACGTCGTGCAGGTGAGGAGGAAGAACGAGCTGGAGTGTTGCTGAGATGTTGTGGGTTCAAATAATGTTTCAGGATATTTGGATTCAAGCCAACGTACCTATGAAACTATACTGTGATAACAAAGAGACCATTAATCTCGTCAACAATCCCATCCAACATGATCAAGCAAATAATGTTGAGTCGATTTTGGGAGCAGATCGACACAAGATAACTTCTCCTAGTCTTTATAAAATCTAAAGAGCAACTGATAGATATTTTTACTATAGGCCTTCCAATAATGCAACATGAGATGTGTGGTTAATTTTCCATGACTAACATATACCTTCAATTTGAGTGGGAGTATTAAGTGTGTATCCAGGTTAGAACCATTTAATCCTTACCCTTATAGATATTGTACACACCACTCATTTCTTGAGTGGAAATGAAGAAAACACCATCTTTGTGTGTTAAGGCATCCCCTAGGATGGTTTTAACCCCATATGTGTGTGTTAGGACATCTTTTTATCGTGGCTATTCCCTTCCTTTTTCTTTGATAAGGGTGACTTTTCCCCTCCATTAAGAAGGATTTTCCATGTAAAATCACGTGTTTGTGCTTCATACTATTTGTGTTTCCGTGTAAACTAGGGTGATTACTAGTTTGGATTACATAATTGTTCACGTGTTTTCCCGCAAGATATGTCCAATGATGGCGTCCTCTGTTGCATATAAATCTCTTATAAACAACTAGCTAAAAAGCATGTATTTTTCTACAATATAGCTAGAAATTTTGGCAGTTGAGTTGTGTGGATTTGCTTTTTGATAAGCTAAATATTTGATTATATTATACGTGCAATATGCAATCTTTTTGAACCTCTATTCAGATAGTATGCATCCATAATAACCTTTAGCTTTGAAAGGAAAATAATCAAGTTTTTTGTAAGATCATTATTTCAAATAGGATTTATCTCTTGGTTGGGAGTTTTAGAAGTTGCCATCATGAACATAAACTTACCCAGGCATGCTGTGAAAAGATCTTGATTACTATAGGATGTGATCCTAAACAGTTTCTTTATGTTGTAGGCCAAACGATTGAGGTATGGTGCGACTACAGAAGAAGAGCTCCGATTTGTCAAAGAAGTGGCTTCTGCAACTGGGATTGTTTTGGATCCTTTTTACAGGTATGATGCAAATGCTCTTGCATGAAAATTTTAGTTGATCTTTATTTCATTGCAGTAGTAGAACATATTCTGCAACAACTTGGCCATTGAATGATGCTTCATATCATATGGTCGTGCCTAAAAACATGATCAGTTGTAATAGATTTGCCTCCAGCAAAAATAGCGGGGAAGTTCAGATATAAAGACCATAACTTCCAACTCATTATTTTTATTGGCCTCAGATCCTTAAATAGCGTTGAAACTGATAAAAGAACCACTTTCATTGTCAAATAGTTCGGCACACTAATTATTCTTCTAGGATTAAAACAACATAAACGAGAGGATTAATGTGGAAACCCTCAAAAGAGAAGTGAAAAACCATGGTGCAATTCTCCCTAACCGTTGTTGACGTCTGGAGCGCACTTTCTTCTTTTTTTCTTATTCACATAATGAAAAAGGCTACAACCTGTGAGAAGGATACACTCTTATACAACTAAATGGATCCTCCTCAAGATCCATTACCATAAACAACAAGCACTCAACACTCCCTCTCAAGTTGGGCATACAAATTGTACATGCCCACATTCTTCGCAAAACAATGATCGGGGAGTCCCTTGGTGAAAACAACTTGATCTTCAATTTTTATATATGGTAGTGGTTGGTGGAAAGAGAGAACTTGATTATTTGTAAGGTCATAAGGTTCTCTTATATATGAGAGTAACTTGTTGGGAAAATTACATAATGGAGACAAACAAAAAAGAAAATATATAAAAGATACAAAATATATTAAATATCTCAACACTCCCCCTCAAGCTGGAGCATGGATATCAATCATGCTTGGCTTGGAACAAAATCTATTGGTATGGCCATATGCCTAGATCTTTGGTAAGAACATCGATTTTCATGTCTTCTGAGCTAACATGAGTAGTAGAGATGAGGCCCTTCTTGTCTCGAGTATAGTGACAGTCCATCTCTATATGCTTCGTTCTCTCATGAAAAGTTGAGTTGTTGGCGATGGAGAGCATAACCTAGTTGTTGCATTGGAGGTGCATGGAAAGAGACACCCCAATTATCAGGTCGATAAGAACATATCTGACCCACATCATCTCTGTACTAGCATATGCCATAGTCATGTATTCTGATTCTATACTGGATATGGCAACCACTATCTGCTTCTTGCTTTTCCATGACATCAAGAACTCCCTATGAACACTGCAAAGCCAAAAGTAGACTTCCTATCCTTGGGGTATCCCGCATAATCTGCATATGCACAAGTTGTAACAACAAGGGATGTACCTCTGCTGAAAATAAAACCAATGCCAGGTGAGGCATTCAGATACCTTAAAATCATATTGACTGCATCCGTATGTAACTGTCTAGGTTGCTCCATAAACCGATTCCCTTTTCTCACTACAAAGAATATATCTGGCCTGTTGATAGTCATATAAAGGAGCTTCCCAACGAGCTCAGTGTACCTCCTCTTGTCTACCTCCATAGTATCAGCATCATATAACCTTATGCTCGGGTCCATGGGATTAGTAGCAGGTCTGCAATCTACCATGTGTGTCTCATAGAGAAGATCTATAACGTACTTCTTCTGGGTCAAGACCTCTCTGATTCCTGGCAAACTCCAGTTCAAAGACCTGACACTGAATCTAGCATCGAGTTTGAAAATTCAAAACCTGAGGTAGAAGAAAATACAGAAGCAACTGTTGGGCCATGGAAACAGAACCGATCGCTTGATAGAAACACTCATATCTGGAGAGTACATTATTGATGAATTAATTTGCTAGCTCATTCATGCATTAATCGATACTCTCGGAGACTTAGAGGTTCCTCTTGACCTGTCAGTCCATTCTCTTTCTGGGCAATCCCGGAGTGAGGTAGATGGATCGGATACGCCATTTGCCAAACCACATTATACCTTTGGTGATCTGATCCCCAAAATAATTCAGTCGGTGGTTGATATTGTTACACACAACCCGTCCACATCACAACCAGAATCAACAATGATAGAGCCAGATTTATTGAATTATATAGATTTACCCGGGCTCAAATCATTGCCCCCTACTCTTAAGTATGGCTTCCTTCCGGTAAATAAGGGACCGTTTCTGATCATCATCGGTTCATATCTGACCGAAGAGCAGGAGACCCACATGTTTAAAGTTTTAGAGAAAAATCGCAAGGCTATATACCGGAGATTGTCGGATCTCCAAGGGATTAACCCAGTTCTCTATTCACACCATATATACCTTGAGAATAATGCTAAACCTTTCCATAAATTCCCACGTAGATTGAATCCAAATTTACGGGAAGTGGTTAAGACTGGAAAAATGGTGTAAGGCTGGGTTCATTTATCCCATCTCAGACTCCAAGTAGGTGTCGCCTTCGCACGTCGACTCGAAAAATTCAGGACTTCAGATTATCACCAATGAGGAGGGTGAGGAGATCACAATACGGGTAACCACATCATGACGCATTTGTGTGGATTACAGGCGCCTTAATGACGTAACGAAGAAGGATCACTTCCCGCTACCTTTTATCGATCAAATTTTGGAGAGATTGATAGGAAGAGAATACTTATGTTTCTTAGACGGGTACTCGGACTACAACCAAGTAGTCATCGTCCCATATGGCTAGGAAAAGACTACTTTTATGTGTCCTTTCAGTACTTAAGCATTCAAAACATGCCTTTTGAGCTCTGCAACACCCTCAGCACCTTTCAACGGTACATGATTGTAGTCTTTGCCAAAATGGTTGGAGATTTCCTGGAAGTTTTTATGGATGACTTCTCTGTCCACGGTGATTCATTCGATACCGAGTCCTCAAGAGATGTAGGGACGTGAATCTGGTACTCTCTTGGGAGAAAAACCACTTTATGGTAAAAGAGGGCATTGTGTTGAGGCACGTCAGCTCCAAGAGGGGAATGGAGAGAGACCCTGCCAAGGTGGATGTAATTAAGAAACTCGAGCCACTGACCAACGTAAAACAAGTGCGGTCTTTTCTTAGGCATGTCGAATTTTATAGAAGGTTTATTAAGGATTTTTAAAAAATTGCCCGGCCACTAATTAAGCTCTTAAAGAAAGACAATGAGTTCCTTTTAGATCATAAGTGTTTTGAGGCCTTCAAGCTACTCAAAAAGAACATCATTGAGACTCTTGTTTTACAAGCCCCTGACTGATCTCTTCTCTTCGAGATCATGACAGACGCTTTAGACTGTGCAATTGGGGTTGTGTTAGGGAAAATGAGATATAGAGTCCCTTATGCTATTCACTACGCAAGCAAAGTTTTGGATACAGTTATGAAAAATTATACAATTACAGAAAAGAAATACTTGTAGTAGTCTTTGTCTTGGAGAAATTTAGATCTTTGCTTCTAGGATCAAAAGTGACAAAATACAGTGATCACTCAACCATCAGATACTTCACGGCGAAAAAAGATGCAAAAGCATGTCTCCTCAGATGGATACTCTTACTGCAGGAATTTGATTTAGAGATTAAAGATAAACCTATAGTAAAGAATTGGGTGGCTTATCATTTATCACGGATCGAGCAAGACAAAATCCCTGTCTCAGAATCGATATGTGAAACCTTCCTAGAAGAGTCAATTTCTACTATTGACTATCTCCCATGGTATACCCTCATAGTTAACTATCTTATCTCCAAGAAGTTCCCCAGGGTTGGCCAAGAACAGATTCGACCGATTCAAGTCGGAAACCAGATACTACCATTGGGAGGATCCGTTCATTTTCTTTGAAGGACCGGATTGTATATGGAGGAGATGTATTCCTCAGAAGGAATACCAAAGTGTCCTCACTCTATGTCACACCTTGGAGGCAGGAGGACACCACTCCGGGAAGAGGACCACTGCGAAGAACTACAATGTGAATTTTACTAGCCGACCTTGTTTAAGGATGCCTATAATTTTATCAGGTCGTGCCCGGTCTGTCAGAGAATGGGAGGAACCATTGGTCCTAAAGATGTCATGCGTATGCAACCAGAGATCATTTGTGATGTATTCGATGCATGAGGCATTGACTTTATGGGCTCATTCCCTAACAGTCAAAGATTTGAATATATTCTTCTCACGGTAGACTATTTATCTAGATGGGTGGAGGCTATCCCTACTCGAGCCGCATACAACAAGACCATATGCAAGTTTTTGAAAGATCATATTATTTCGAGATTGGGATCCCTAAGGTATTAAAGTCTGATGGGCGTAGCCATTTTGCGAACCGAGAATCAAAGAAGTTGACAAAAAACGACATTGAGCAGTGTATCGCTAGTCCATACCACCCACAATCCAATGGCATGACCGAGGTGTCGGGAGGTCAAAGGGATTTTACAGAAGCCAATCCGCCCTGACAAGAAGAATTGTTCCCAACTCCTGAACCAAGTTCTATGGGCGTACCGGACAGCTTACAAGACCCCATTGAGCACCACCCCAATTCAAATGGTATATGGAAAGCCATATCATTTGCTCGTAGAACTAGTGTATAAATCAGATTCGGAAAACGAAATGATCAATTGGAATCATTACCAAGGGAAGAAAAACAGAGATATGGATTTAAATGAACTATCAGAGATCATAAATCATGCATAGGAGAACATCACCATTTACAAGGATAGAGTAAAGAAATGGCACGACAAGCACATCCGAACAAAGAGCTTTGTCCTAAGATAGAAGTGTGGTTGTTTAATGCAAGATTGAAAGTTTTTCAAGGTAAACTGAAATCCAAATAGACTTGACCCTTCATCATGAGAGAGGTTCACAATAACGGAAGTGTTGAGATCTTAGAAACCACATATAGCACGCAAATTTCTATAGTGAATGGTCAGCTGCTTAAAATTTTGTCGAATCAAGTGAGCAATTAGTACAAGTTGAGCAGATCTCCTTCACTAAGGGCATTGTGTTAGAAGAAAGACTCTAATGGCCCGGATGAACCACATCTTCCATAAAAATTCGATCAATCTTATGTATATCCATCACTCTGTCTATCTCCTCGATCCCCTACCGGTAAATACTTCCTATACTCAGACTGATCTGAGCCTAAGTATAGGGGGACCCCAAGTCATTCTTCCCTCTTCTCTTTACACTTAGGTCATTTTGACCTAAGTATAGGGGGGACCTCTGAGTCAGTTCCGCTATATCATCTTGTGTTTAACCTGTGCAATGGGGACATAGCAAAATTTAATATAGAGAGGTATACTGTATATATTGTATATATTCTTTATCCATAGCTTGTATTTTGAAAATTTTGAAACCTTTTTGGAATAGGGTTTAGGTCTTCTTGTGAACTGATTTTTTGTAAAATTGTTGTAAAAACTTTTTCAAAAAATTGTGGGACTAATTGTTTTGTAAATTCAATTAACCTTATTCAAAAATCCCTTAAAAATTCGAAAAATTAAAATCTTTTCTTGAGCAGTGATTCTGATTACTGATCTTAAAAATGAGTATTCATTTCTTGATGAGGGAACTACGGTCTCCCTTAGCAGAGTGGGTAGTTAAAAGACAATGCGAATGGCATCGTCTTGAAGTAATACGAGTAGCTGTCAAATAGTCCGTACTTACATCCATACTGGCTGGAAATGGATGCAACTATTCATATGAGCTTGGGTCAGTCATTATTTCTATTGAGATTAAAAATAATAATTATTCTTTTAAAAAGCATAAGACTCAAAAATTTAAAAAATTCATTAATTATAATGTTGGTGTATTCCTGACACATTCATTATCACTTAAGACTTGAGGATTTGAAGACACTTGATCTCTGAAATCTTGAGAATCTGAGTTAAGCAACCTTAGTCATTAGGGTTTTGAAACTTAATAATTCATACTTCCATAGTTTGAAAGATTTGAGCGCTATATTGCCCTCTTCATTTCTACCTTCTAAAGAATATGATTAGCACATCACTTGCACAACTGCATGATTGATGAGATGAGTTGAATTATCACGTGAGGAACTAGGACTGGGGATTTAAGTTTAGACTTGATTTAATGCTACTCGACGATGTGATAAAGTCAGTGAAGGCTTCAAGAAACCTGAGTGTCAGCAAAACCCTAGCTAGTATGTGAACAAGTTCACATGCTACCGTTTGATATTTACCTATGTGCTAGGGTATGATGAAACTTAAATAATTGTTGATCAGTTTGCGCCAACTTTCAGTAAAAGCAGTGGAGCTAGCCAAAAATCAATGAAATGAAATTCGAGATAAGTTCTCTACTACAAAGAAAAGCTATATCATTACAAATACAAATTCAAAGAGCTTCCACCAAATTCAATGAAATGTATCGTATAGTGATACAAGTCTGGGTGTCGAAGGTATCTTAGATACTCAAAAGAGACACAACCCGATGTACTCTCAGGAAAATAAGTGCAGACGACCTCAAACTCTTTTGACGGATATATTGATCAATAAACCAAAAATATATGTGTTGAGTAATAAGGCACTTGAGAGGACCCTTATTCCAACATGAACGGGGGAAGAAAATGCACAATCTTATGCCCTCCATCATCTAGTCGTCCATCTACACTTTAAGTCTGACAAACTAATGAGACGGTAAAGTGAAGCAAGAACTGACTTATTCCCTAGTGTTGAGGATTAGATCTTGAGGAGAGTCTCCTGTAATGGAACCTTATATGACATCTCGACTCGACTCTCATGAATGCAGTACAGTAAAAGTCATATCCTTATATTTTATGTACAAATAGAGAGTCTGATAGAGAAGTTGGATTCCTTTTGAGTAAAGCATGGTTAAGCCCAGAATTTTAATGATCACTTAAATTGAGGGTTTTCGATGAATTGAGACTTGAAAATTCACATGCACTATCAGGAATTAATACAACTCCTTCATTCCCTAGATGCTCGAGGACGAGCATAGCTTAAGTATAGGGGTGTGATGAGTTTCTGAGTAATCATCACTATTCTCTCTTTTTATCCTCTAAGAATAAGAACTTTATTGGAAATCTTCATTAATTCCGTATCTTTGTCAATAATCCTCTCCCTTGTAATTAACACTAATCCTAAATTATTATATTTATTTACTAATATTTTCTTTATTTTCTCTTTTGTTGGAGTATTTGTTATGTGCGTCATGAGTTGTAGAACTGTAAATGGATCCTAGAGAAGATCCATTTATCTCATCCAGTGTTTAGTCCCACATGGTCCAGCGGTGGGACTTGGAGGCTCTGGAGAGGATATATAAGGAGCCCCAGACCTCTTGTATCCATTGAGAAAGTCGATAGACAAACACGCCTCATTTGAGGGCTTCTCCCGTGGTTTCATCCCGCTCCTCACGGAGTAGGGTTCCACGTAAAAATCTTGGTTTCCACGTTTTATATTTCTGTTATCTTATGCTCTGTTTATCATTCCTCTTCCGCATTCCTTATTTTATAACATGGTATCAGAGCGGGTCGATTCTGAGGATTTTCAAGTTTTTTTGAGATTCGAATTTCTGTAGTTTATTTGAGATATATTCAAGATTAGATTAGCATCCTAGTTCTTGCTTGGTTACGTCAAAACCCTAGATCTGGGATCACTGGTCTCGATCCCAAGCATCAGGTAGCGAAATGCTTCAAGCGGTGCATCTCCATGCAGTCCCAGGCCGAGCCAGGCGGCGCCCTCCAGTACCATCGCGGTGGCCTTCCGGCAACGCGCAGGCGACTCATCGCTCATGTGACCCATCGCTCAGGAGACACTTGATGACACTCGGGCTCCTCCTCCTCACGCATGATGACACAACATCGTGCATGACACGCAAAGGCGTCGGTGGCACAACCCCAGTTCGAAGCCCTCTGGCAATGCCTTCCATCCAACAACGGCAACTTTGGAGGTTTCCAAAGCAAACACAACCAGTGCGACCCCCTTTCTCCTCCCGCATCTCTTCCTCGCGCACAACATCGACTCCAGACCGCACAAGACACGCGCGACATCTCCAAATCGTACGTCAGACCTAGGCGACAGGCAATCCAGGCCCACGCGCCTCCAGCTTCCCCTTGGCACCTCCAGGCGGAACCCTCTGTGCCTCTAGGTGGAACCCGCAACAACATCTCGTGCCATCTGCGGCGCGAGTCTCGATCTATCTCTCTTCCGACGATGATGAATCTTCTCTTGCGGAAGATCCAGCCGCCCATGAATAGCGACGGTGGGAACAGAGACCCCAAAGGGGGCGGCGGGAATTTGGAAAATAAGGGTTCCAAGTTGGAAGCCTAGGCGTACATTAAGGGGTTATTAAAAAAATGAATGAGGTTTTTGTAGGCCCAAATGGGCCAAGGTTTTTCGTTTAAAAAAAACGAAAAAAGGAACGCACAAAGAAAAGTCATGCGGAAAATATTTGAAAAAAAAAGATAAAAAATGAAAAAGGTGCGTACACGAAAAAAAGAAAGTCGTACGCAAAATATTCATGAGTTGTAAAAGCCGGAAAAAAAATGATGAACAACTTTAGAAAAAAAATATTTGGGGCTATTTAAAAAATTGAAAATAACCAAAAGAAAAAAATGATGATGTTTGAAAAAGCCGAGGAAAAAAATGATAACGTCGGCTATTTGATGTTTTCTTTAACCCCATCATTGTTGTCTTCTCCCAACTTGGTCGACGTCCATGTTTTCCGACAAGTATGGGAGAAAGGGGGAGTATTATGTAGAGTCACAGGTCCGAGTCAGATCCAGATTTTCCAGACTCTAGATTACAGACCAAGTATGAATTCATACTCTACAGTTTTCAGATGAAGATTTTCCATTTGCAAGATTCAGACTCGATGTTCAGATTTTGGGTCCTACTATGATGCGCATGTGATCAGACTCGACAGATTAGTCGGAGTCTAAGTTCGAGGCACTCCTTGTTGAGGCCTATTTTTCGAGTTCTCCAGAGAGAGACTCAGTTTCAGACATGCACGAGTATGCGGTCATATTCATATGTGATGTTTGCCATCTTTTGTCGTGATCCCCATCTATTATTGTTCTTATACGCCAGAGCTTTCCATGTAAGCCATAGGGACTCCATAGTAGAGGACCATTCCCTATGCCATGTTGGCAAGGGTTTTCATGTGGTATCATAGGTACACCAGAGCAGTGCACCATTCTCTAAGCCAGATGGGAGAGACCCGGTTCTCGGAAGAGGAGACTTATTTCAGACTCCATTCTCCAGCGACCGTGGACTCCGACGAGGATTGCACAGCCACGACGACTTTTCAGTTAGGCCCTTTTCAGAGATGGACTAGTTGTCCACATTATTGTGGCGGGCCAGAGTACTCCGACGAGGAGACTCATTTTCAGTTGTAGTGACTCTGACAGGCGTAGTTCAGAGCACATGCTCTCCGACGAGGAGATTTAACATACTCATACTCCAGCCCGTTCGTCCTCCTCACCTGCACGACATGAGAAGCAACATCCTCGACAGCAGCAGTTGTGCGCATTGGGTTGATATTTTCCGTAGTATCATGTAGCGTTGAGTTGAGTTTCTTTTTGTTTTGTCCAAGCTGAGCATTGCATGCTCCAGCTTAAGGGGGAGTGTTGGAGTATTTGTTATGTACGTCATGAGTTGTAGCAGTAGGGTAAATGGATCCTGGAGAAGATCCATTTATCCCATCCAGTGTTTAGTCTCACATGGTCCAGCAGTGGGACTTGGAGGCTCTAGAGTGGCTATATAAGGAGCCCCAGACCTCCTGTATCCATTGAGAAAGTCAATAGACAAACACGCCTCATTTGAGGGCTTCTCTCGTGGTTTCATCCCGTTCCTCACGGAGTAGGGTTCCACGTAAAAATCTTGGTTTCCACGTTATATATTTCTGTTATCTTGCTATGTTTATCATTCCTCTTCCACATTCCTTATTTTATAACATCTTTTATTAAAATTCTCTAAAAAATAGATTAAATATTGTATATATTTATCATGGCTTTAAAAAAAACAAAATACTAAAAATAACAAAATCCTTAAAATAAGTGTTTTTAATTCATTAAAAATGCTTGCAAAAATTGTTCTTTGTATAAATGATCTCCTTTGGCTTTTTGTTCAACATGAAACTTCTACAACTTTCATGTTTTGACTTTTGTTGATTCGGTCTTCTTTTATTTCTTTTTTAATTTTCTTTCTTTTTCCTATTTTCTAATAATCTGGTTGGGCCACGTGGTGCCCTCTGGGCTGCCTACGTGGCCTCTTCCTCTGCGTGCCTCCCGGCCTTGCAGGCCACCCTTGGATCATCTCCCTCCTCAATCTTAACTGCCCAGTCTTCCCTCCACCGTATGATCACTTCACCATATGAGATCCTAACCGTCCCCTAGTGCCTTAACCTCAGCCACATGATCGATCCCCATCCATTGGCCTTATTTCTTTCACGTCTCCTCCTCTCCTAGCCGCATGATAGATCTTTGATCCCATCTCATCTATCCATTTCCAACTCATCATGTGCCTTTGGATCAGATCCTCTGATTTGATTTAAACCGTTCCCTTGCACCCCGTTGCCCACCGTTGGATCAGGTCCTTGTGATTTGATCGTAGCTACCCCTCCATGCCTCATCATCGGGCGCTAGATCTCACGGTCTAACATTTCTAATCACGTCTTCCTCTTCCAGTCCAGCTCACTTCGAGCATTACACCAGCCAACTCCGCTATCCCCTTCCATTTCTAGCCACCGCTCCAATCTCCCTCTCCACAGCCTAATGCCCTCCCCTCATTGATGTTACCTCTGCCATCCTCGCGTGATCATCAACTCCCCATAATTGATCGCTAGCTCCTTCATCCAGTTGTTGCAAACCTCCAACTCCACCACTTGAAACGGTCGGACCTCACCTTTAAAGCCACCACCCACCACTACTCGGATGTAAGAGAGCTCCGACGAGTCTCGTCATGACAGGGTCAACTTGAATCGAAGAGCAAAGACCTCTTTTCTTCTAGGTGCAATCCACGGCTCCGCCATGTTGCAGCATCACCCCCAGGCGCTGCTTAGCTCTGTGGTCCACCGCCCACGACAAAGCCACGACTCCTAGAGCTCCTCGTAGTTCCAGCACAGGCACTCCGCCTTCCACCACCCTCCTTCTCTGCTATCTCCTCCAGGTACTTCGCTCGATCCTTTTCTCTGGTTTAACACGCACTGCTACATATGTCTGAACCCCTGAGAGTTGAAGCATCTTCGTTGCCCGTCCCTCTCCTTCGTTTAACCCTCAAAAGACTTCTCGTTCTTCTCTGTTGTCCCCTCCACCTCGCTCCACCTCCAGGTCTCGCTCAGACCTGGAGCTCAAGATCCTAACTCCCCTCGCCCCGCGATCCTGTTTCACTCCCCATTGCATTGCTATTTGTTTCTAACCTTGCAGGGCTTGGTTCTGTCATTGATCGGATTGCGCACGGGTGCTCCAATCTCTCCCTCTATCTCGGACATCCCCATGTCGACACATCAGCCACTGCAAGCCACCGTCATCTACGTCAGGTCCTCCAAAAATTGAATCGAGGCTCCATCCGACCTCAGCACGATTGTGGCGCTCGGGGAAGGCTGCCGGAGAACCGTCCTCTCACTACCGCTAGAGGAGGAAGGAGAAACAACAACCTTTGAATTTTGATCCAACGACAGTTGGATTCCAGAAGCCCTCATCGTCAAATCGAAGAGCAAGGACCACATCCATTATATCGAGCCACCCGAGCCTCCCAGCCTCAGGTGTACTCGAAGCTACGAACGCACGCCACGTGCAGCTTCGGGAGACGAGCAAGCCTCAGAGTCTCGCCTGGATCACGTGTCACCCACACGTGGTTTGGGCAATTTGCAGCAGAGCCCCAACACCGTTCAAATATTGCAGAGAAGTCCATGCATGTGTATATTTCACGTAACCTGGGAAATTTTGCACGCAAGCCCTCCGAAGTTTTGATAATCGTAGATATACCCTGTGTAGGGAAAATTACATAGGTGCCCTCTGACTACTCGAAATTAAAGATAAGTCCCTTCAAGGACATCCTTGAGATAAAAACTTAACTTTTTATTGCATTTCAATCTCCAGAACTTCAATCTAGCATATCTTGATCTTTTGAACTCCAATTTTTATGTACAATATGTCGTTTTGAAGCCTATTTTGTGCTCTTTCATTTTAAATTTGTTGTAGACTGATGATATTTATTGATAAATATTGTTTACGGATCTTTTTTGACATATGCATGCTCAATTGTTGATATAATTGTGCAATTATATATTAAAGAGTTTTTAACTTAATTTGCAGGGACCCGATTAAGAATATTTTGTGAGATTAATCTTCTTGTATTGAGGAGAATTATTGTTTGAATAATTTAATTTTTGTAAAGGTTCATCCAAGGAAAAAGAATTATTGATCATATTTTTGAGGAGTTAATTTTTGTAGGAGTATAAATTGATCTAATAATATTCTTGCCTGCATTTTTGGGATTAATTTAAATATGCCCCTTGAAATGACATCTTTTGATATGTGATTTAATTCTTGATGATATTGATTATTGTTATTGAGACTAAAATTAAAATAATAGATCAATTGTCTTTTCTAGTTTGTATCTCATTTCCATTGCATTTCTTTCCATTTATTTTTGACTTATATTCTGACACAGAAATTAATGCAACATTTAATTAATTATTTAAATTAATTTAAAACCACACAACTATAAATAGTCTATTCTTTGTGTTTAACCTTGGTATATTTGCCAAGTAAAATACTCCACATATTCAAATTTGTGATTTTTGGTTGATCGCTTTTCATCTCCTATACTACAACTGTCGATTTTTTAAGAGGTGAAATATGCGTTCATCATAGAGACAATGCTGCTAATAGCCACATCTAATCACCCTAACCGTGAGTATGTCCTGAAAAACTAGAGAGGAAGGGTCAAAAGGTACAACAATGCTTCGTAAGATCTTACAGGTATTTACCCTCAAGTTGATGGGTTGTCATTGTGAATGGGGTTCACTTACCCATCACAGGACAGGTGGAGGTGCATTTAACACCATCTATGTGCCTATAAAATGGTTTATATGATCCTGATTTTCCGATGAATTTGCTTTCTAGTAGTCAGATTACAAAGGAGCATATAAACCATTTTATAGGCGCATAGATGGTGTTAAATGCACCTCCACCTGTCCTGTGATGGGTAAGTGAACCCCATTCACAATGACAACCCATCAACCAGGGGGTAAATACCTGTAAGATCTGAACTGGTCTCGGTCGCCACACAAATGGCGAAACACACAAGAATCTATAATCCATCTGTCAAATTTACCCTACTACAACTCGTAAAAGCATATGCGATACCTGAGGAGCTCGAAGAGACTTTAGAAGTAGTTGCAACTGTTGAGATATTTATATCTCTTGAGGTGTTATCCTGTAATTGTCGTTTTCTTTCAACTATCTATGTAATTTGTCCCTAGGGCTTTTCTCCCATATAAGAGAGCTCTAGGGTTATGATGAATAAACAAGTTCTCTTTTCCCATTTCCACCTGGTATTAGAGCAACGGTCCTAGACCGGAGCTTGTACCCAAAACCCTAGCCCCCACCGAAAGCCCTACATCGCACGTCTCCGTGCCACTCCTGCACGCCTGCGTGCTGCGCTGCTCCTGCGTGACTGCACATCTGCGTGCTTCCGCATGCGTACGTGTGGCCCGCGCGTATACCGTCTATGCATTGCCTGTGCGATTGCGCACACATCACTTGCGCATCGCCTGTGCGCCTACATGCACATCTGTGCACGTTTATGTGTGCCCCCGTGAGTTCCACAGTATTGAGCTCTTGCGCGTTCTCTGCACGCACATTTATGCGTCCACGAGCATTTGCACCTCACATGCATGCCTGCATCGCTGTGGCCTAATAGTCTAGGGTATTACTTGAAAGTCTAGATACTCCCTAGCCTTCCAAAGAAGCCTTCAGTAAATGGAAGTGGTTGTGGTATGAGTCTATACCCATAACCATCTTCCCATATGTATGTGTAGATGATCTTTGTTCAAGTTTGCAACCCCAGTCTTGTAGATTTGTTGTTACCATGTCAGAGAACAAAGTAGATATTCTATCTCTGGATGCATTCAAAGGTACAACCACATTATAAAGATGGATGAAACTAATTATGAACTATGGGCTATGCAGTTCATGAGTCTAATGCAATGCAACGCCAAGAAGCATATTCTCACACAGGCGGAACCGATTGACAAGACTGGGGTTAACGCCTCCTGGGAGGCAGATGATGCGTATGCACAAGTTTGGCTGTCTAGAACAGTATCCATGGAGATAGCCAATGACATCTTGAGTCAGCCCATAGCAAAGGCTATGTGGGACATTCACACTGCTACTTATTCTCCGACGAAGAATAAGTCAAAGATCCTCCAACTTCAGCATGATATTTTCCTTTTTAAGCAGAATGGTCGTCCTCTCCATACCCTTTACACTTCTCTAAGGGGTATGTTTGAGAAGTTACATGGTTACATTCACTTGACTGCTACACCTAAGCACCTCAAGGCATATAGGGATTCTGTGATGACTGGAGTATTTCTAGCAGCATTGGATCCAGAGTATGACGTAACAAGAGTGCATATCCTCACCAATGCTACTATTCCTTCGATGGAGGCATATCATCGACTGAGCAGACTCTCCATATCTTCTGGTGGTTCGTCTGGGTCACAAACTTCTTCAGTCATGGCAGCATCTCGTGGTAGGGGGAGCTCTACGCAGTTCCGCGGCAGAGGAGGCTGTGGAAGAGGAGGGATAAGTAGACCTCCTCGTCAGCCTTGCACCTATTGTCACATGCCAGATCATTCAGAGGAAACATGTTATTATAAGCATGAGTTTTTGTCTCATCACGTATGGCAGACCGGATCCAGCTAAGCAACAGCTCTCCTGTTGCATCTGATCAGAGATTTGATGAGTTAGTTGCACGACTCAGGGAGATTATACCTTCCCAAGGGTCAACTAGTTCCCAGACAGGATCGTCAGAGGTAGCAGTCTCAGCCACTATATCCACATCAGGTACAACATATTCTTACACTTGCTGTTACAAGGTAGATTTGTCAGAATGGACAATGGATTCAGGAGCATCTCATCATCTTTGTAGTGACAGAGGTCAATTTAGTACCTATAGTCCGACTCAGTCTGGTAAGTCCGTAGTGATTGATGATGGGACACACTCTCCCATCACTGGTCAGGGGGATGTGCAATTAACCCTTGAAATGAGGCTTCAGAATGTTCTTTATGCTCCTGAATTTTCTATGAATTTATTATCTATCAGTCAAATTACCAAGGATTTGCATTGTCGTACCATTTTTGACCCTTCTGCTCTTGTGTTCCAGGATATTCTGACGGGCAGGTTGATTGGTACTGGTCGTGAGCAAGGAGGCCTATACAGACTGGTGCAATCTCTATATGTTGTTGCCTCTTCTCTTCGCACTGGGCCTGTCTCTCCATATATGTGCTACCTTCGTTTTGGTCATATTCCTCTGCAAAAGCTGTGTCATGTTCTTCCTCAGATCTCCCCTCGTTCTACTTTCCAGTGCGAGGCAAGCCAGCTTGAGAAGCATCATAGGTCAACATTCCAGAGTCGTCAGGGTCGAAGTAGTCATGGTCTTTTTGTGTTGATTCACGTGAACATTTGGTGTCCCATTCGTGTTCCTGATATTCAGGGACATCGTTTCTATCTTGTTGCGGTTGATGAGTATACTAGATTATCACAGGTCTTCTTGCTTAAGAATAAGTCTGATGCCAGTTCTATTATTCAGTCTTTTATTAATGAAATAAGAAACGTTTTTTCTGCAAATGTCAAGTACATACGTTCTGACGATGCACTTGAATTCTGTAGTACCCAACTATCTCATTTCCTTAGATCATATGGTATTGTGCATCATACATCGTGTGCTTATACAACCCAACAGAATGGGGTGGCGGAGAGGAAACATCGTAATCTCTTAGATGTTACCAGAACTCTTTTAATTCAAAGTTGTGCTCCTCACTCGTACTGGGGAGATGTTCTCACTGCATGTTATTTGGTGAATTGTATGCCTTCATCGATTATAGGATAAAAGATTCCTTTCTCAATTGCATTTCCAGAGAAAGATCTCTTCTCTCTTAAACCTCGAGTGTTTGGTTGTGTTGCTTTTGTCCATCAGATGTCTCCAGGACTTGACAAGCTCTCTCCTAGAGCAGTCAAGTGCGTGTTTGTTGGGTATTCCAAGACCCAAAAGGGGTATCGTTGCTTTGGCCCTACTCGGAGATGATACTATGTGAGTGTTGATGTCACCTTATTTGAATCTATCATGTATTTCTCTCCTATAGGTGACAAGCTCAACTCTTCAGAAAATAGAGAAGAGGTGTATATGCCACCACCTCCTATCTCTATTAATCCACCACCACCACCACCATCACCACCACCACCACCACCTCCTGTCGAACCTCCTTTCTTTCCTCAGGTTCATTAGCATTGGCATCGTGCTCATGTGCCTCCACCAACATCCAGCACGCCCAAGGTATGTCCTGAACATTTGAGTTCTACTGATGGCACTGGTGATTTGAGTTTACAGGATGTTCTGGATGGCACTTTGTCTATGGACACAATGGATATGGATGTGCCTATTGCTTTATGCAGGAAGAGGCATGCGTGTACGATGCATCCTCTTTCCTTTTATGTCTCTCTGGCACGATTATCTGGGGACTTTCAGAAATTTGTAGTGGACTTATCAACGGTACAAATACCTCGCTCTTATCAGGAAGCATTGCAGAGTGGACCTTGGTGTCTTGCTATGGAAGAGGAGATGGCGGCCTTACAGTCTCGAAGTACATGGAGTATCGTCCCTTCTCCTCCAGGTGCTTCGATTGTTGGCAGTAAATGGATTTTTACTATTAAATACCATGCAGATGGTTCTGTGGACAGATACAAGGCAAGGTTGATTGCTCGTGGGTTCACTCAGACTTATGGGGCGGATTATCAAGACACTTTCTCTCAAGTTATGTTTCATTCTACACTACATATCCTTGTAGTTGTTGTGGTAAAGGACTGGCCCCTTTTCTAATTAGATGTCAAGAATGCCTTTTTATATGGTGATTTGCACGAAGAGGTATATATGCAGCAACCACCTGGGTTTGCTACCGAGGGGGAGTCTAGTATGGTATGTAAACTTCATAAGGCCATATATGGCTTTAAGCAGAGTCTGAGGGCCTAGTTTCAGAAGCTTTCAGAGCTGATTGAACTACAGGGCTTTGTCAGATCTACTGCAGATCACTCTCCTTTCGTCAGGAGGACCCAAAAGGGTATGGTTGCTGTCTTGGTTTATGTGGATGATATTGTTGTCACATGCAGCGATAATGAAGGTATTCATGCAACCAAGGATTTTCTTGGATAACAGTTCATGGCTAAGGATGTTGGTAAACTGAGGTATTTACTTGGTCTAGAATTTGCAAGGAACCAGCAAGGAATGGTGATGATGCGAAGGAAATAGCTTATTGATCTATTATCCGAGACATATATGATAGGATGCAGACTCACTAGTCTTCCAATGGATCCTAATGCACGACTATATGATGTTGACTCTGCTGAGGTAGATAAGAGACAATACAGAGAACTGGGAGGAAAGTTATTGTATGTCACTATCACTAGGCCTGATATATCATTTGCTATCAGCAGAGTTAGCCAATTTATGGAGCAACCAAGGCAGTCACACATGGATGCAGTTCACATGATCTTGAGGTATCTCAAGTCTTCTCCAGGTGCTAGACTTCTATTTAGAAGAGACACAACCCTGACAATATCAAGGTGTGCGGAAGCAGACGATGCGGGATGTCCTAAAGATAGGAAGTCGACCTCATGTTTTACTGTATATGTAGATAGCTCTTTGGTTTCTTGGAAGAGTAAGAAGCAGACAGTTGTGACCAGCTCGAGTACAGAATTAGAGTATAGGGCAATGACCCAAGGGAGCACAGAAATGATGTGGGTCAAGTCAGTTCTGACTGACTTAACTATAGAGGTACCACTTCCTATGCATCTACAATACGACAATCAAGCTGCTTTATTTATAGCAAACAATCCCGCCTTTCATGAAAGAACAAAGCACATTGCGGTTGACTGTCACTACACCCATGATTTGATTCAAAAGGGATATATACACACTTCTCATGTTTCTTCTGGAGATCAAATTGTTGATATGTTCACTAAAGCTCTTGCGAAGGGACCATTTCATCGTTGTTGTTCCAAGCTGAGCATGATAGATATCTGTGCTCCAGCTTGAGGGGGAGTGTTGATATATTTATATCTCTTGAGGTGTTGTCCCGTAATTGTCGTTTTCTTTCGGCTATCTACGTAATTTGTCCCTAAGGCTTTTCTCCTATATAAGAGAGCTATAGGGCTACGATGAATAAACAAGTTCTCTTTTCCCATTTCCACAGCAACATATGCAGATCCTGTAGTGGTGGTACCGGCAACATGAGTCATTATCTCCCATATACGAGACACAATGTCATCAAGGTGTGGATCTGCCTGAGGAGCCAAAGTATCTGGAGACTCAATCTGCTCTGCCACTTGAGCCAACGTAGGGTATCCATGTTTCTGATAGCATGCATCCTCAGAGTGTCTTGGACAACGACAATAGGTACGAGGGCTATACTGACGTCCACCCCCTCTGCCATGAGGACCATGACCTTTGGATTGCGTAAACCTCCTCTATCGTGAGATGCGGCCATAGCTGAGGAGAGTTGTATGGTAGCAGTGGGTAGAATAAGAAGCCTACTTAGGTGATTGTAAGCCTCCTACATGGGAGGCATGTTTGCCCCTTTAAGAAGCAGTACAAGGGCGACCTCATACTCTAGATCTAGTGCAACCGAGAAAATTCCAGCCATCATGGAATCCTGTAGACTATCTACTATTCTTTGGACGCAGTAACGGGCATGAAGATGTGAAGCTTCTCAAACATACCTCGCAGAGAAAAGTAGAAAGTATGTAAGGGACGACCATTTTACTTGACCCTGAATATGTCAAACTGAAGCTGAAGAATCTTGGACTCATTCTTCGCTTGTGCATAAGTGGCTGCCAAAATATCCAACACCGCCTTGACAGTGGGATGGCTCACAATATCGTTGGTAATATATGTGGTGAGAGTCCCAGAGAGCCAAACACACACATACACGTTATCTTGCTTCCACGTAGCATTAATACTAGTTTTATCCCCCGGTTGTGGCAATATGCCATAATGTGCTCCTTGTTATTGCACTGCATAAGGGTGAGAAATTGCATGGGCTACAAATCACGGTTGGTTCCATCCATCTTCACGATGGAAGCCAGACCCTTGAAGGCACCAGACGAAGAAAAAATGTGACATCTGGATCCAAATAACTCAAACATGACTCAATTATTGTCTATTTAATCCGATAAAACTATCGATCAATATTAATTGAGCTAAATCAATAAATAGATCCTAAATCAAAAGTCGTTTGGGATCAATCAATCAAAAAACTATTGCCTTGTGAAGCGTACCATCAAAAAACTGTGACACAATTGGAAATTGTAAAAATAATCCGAGACCACCCTAAAATCCGATTCGATGAAATAAGACCAATTAAATCAACCATTCATCGATCGAAGGTTGTTTAATAATTTAAAATCACAAAATTTGATCAAAAATCAAGACCATATTTCGTCAACTTCTGTATCCATCTTAGATCAAAATATGAAATTTATATCATTTGATCATCATGTATAAATGGTCAAAATGAGATATTGATCATCTGAATCAAAGAGTCAATATGCAAATGCGGACGACTTTGACATCTCAAATAAGAGAAAGAAAGTGGTTATAGTCCTAGACTTTAGCCATGTGGCTTCTTCTTTTTCTCTCAACTTGGCACCAATTTCCTTTCCATTTGGCAACCAAAGAACACCCCTCTCTTCTTATTTATACTAACCTATCTCTCCTCTATTTATCTCTCTTTTCTCTTCAAAATTCTAGCCGAAGGAGCCAACTCCTCCTTGTTGTTGCTCTTCTCAATCCAAGCAGTTGCCGCTACCATCGACATTGCTGCTAACAACAACTGGGCTGCTAGGATTGTGAGCTTCTCTGCTCCAGCAGCTGCCAATCCTTGCTAGGAAGTTGCTGCAAGCAGCTTGAACATCTGGTAGCTGCTCCCAACAACCCCTTTGCTGCTCCAAAGATACGGAGTTGCTACTCCAAGTGCATCCCCAGTTGGAGCTGCTCTCCTTTTCCATTAAAACTACTGCTGGAGCCTCCGATTGAACCCTTCTGCTGCATGCAAATTCCATCTCCAAACCTTGGAGATCCAAGGTACAATCATTCTCCACCTCTTGATGCCATGTGTGCTTAAGATCCCATTCAATCCGTTTCATATGCTCCTATATTTATGTTTGAAATTTTAAAAGAATTGGTAAAGAATAACATGCAATTGAGTCAAATTTTAGTCCATTATATGCTCTAGATTTCATGTTTGATTGAGGAGAAATTAGAGGTATTTTAGCATGCATTTAGATCTGAATTGCAGAAATATAAATGCTACAGTTTTCATGATTAAAAGAGGGAAATTTGGTGCTGATATGCATGCATTTTAGTCTAATTTCCTACCACTTCTTATCTGTAGATTTAGGCTTGAAAGAGAAAGAAATCAGGGATGCTTTGCGTGCTTTTAGAACTGAATTCATATCATAAATCGTGCTCATGATTTGATGAGAAATTGGATGTGAATTTCATGTACTAAGTTCTGAAATCAGACCATTGTCATACACTAATTTTATGTTAAAATGTGAGAGAATTAGGGGAGATTTACATGTGATTGGAGTCTAAATTGATATCATTAATTAACAATTGATTTCATGAGTAATTTAAGAGATTTGGGGGTAACTTTCATGTATTTCAGATCCAAATTCATATCATTAAATTGTTATTGTTTCATGAGCAAAAATCGAGAGATTTGAAGAGGTTAACATGCATATAAGATCCAAATTCAGATCATTAAATTACTACTGTTTTCATAAGTAAAATTGAGAGATTTGAGGGTGATTATCATGTATTTAAGATCCAAATTCAGATCATTAAATAGCTATTGATTTCACGAGGATTGAGGAGAAATTAAGGGATGATTTTGATCTAACTAAGTCAAGTTTTAGAGCATCATTAGCTATTGATTTCATGGTTAAAAATTGAAAGATTTGGGGATGAATTAGCATGTAAGTTGAATCTAACTTTAGATTTAATAAGTGACTTCTAATCTCATGACTAAATAAGAAAAGTTAGATTTTTACATTAATCCAAAACTTGAATCCAAATCTAATGATTAGCTCCTAATCCCATGTTTTAAAAATGAGAACATTGGGATTTTCATAAAAGTAATTTAAAAAATCTAGATCAAAAGTCATGCCACTAAATTAAAAAAAATGGGAAAAGTTTGGAATTTCTACATTTAATTACATCCAAATCCAATGAATAGTTGTTAGGCTTATGATTTTTAGAAATAATAACATGTGACCGCAAGGAATGATCATCTTCATGAGTTAATCCTTTAGGTATACTCTACTATCTAGTAATCACTATTAATAAGATCATCGACCAAAAATCCTAGATCTATATAGTCAACCATAGAAAAGATTAAGAAAGAGATGAGTAATCAAAGAAATAAAGATGACGGTGAATCAGTGATGACAATTAATAGTATCGGTTACGGTGACCCTTACACCTGACCGTACGAGGGCGTGGTTACCTTCAGCTACATGGGACATAGAAAGATAAGTTAGAGCAGCGACTGCCTAGTACACAGGTCTATGATCCTGTCCTTTCTACGATTTTACGCGAGCTGATAGTGTTTTTACGCTTTGTTGGGATCCCAGTTTTTGATTAATTCTGCTGATCCTGTGTTCTTAGGATACCTAAGCTGGAGGACCCTAGGTTTTGGTTTTCTTACGAGCTTGTTTGCCTTACTGATCGGGCTAATTTTTAAAGTGACTCTTAGAAGACTTCCTCACTGCTTGAGTTTTGATTACGGTTCCACCAGTAGGTCCTAGCAAAGAAAAGATCGTTATCAGCTGGAGTTGAGTTTGGTTACAGTTGAGTTTGATCACAGTTGAGCTTGACTACAGTTGAGTTTAGTTACAATTGAGTTGATACCGTTATCAAAGTTGTTTGCTATTGAGACAAAAATCATCGATCATCATCAATCATCAATCTTCGACATTTGATCAGAATTTATATCTACTACTATAGATGTTAGGGGAAACCGGTGGACATGTTGAGAACTTAGTTAGGATGCTTTATACTCTACCGCATGCCTACGGAGGCACCCCATCCTTAAGGTATTTCTCACGCCTTAGAGTTATAGTGTATGGTCACACTCAGAACAAGATCACAGACTATCCACTAGGCTTGAGAAATTAGACAGAAATAAAGATCAGATCATAGAATCATCATCACCAATTCCAAGATCCATCAACATCATCTTTAAGTGATAAAAAGTTAATAACCTACATATGGGTCATTAATTTAAATATGAAAATGTTATATATGAAAAGTTATGGGGTGATGGGTGATCAAGAGATTTATATACGTAATAGCTTGAAAACCAAATTCTCCCCAAGTAGCTTGTTAATTTTAAATATCAACACCTATCTACTTACTTCTTTTGGAACCACTGAAATACCTGATTTATTTTTCATAAATTTTGACTGTATCAACATTTGTTGATATTTCTCTTGTTCCAATCATATATGATAGGCAAGGCGCCTGCATCGTAGTAGATTGAAAGTTGGACGTTGAGCTTCCGCAATTTCTATTACGGTATACATGTTACAATTTATGTATACGATAATGTATATGCTTTTCCTTTCTCTTTTACATTTTGAAATACATGTACATACTGTAGTTTCTTCTGTTACATGTACTATATTTGAATATTAATGTAATGTAAATTGGTGATACTTGTTATTGGTTATGTTGTTTACATTAATAGTGAATGTCATTTCAAAACGTGATTTTTCTCCCTAAATTTCAATAACCTAATGCGATCAATTATGAATATCATTGGTAACCTGAATCCGCAAGCAGGAGTTCTTAGTTTTGTATCAGAGCAGTAGTACCCCACTACGCACATTTTTAGTCTTAGCATTCCGATCGCATTAAGTTCTCAGATAGAGACACTCTTCTGACTTGTTACGAGTTCGAGAGGGAAATATGACATTTAAATTCAGTAACCATAGATATTACCAATTGCAATTAATTTTCATATAGTATCCTAAGAAGAGAAGAACAGTTAGAAATGTTAGCGAACATTAACTATTAGGATTAACATCGAGCTGCTATGTGAGGAGATGATGGATCGTTTATAGTGCATTCTGACTACTCTCACTGACCTTCAATAATATCAGACTGCTATGTGAGGTCAACAGGACCATATTTTGGCTCAACAGACGATGATACACACAGACAAATCAACATAGAGATGAGATTCGAGGACCTCTCTGATTCCCTTCACCATTCATCCTAAGATGGAACACGACGTGAGCAACCACGGTCTGTAAAGATACATCAACCTCAGTTCGATGATCCACATGAAGAGATACCAATACATGACGCCGATGATGGAGATTATGTCAGAGAGCATGACCATGTACTCTTTACAGATGATGACACACACGAGCACTCTGTTATTCACATGCATCAAATATTTTTCACATCCTATCAACGAGCCAATGCACCCATGTTCGAGGGCATCGGGACATCAGATGAGGCCGAGCAATGGCTAAAGAGGGTGATGAAGATACTTCGGATGATTCGCATACCACGAGACTCGTGGTTATCTTTAATGGAATATTCACTAACAACATTTGCAGAGAGATGGTGGGAGACGATAGTTTTCGAGTTGGGACGTGAGCCCACATGGGATGATTTCGAGACAAGATTTAGATCCCACTTATATTCTGAGAAGTGGAAGGAGTCCCAACGCCGACTATTTACAGAGCTCAGTCAAGGGCAGATGATAATTAAAGTACTTTGTTCTCTACACTAAGCTGTCACGACACACACCGTCAGTCGTTGCATTTCCAGATAAGAATCTGGCAAAGCTCATTAGAAGGATGCAGGAAGAGGTGCAGGAGAAGCTAGATGGACTACATATCACTTCTATCTCCTAGGCTACTGACGCAATGAAGAATTTTGAGGAAATCAGAGAGAGACATTTTGCATCTAGAGCGACACCCACAC
The DNA here is from genome assembly GCA_037367405.1 of Ottelia alismoides. Taxonomy (NCBI): domain Eukaryota; kingdom Viridiplantae; phylum Streptophyta; class Magnoliopsida; order Alismatales; family Hydrocharitaceae; genus Ottelia; species Ottelia alismoides. The sequence goes on from JAZKJV010007036.1 coordinate 142,532, forward strand.
CACATCGGTCATTCAGACTGATTCTACGACCATTCCAACAACAGAGGTCGGCCATGCAATTTTATCCTTCAGGTTCGACATTCTCTGATAGTGCTTGTGCATCTCTAGCGATGACCTTAATAGGAGCAGTTATCGGATGTGGTAGAAGTTCACCACAACCATCTGAGTCACAGAGAGTGGACAAACCCCCAACAAGACCGACTCGGAGCACTGACACAACTACTAAGCTTACCTATTTAGGTTGATTGTTCTTGTGCAACCTGTGGGGACATTATCGGTCTCAATGCCCTTAGTCTTCTAGTGAGCTTCAACCACAACCACAACCTTCACAGCCATAGGCACAACGTACTAGGAGTTTCCATGGCAGGAACTCCAACTTCAGGAGGCCGTCGAGACAGACACAAAGCGTGGTCGGTTTGAGTACCGTACTAGCTAGACATGGTCAGTTACATGCCAAGACCGAGGAGCATGCCCGATCAACAGCTTATGTGGTGAAATGTATGGTGTCAATTCTAAGCCGACCTTTCTATGTTTTATTTGATTCTGGAGCGATGCATTCTTTTATTGTGTAAGGCCCGTTCCTTCTCGGATCTAGGATACCCGTTTACATATCACCCGTAGTATCATGTTCACAAAAGATCACATTAAAGTGCTGAAAATTTGGGAAAAATTTTCTTTTTTTCATATGTACGAATGACATTCACAAATTAACTAATAAGCCACAGAACTACACTATGTCACAATTATATTGCATAAGTTTCCATAATAGTTGGCATGTAACAACAGAAATTGCATTATGTACATGCATCCCAATCATAGCAGAAGAGAAATAAAAAGCATATAATATTTTGAATAAACTATAGTATGCGTACCTGATAATTGTAACTGCAGAAGCTGATATTCAATTCTTCCAATACAACGGTGCAGGTATATTTCCTGCAATCCACGGAATAGGGAGAAAAGAATATCAACAAACGTTGAGTACATCTAATTAATTAAAAATAACAGGAAATTTAGTGGTTCCAAAAGAAAGCAAGTAATTTGGCCTTTACAATTAAATTTTAAAGCTACTTGCAGTGAAACAGGCTTTCAAGTTGTTTGGTATGTAAAACCCCCTTTCTATTCATCCTACACTAATTACCCACATTACTCATTGATATACAAATATCATATGGTCCATAATTAAGTCATTGCCTTTCTATTTGAGAATGTGAATGATGAGACTTTGATATGATCATTATCTCTATTAATTGCTTATAATGATGATTAATAATCTTGTGGATTGATCATAGTAAGGGTATGTGATGGATCCGAGGTTTTGATTCTTTTCTTGTTGATTTTCTCAAGCTTAGTGGATAGTCTGTGGTCTTGGTCTGGGTAAGACCTCACACTATGACTCTAAGGTAGTAAGGAAGCCTTAGGGTTGGGGTGCCTCCGTAGGCATGCATTGGAGTAAAATGCATCCTAACTAAGTTCCCAATATGTCCACTAGCTATTTCAACCAACTGTGATAGTAGCTTGTAGTCTGGTAAGGATGATTTTCATGATATGGTCTTTTCTCTTTGTCAGGAATTATTGGCAGAAAAGTAACTAGTTCAACGGAAACCAACTCAACTGTAACCAAGCTTCCATGTAACCGATTCAACTGTAATTCAACTTTAGCCAAACTCAATTGTGACTCAATCCAATCTCAAATGTAACTTTTCCAAATTCAATTGTAACTGATTCAAATGTAGCCATAGAAGATTCAGATGTATACATGGACGATTCAGATGTAGCATCGCCAAGTCTGTTGGCGAAAAGTAAACAAAACTCAAGCGGTGAAGAAGCCTACAAAAGGCTCTTCCGTCTCGCCCTCTAATTGGAAGGCGGTCCAATAGAGGGATAGGTCTACTCCAAAACTACGCCACTGAGACGAGTGAGAGAGATTTTCCGAAAAAGTCGCTCTAAAAGAAAAACCGGCCCGACCGGTACGGGCTAACGAGCTCGAAAAACTAAAACCAAGGGTCCTCCAGCCTAGGTACCCTAAAGAACAAGGGTCAACGGAACTGGTCTTTAAAAGAAAACCTGTGGATCCCAGAGAGGCGTAAAAACTGCGAGCGCTCGCGAAAAAAACCGAGAAGAGACTGAGATCCTAGACCCGCGCATTAAGCGGGCGCTGCCCTAACTGGGCTTCCTAATCTCCCGCCCAGCTGAGGGTCACCGCACCCTCGCACAGTCACGTCTAAAGGTCACCATGACTGGCTCTCAATATTATTAGTCATCACTGAATCATCATCACTGACTAGATTTCTCATCATTTCTCAAATTCTGTTGTGATTAACTAGGCATCTTGTCGATAATCTTGTCGAACAGTGATCTATAATTAGTGATTCATACCTAAAGGATTTGATCACGAAGATTTTCAGTCATTGATTAGATGATGTGATGGTGGTCATTTACGAAAAATTCATTCATATGTGGCTAGACTATCCTATTAAATGAAAATCAAGACCCAACTAGATGCCATTAGTGTATGATGAGGAAGAACGTAATTAAGAGCATACAAAATTATATTTTTAACTCTTACAGATTCAAATAGATAAATTTAGCTATTAATTGTAGACTATATCATGTTTTACTAATGTAAACACTTACTCCCAATTTACCATTATAAGACTTTCATTTAATTGAGCAATCAAGTTGTACTGTGGCAATTATAATAGCTATTATAACAAGAGATACGATTGTCTTGTTCTTTAAGTATCATTATCGTTGTTCACGGCTAACTGTTGATTGATAAAATTTAATATTTAAGTATCATTCTTCTACAATCAAATGAGGCTTAAATACAGTGCAGATATCGTTGGAAGTCTTGTCTCTTTTTTTTTAGCTTAATATACTTGAGATGGACACCTTCGAGTGTTCCCCCCGCTTATATATATATATATATATATAATAGTGATTAGTTAGATTGGGCTAAGTTAAAGTAATGGGGATCATATTTTAATGGAGACAATGTGCTACTTTTATTGGTTTATGTTGACATTATGATCATTAAGAGTTATGACTTACGACACAAAAATAATTTCTCGGTTTAAGGTAAAGCTTATACAGAGTTCAAGTTAAAGGACCTTGGAATTTATGAAGTATTTCCATATGATTGAAATCACAATGTCAAGAGAATCATTGAACAAGTATCAGAAGATATACACCATTGATACTAAAGTAAACTATATAATGAGGATCCACATCCATTTATACTCTTATTAAGGGGTCAAAAGTTGAGGATTTAGGGATATAAAACAACCTGACAGATTATTAGGCAAATTTATTTATATTACATTCACTAAACCTGACATAACCTATTTAATAATTGTAGTAAACCAAGTTATGCACAAACCTATATGTGTGCATATGAAAGCTGTGAAGTATATTTAATGATATACATGGAAGAATCTCGAGAAATGATTCCTCCTTATAGTGGATGTGAAGTTTAAGATTTGTAGGTTATATTAACAATAATTGGTTAATATATAAGATATACCCCTTTATATTGCATATGACTAGGTGGCAATCTTGTGACTAAGAAAAGGAAAAGATGATCTATTTGGGATGTCTGGTGTGTATGTTGAACACAATGGTGTCTTAATGAGAGGGTTATATCAACTGAAATAAAAAAAAATCTAAGGAACACATGAAATTTTTCTGGGATAACCTGGATGCGATAAATTTATAATCAACTATCAACCATGTTGTACACAATAGAAGGAAGCATGTTAACATTTGTCACCACTTAATCGGAAAGAGGTTTTACTCCAAGAAATGTACGGTACTTTAAAAAAATGAAGATCAAACTCTTGATGTATCCCCTAAGGGACTTCAAATGACCAATTTAAAAAGAATGTGGATAATTTGGGCTAGTTTTTGATAATCTCCATATAAAACATCATATTTTTATCTAATTTAAAAGGCAAATTAAGTGATTGAGTTATGCATGGAAGGCAGCAAGAGTGGGTTTTAGATGGTACCTTTGGATCTCCTAAATTGGAGAATAAAACTTGCATGCATGCAGCTCCAAATGGGGAGTGGTAGCAGCAGCTTCTAGGTGAGGAAAAATAGCAGCTTTGGCTGCTACAAGGCTCCGGCAGTTGGGGAATTAGGAGCAGCAAAAAGGGTCTGCAACTTGGACTGGAATAGAAGCTTCAACAGCTTCTTGAGTACCTCCAGCTATTGTCTTAGGCATCAGGCAGTAGAGCAGCATCCAATAGCTTGATTGCAAGCATTTCTAGCAAGAAATAGATGGCTTCAACATGTAGGAGTCTCCATTTGCTAGCTTGGACAGCAGTTGTAGGCTGTTGGAGCAGTTCTAGGAGGGCTACCTGCAGTTCAAGGAGGAGCAGGAGCAGCACTTTGCTGCAGCAAAATGTAGTAGCAGGTTGTTGTGAATTGGAGCAGCTCCAGCCACTGCTTTGCAACAAAAGGGAAAAAATAAAGGAGGGAGAGCTTCCTTCGGCTGGAGTATTTGGGGAGGAATTGGGAAATAGAAGGAAGGCATGGGGTTTATATAAACAAGAGAAGAGTATTGGTTGTTGACATGTGGGGGAAAATTTGGAGCCAAATGGAGAGGGGAAAAAGACAGATGTCAATTGTTGCTTCTGGCAGAAACTTTTAAATTATTATTATTATTATTTAACTTTAACTCTTTCTCTTCTTTAGAATACCGAAATCAACCGTATGCGCACATCGAGTTTCGGATTTTGACGAATAATAACTCGTTCCGATCGTGTCTGAATGACGATCAAAATGAGTATAATATTCATGTACTTTTGATTGAAGATGAATTCCCGAAATTTCTGTGATACCGTCATGATTTGTGATTAAATTTTATGATTTTAAAATATCTAACGACGTCCGATTGTCAAACGGTCGATTCCGTTGATCTTATTTCGTTGATTCGGATTTTTAGGTGATCTCGGTTTATTTCACGGTTTACAAATTTGTGTCGCGGCTTTTTCGGGCACACATTACGATGCGATCGACTTTTGGTCGATTTCGCCTGAAAGACTTTTGGTTCATGATTAATTAATCGATTTATGTTATTTAACGTTGATTAATCACTTTATTGAGTTATACGGACCCTAATCGGGTCGGGTTCGGGTTTGTGCAGATCCGGATGTTACATATTGCTCCAGGACTACTAGCTCTATTGGGTAGAATTACAGAGGCCCTATATTATCCTTACCACATCCATAGGCTAAGTGGCAAGTTGATTGTCATTTCACTGATAGTCAGAGACTTACTAGTGCTGATTGACGGTCATGAGATGATCACAGATTGTTACTACAACTCAATGATTTTGACTTGATTTTGGACATGGATTTGTTATTAGCTCATCATGCATTAGTTGATTGCTTTAGGAAGATGATTGTCTTCAGGATTCCATATTTACTCGAGTTCACTTTTGAGGTTACATTATATGACTCCAAAATAGAGCACATCTCACCGTTGTGAGCTCAGAGACTTGTTGATCAGGGATGTAATTCATATTAAGCATTTGTTCAAGAGACATCCGATCGTGAGCCAACGACCCAGGACATCATAATAGTATCAGATTACCCAAATGTATTTCTAAGTTGCTAGGGTTAACCCTTGAGAGAGAGAGATTGAGTTCGAGATCATATTATTACGTGATACTTAGCCGATCTCGATGGATCCATATCGCATGGCATCGACTGAGTTGAGAGAGCTGAAAGTGCAGTTGCAAGAGTTGCTTGACTTGGGTTTCGTGATGTCAAGCACTTCACCTTGGGGTGCTCCAGTTCTTTTTATCAGGAAGAAGGATGGATCGATGAGATTGTGCATTGATTACAAGCAACTGAACAAGAGAATGGTGAAGAACTGTTATCCTGTTATCCTCTGTCATACATTGATTTGATCAGCTATAAGGATCTTCGGTATTTTCGAAGATCGATCTTAGATCAAGCTACCGTCAGCTGAGGATTCAAGAGTCAGATGTCCCGAAGACAGCTTTCAGGACTTTATATGAGCATTATGAGTTTATGGTGATGTCATTTGGGCTCACCAATGCCCCTGCAACATTCATGGTCATGACGTACATGATCTTTCCTCCATACTTGGACAAGTTTGAGGTGGTATTCATTGATGATGTACTAATATATTCTCGGAATGAATAGGATCACATGAATGATCTGAAGATTGTCCTGGACACATTGCGAGAGCACAAGATATATGCCAAGCTGAGCAAGTGTGAGTTCTGATTATCTCAGATCTCATTTCTTGGGCATGTCATTTTTGGAGCAGGTATTGAAGTTGATCCTACGAAGATTGAGGCAGTCATGTCTTGAGAGAAGCCCAAGACAGTTAATCGGACTTGAAACTTCCTTGCACTAGCGGGCTATTACAGACGCTTTGTCAATGGATTTTTATGAGTTGTTCTTCCATTGACACGATTGACATAGATGGGAACTCCTTTCATTTGGGATGATTCTTGTGAGTCGTCCTTCACGACATAGAAGGAATGATTGACTATTGTGCCCATTCTTGCACTTCCTTCAGGCGCTCATGATAATGCAGTATATACAGATGCCTCAGGAGAAGGTTTAGAAGCGATGCTAATGCAGCGAGGTCATGTGATTGCTTACGCATCACGTCAGTTGAGGCCGCGTGAGTGGAATTACCCCACCCATGACTTGGCGTTAGTGGTAGTTATCTTTGCCTTGAATATCTGGTGCAACTATCTCAATGGGGTGAATTTCGAGATTTTCACAGATCAGAAGAGCGTAAAGTATATTTCTTATCAAAAGGAGCTGAATATGAGACATCGCATGTGTCTCGAGCTACTGAAGGATAATGACTAGACGATCTCTTACCACTTTGGTAAGGGAAATGTGGTGATTGATGCCCTTACAGGAGAGCTCATGCAGAGGGTACGACAAATTGGCTATACACATGGGATATGCTCGTGGATTTGACTGAATGACATCCCTAGGAGAGTGCATCCATATCTATTACCGTAACTCCATGATTCAGCAGTCTTTAGGATCACATAATAGAAGGCCAGAAGTCAAATCCTTTGATTCGAGACAGATACTTGCGTGTCGAGAACATTGGGATTTTCATACAAGTAACTTACAAAATCTAGATCAAATGTCATGCCGCTAAATTAAGAGACAAATGAGAAAAGTTTGGAATTTTTACATTTAATTAAACTTAGATCCAGATCCAATGAATAACTACCCGGATTATGATTTTTTAAAAAAATAACACGTGAGATCATCTTCATGAGTTAATCCTTTAGGTATAGTCTACTATCTATTGATCAATATTAATAAGATCGTCGACCAAAAGACCTAGATCTGTATAATCAATCACATAGAAGATTAAGAAAGAGATTCGGTAGTCAAGGAAATAAAGATCATGGTAAATCAGTGATGACAATTAGTAGCGCCTGTCATGGTGATCCTTATCCCTGATCGTACGAGGACGAGGTGACCCTCAACTGGGCGGGAGATAAGAAGCGGAAACCTATTGCAGGGGTATAGGATCCCGGTCCTTTTTACGATTTTATGCTAGCTTACAATATTTTTATACTTCGTTGGGATCCCAATTTTTTACCAGTTCCACTAACCCTGTGTTCTTATGGTACCTAAGCTGGGGGACCCTCGATTTTGGTTTTCTTACGAGCTCGTTTGCCCAAATCGGGCTGATTTTTGGAGTGACTCTTCCGAAGAGTTTCTCCCACCATCTCAGGGGTGTAGTTTTGGAGTAGGCCTAGCCCTCTACTGGACTACACTTCCACCTAGAGGGCGAGACGAAAGAGTCTCTTAGGAGACTTCCTCACCACTTGAGTTTTGGTTATTGTTCTGCCAGTAGGTTCTGGCGAAGAAAAGATTGCTATCAGTTGGAGTTGAGATTGGTTGCAGTTGAGTTTGGTCACAGTTGATCTTGACTACAGTTGAGTTTAGTTATAGTTGATTTGGTATTGTTCTTGAGGTTGTTTACTACTGAAACAGAAATCATTAATCTTTTACATTTGATCAAAATTTAAATCTACTACTATCAATGTTAGGAGAAGACGGTGGGTGTGTTGGGAACTTAGCTAGGATGCATTATACTCCACCCACATGCCTATATACACCCCAACCATAAGATATTCCTCACACCTTAGAGTCATATTGTGAGGTTACGCTCAAACCAAAACCACAGACTATCCACTAGGCTTGAGAAATTAGACAGAAATAAAGATCAGATTAGAGAATCATCATCCTCAATTTCACGATCCATCACATCATCTCCAAATGATAAAAAGTTAATAACTTACATATGTGTCATTAATTAAAAAAGA
>JAZKJV010007037.1:0-214954 GCA_037367405.1 Ottelia alismoides
TGATTAGGCCTTTCCATAGAGATACTTTCAGAAACACATGGGTCTCCCTACTTGAAATTCTATGTCTCTCAATCGCTTGTCTGCATAACTTTTCTTTCTGCTTTGCGCTGCCTTCAAGCATCTCTTGATTTCCTCAACTTTTTCTATTGTGCTTTGTATTAATTCTGGTTGAACTAATTTTCGTTCTCCAACCTCACTCCAACAGATAGGTGTTCTACATGGTCTACCATATAAGGCTTCATAAGGTGCCATTCCAATACTAGCATTATAGCTGTTATTGTATGCAAACTCTATAAGTGAGATATGTTCATCCCAGCTTTCTTTAAAGCTCAGTGCACAAGCTCTATGCGTGTCTTCTAAAGTCTGATAGTCTGTTCTGATTGGCCATCTATTTGAGGATGAAAGGTTGTACTAAACGCTAACTTTGTTCCCATAGCTTTATGTAAGCTTGGCCATAGCTTAGAAGTGAATCGTGGATCTCTATCAGAAACAATTGACACAGGAGCCCCATGACGGCAAACTATATCAATAATAAAGAATCTTTACCCAAGCGGTATAGACTATATGTCATGTTAATGGCCTAAGAAATGTGCAGATTTAGTTAATCTATCTACTATGACCTATATTGCATCGTGACCTCGACGGGTCCTTGGAAATCCCGTAACAAAATCCATATTTGATGTGTTCCCATTTCCATTCTGGTATTGGAAGTGGCTGTAATGTCCCAGCAGGTCTCAAACGCTCCGGTTTAGTTTGTTGGCATATAGGACATCTAGAAACATGCTCTGCAATCTCTCTCTTCATGCCAAACCACCACTAGTAACTCTTAAGTGTTCTATACATCTTAGTACTTCTTGGGTGCATAGTATACATGGATTTATGTGCCTCCTCCAGAATCTCAGTCTTTATATAAGATTTCTTTGGAACACATAATCTTCCATTAAAGAATATGACCCCTTAACTATCTATTGTATATCCAGCTTCATCGCCTCCCTTAATCTTCTCAATTATTCTACTTATTTCAGAATCATGAACTTGTGTCTCCTTAATTTTATCATATAATATGGGTCTCACTTGTAAGGATGCTAATAAGGCTCCAGAACTATTTATGGTTAACTTTGCACGTAACTCTTTAACTGTAAATACTCTGCTTTTTATTGATGATAGCTGATTCGACTGAGAGCATCAGCTACGACATTGGCTTTCCCCGGGTGATATTCTACGGAACAATCATAATATTTGATTATCTCTAACCATCTTCTTTGCCTTAAATTCAACTTCTTCTGTGAGAAAATATATTTCAAACTCTTATGTCCGTAAAGATTCGACAAGTATCTCCATATAGGTAGTGTCTCCAGATCTTTAAGGCAAATACTATAGCTGCTAATTCAAGGTCATGAGTTGGGTAATTTAACTCATGTTGTTTTAGCTGTCTAGAAGCATAAGCAATCACCTTATCATTCTGCATTAAGACGCATCTCAACCCTTGTCTTGTGGCATCGCTATAGATTACATAATTACCTTGTCCTAAAGGAAGACTAAGTATAGGTGTTGAGGTGAGGTGACTCTTGAGTTCGTTAAAACTCTTCTCGCATTCTTCATCCCAACTATACTTCACATTCTTCCTAGTTAACCTTGTCAATTGTGCGGCAATTCTAGAGAAGTTTTCTACAAATCTTCGATAATACCTAGCTAATCCAAGGAAACTTTGGATTTCTGATGCATTTATCAATCGTTCCCATCTAAGAACCACTTCTATCTTTGATGGATCTACTACTATTCCTTCTCCATATATGACATGGCCTAGAAATGCTACTTTCTTTAACAAAAAACTCACATTTGTTAAACTTAGCATATAATCGATGTTCCTTCAGAGTTGTAACACAATTCTCATATGTTCTCTATGTTCTTCCTCTGTTTTAGAATATACTAGAATATCATCAATAAACACAATCACAAATTTGTCTAGGAAAGGGTAAAATACCCGATTCATCAAAATCCATAAAAGCAGCAGGGGCATTTGTTAAGCCGAAACGCATCACCAAGAATTCATAATGCCCATATCAGGTTCGGAATTCAATTTTAGGGAAATCTTCTCCTCTAATCTTTAACTGATGATAGCCAGATCTCAAATCAATCTTGAAAAATACAGAGGTCCCTTGCAATTGGTCAAATAAGTCACTATTCTAGGCAGAGGATAGTTATTGAGGACAGTTACTTTTTTTAGTCTCCTGTAATCTATACAAAGTCTCACGGAACCATCATTCTTCTTAACAATTAGAACAGGAGCACCCCAAGGAGACATACTGGATTATATAAATCTCATTATCTGTCAACTCCTGCAATTGGGTTTTGAGTTCTTTAAGTTCAGCTGGGCCCATTCTGTAAGGAGCAAAGGCAATTGGATTGGTACCTGGAATGAGGTCAATAGTGAGTTCAATTTCCCTATCAGGAGGAACTCCTAACAATTCATTTGGAAACACTTTTGGAAACTCCTTCACTACAGAGATGTTTGCTAAATTGATTGCTTCTGCCTTAGTAATAAATACATAAGCAACATAAGAGGAATATCCCTTCCTTAAAAACTTCTGAGCTAAGAGACAGGAGATGACATGGGTAGGATAGATCCTTCTTTCTCCATAGAAAGTGAATTTGACATCACCTGGTTTTCTAAAAGCAACATGCTTCTTATGACAATCTAGAAGAGCATGATATGTACTTAAGAAATCCATTCCTATGATAGCACAAATTCCCTTATCTCCATAGGAATCAGGTCTACGTCATATAATTTTTCTCCTATCTTAACCAAACAATTTCGGAGGACCATTCCTAATAATTTCTGGTTCTCCCTTAGGCAAAGAAATTGCTAAAGCATGCCTGAGAGTACTTGTAACTTTATCAGCATATATGGAGAATCTTTGTGAAATAAAAGAATGACTTGCACCAGAATCAATAAAGAATATGTGCATTCTACCAAAAATAATAGTGGTACCTGATTTTACATCATCCACAGATATGGCCTCCTCCAAGGACATAGAAAAAGCTTTTCCCTCTCTCTGGTTTGATCTTTTCTGGTTTGTTTGTTTTATTTTGTTCCCTTGTAGGTGGAGGACGATGTATAACGATATCACGATTTTCATTTTGTGCTGGTCTTCCCATACCTGATGGCCTTGGACAAGTGCGAGACAATTCTGACGTATGTGTCCTATCTTGCCACATTGATAACACCTGGCGGTCCCCTTGCGACAACTTCCTGGATGAAACTTTCCACAGTTTGTACATTGTGGAAAAGAAAGTGTTATGTTTTCAGAAGTCCCAACTGTAAATCTATTTGTTTGATTCCCTTGTACTCTAAGGGTTGACCTATTATCTTGTCTTGATTTCCCATCTATTATTGGTTCTTTGTTCATGGTTCTTCTCCATTGGGGTTTATCTGCAAACCTTTTCTTTCCGTGATCATGCATTTCCTTCTTTCTATCACTTCTCGTTCATCCCTACGAGCAGCCTCCACCAATTTTTGCATTATCAGTATATCCCATGGACGAAACCATTTCCTTTAAGTCAATATGCATACCATCTTCTAGACGTCTACACTTTTCTTCCTCTGTTGTAACCAGAGAAGCAGTAAACTTTGAAAGTTCTATGACTTTCTTCTCATATTCATCAAACAAATTGCTCCCCTGAGTATTGAATAGGGATTCCCTACGTTTCTCCTCCTGATAAACCCTTGGGTAATATTTTTCATTGAACTCTTTCTTAAAGATCTCCCATGTAATGTGAGATGGGGTTGGATATTTCATTTTCACCGATGTCCACCAATCATCAGCGCTATCTTTAAGTATAAATATTGTATACTTCAAATTTTGTTCATTCATACAGTCCATTAGAGCAAATATTTTCTCCTTATGTTTGAACCATTCCCTTGCCTTCTTTGGATCAGTGTCTCCTATAATGGTTTCTACTCCCAACTTCTTTACATGTTCAAATGGCAACTGGTGCTCAAATTCATGTCTTTTAATGGACTGGGCAGCCATGCCTCTTAGTGTTTGAGCTTTCAAGTTCAACGTGTCATACACATTGTTGTTGTTGTTGTTCTCCTGACTAGGGTCTTGGGTGGTCGCTTGTGGCTTCTCTGTTGCCATTGTTTCCTATAAAAAAATAAAACCTCATTTAGATCTTTTATCTACATAAATCCTCCAACAATGATTCTAGACATCCTCAAGATTATAACATCAGTTTTCTTCTAAGTTCAAATCAAATTATGATAACTAAGTCATCTTCCAATATTTTTAGATCAACTCCTAATATAATTCTTGCTCAAGATCCAAAAAACTTTGCTCTTATACCACAAGTTGTCACGACCCGTCCCGCTAACCAGAACGTGTCGCGACAGAGATATTTCTGCTTCTTTTTCCTCAAAGTACACATGTGGCAATCTCATCAAACATATCATCATTGTATTTAATGTTCACATTATAAAGAAGTGTCTTACACAAGTTCTACTACAACTCCTTACAAAACAACATACAGTACAAAAAAAACAACGAAAATAATCTCCTTCTAGTGTATAAGCAGTCCTTTCTCCTTCTGGACGTGATTCTGATGATCTGTACATAATTATAATATAAAAGGGATGAGTCTAAACCCATTTATGAGCATAGACCCAGTGAAAGGATCTCAAGCTTTTTACATATAGCTAAAAGTTGAAATATGAGCATCATACCAAAAATTTTTTTGCTGAATAATTTGAAATAGCTTGAAAGAGACTTTATACAGTAATTATATAACAACATGCTAGTTTTTGCAATTGAATACTGAAATCACTTCAAAAAAAGATAAACCGGAACATAATTATCACAATCAAGATGTTTGCATTAATCGCCACTATGGCTAAGTTATCGGCTCATGAACGCTGAAACAAAGCTAAGTCATACGTGCAGACGGTCCCAAAGACCAAAAACACCCTGCATACGGCCCAAAGCCTATATGTATATAGAATGCGGACCCAAAGTCCTCTCGATATCATATGTAATGGTTTTGCCATATCTAATTGCTGTTTCAGGGTCATATCTAATGACATCACCATATCTAATGGCTAGTTCACGAATTGTATAAAATAGCTACTGTGGTGCTTACTTTCTGATCCTGATTCTTTTCCTAACACTAATAATCCGTAGTTGCTAGAACATAAAACAATCTGGCATAGCATGCATATTATGACAACTAGAACTATTAAGAACTTGAAAACCAATCCATATTGCATAGTAACTGTACAAAACATATTTCTTTATATAAAACTAAAATTTGAGTAGTGCAACTTATGTTTTGTGTTCCACAAAGAATAAAATGCTTGAAAACGTGCTATCATGATAAAATACTTGAAAGGACATTTGAAATACTTTCTAAAGATATGATTTCATAACTACTATATGGTACTTGCAATTCATACGTAAAAGCTTTAGAAAATATAATTCCATACTTGCTATCAAAAACCATGCATAAAAGCTAAGATTATTGCTTTAAATAGCGTTTGAGAATCCCTCTCCTGATTGTTATCTAACTTGAGTCGGGATCGTCTTCTTTAGTGAAAACCTCCTATATCTGCCTCAGATTTGAACACTATTGATTGATGTGCGGATAGAACTTCGTACGACTTCTATTGCGCTCTCGGTAACCGACAGAGCTTCGCCGTGACTCTTATCGTGCTCCTCTAACAACCTCGATGGCCTTGTGGCTCTAAGGTGGTGAGAGGGGCGTGGGATAAAGTGAATAGAATGGGGGAGGTAATGGGTATATATAGGCCTCCAACCCCCTTTACATGTGTGACATGTGTCAAAATCTAAGGAAGGTTTTAAGACACGTGTTACTTCTCTCACATGTATGAAGACACATGGCAACACTTGCCATTCATAAACCATGGCAAATGGCTCATGCATGAGAAAACTTGTTGCACAAGTATGAGGCTACACTAGGACACATGTTAGTCTTAGAATAATGACACATGGTACTCTTGGGTATTGACACTTGTCCTATATGTATAACGACACGTGTCCCATGATTTGCCCTCCATGTGTCCTACTTTTGATAATGATACTTAATTATCACTAATGACAGGTAATCAGTACTAATCACGCTTAATTAGTCTTAATGATGTGATTATGGTCTAATGAGTATAAATCTATAACATTATGGCCCTATAACTACTACCATACTTCCAGATTACTAGATTTGGTACTATGTTGGATGTGCTTCAAATCCAAAGGACCTTTTAAAGTCATAATTATTCAAAATGATCTCTAATTTATACAAAACAAGTTTCAATGAAATCGTTGCATCAAGGCGAATCTATTGACTGTGTTCAAACATATAGTGTAAATACTATCAATTCAATATTTCCATGAAATAACACTTGATAACATTCAAAAACATAGTGTATTCATATTCTACAAAACTCACAACTACTCAAACGCGTATTACATGGAACATGCTGATTGACCTTTGGTTTTTTTTGTTGTCCTTTATATGTCAAACTAGTATCTACATTTCAAGGGATACATAACTCTTAGCCATAAAACAAGGAGCATAGTAGAATTAGTGCTCTTAATGTGGGCCGACAACTGCTAAATCCAAAATGAGGCTACTGCAGATTGGTTGGCCATATGAGATTATATATTCTTCCTAAGTCTCCAAGATCTCTTCAAGATACTTATAAGCATCCTCTATGTCAGCCTACGTATTTTGTTCGCTTGGATTTCTAGAGGACTGTCTAATCCAGAATAATCATGATCCATGAGTTTAGTCCGGTAGAAATTGAATATTTATCTTTAACTCAGAATCAAGACTGATTGACAGAAGTTCCACTACTATCATAGCTAATATTTTGAGAATATATTTTCTTTACAGTGGTTCGATAGGATTACCAAGTTCAAACATCCAGGCCCTGCTGCAATCTTGGTGTCAGATCAAACTACTAAAAATCCATTCATAGGTCTACATTTACCTGAAAAAGTAAATCAATACGAAAATCCTCATCTCACTTTCAGCACTGAGCATAACCAAGAAGGAACCCAACAAATCAGATCATCACTCTCGAGCCATTTAAAACATGATATGTATGGTCCCGCCCTTTTACATTGAACCTAACATATTCAAGAACCCACCAGCTCTACGGTTATCTAAACATGCAGGATCATCTCGTGTAGAATCCACAGCAAGGAAGAGGGGAATATCGTACCTCAATTTTTCCGTTACCTCGTAATTTCCTCCCACGAAGAATGTCGCGGTTGGCGCTCCGATCACGAGATGAAGACGTCCCTAACTTGCACTCCTCTAGCTAGGCGGTCTTGGGTCATCGATTCGGGACATTCGGGCGATCTCCGGTGGAGCTCCGACGAGGGAGAGGGGAAGAGGAAGAGGGCTGATCAAAGGGGAGGAGGGTTTTGGGCGTTTTGGGCGAGAGGGTCATGGGGTTTAAGGGTAAAACCCTGATTCGGATCCGAGTTCGGATCCTAATAGGATCTTGACACCTCCTCGCTAAAATAGCCATAACTCGGGCTCTCGATATCGGATTTTTACTTTCTTGGACTCGTTGGAAAGCTATCGACGAGCTCTATGCATGGAGTATTCAAATAAATTGTGTAGACATGGGAATAGAAGAAGATTTGCAATTATGCCCAGATCCAGTTGGATTTTGCATTTTAGTCCCTGTTCGATTTTCGGGGTTTTCACACCATCTGCCGTTGGTTGAATTCACGAACAACAACATCTATCATTCCAGTATAGGCATGGCACCATTCAAAGCCTTATATAGGCGGAGATGCCTCACACCTCTCAGTTGGCGTGAGGTAGGTGATCATGCTCTCCATTCCGTAGATCTCCTGGACGAGACCGCAAGGACTGTTGATCTTGTGAGATGGAGGCTTCTGACGGCACAAAGCCGTCAGAAGAGCTATGCAGATCGTCGGAGAAGAGATTTGGAGTTTCAGGTATCTAATCTTCTTCTCTTTCTTATATTACAAATTTTAATTTAATCTCACACTAATGACATTCCTATAAATTATAGTTTCGAGATTGGATATTTTTGCGGGTATCTCCCATGAAGAGAATACAGAGATTGATGTTCGTGGCAAGCTAGCGCCATGATATGTTGGACCTTTTAAGATCCTTGCTAGAGTGGGGAAGGTGGCATACCGAGTAGCCCTTCTACCACATCTTTCTGCTATTCAGAATGTATTTCATGTATCCAACTTGAGAAAGTATGTGCGCAACCCTCGATACGTTATCAGCTATGAGAATCTTGACGTGGAACCTGACTTTACGTATGAGGAGAGGCCAGTGCAGATCATTGACAGTGCTATGAATAAGCTTCGTAGCAAAGAGATTCCATTGGTCAAGGTGTCATGGCACCGACACGGCATCGAGGAGGCGACGTGGGAGACCGAAACCGACATGCGGGTACGATACCTGCAGCTCTTCTCAGGTAATCATTGAAGCAAGTATTATAATTATTTTCATATTAAAAGAATATGGCTTGATTTCCCTTTGATATTTTTATGGGTTCAAAACCCTTTGAGGTTTTTGTGACTATATAAAATCCAAACAAGATACCTAATGACCTTGACTCGAGTCTCGAGGATGAAACTCCCTTTATGGTTTTTATAAACTCATGACTTGGAGTTGGCGGTCGTAGTCTTTGCATTAAAGATATGGCTCACTATTTGTATAAGGTGATATTGAGATTTTCACAGACCACAAGAGTATCAAATACATTTTTTATCAGAAGAAGCTGAATATGAGGCAAAGGCAGTGGATGGAACTACTAAAAGATTATGATTGTACAATTTCCTACCATCATGGTAAGGGGAATGTAGTAGCAGACGCCTTGAGTAGACGACCATACATTGAGGGTTCGGCAGCCTGTTGCAGACTTGGAATGTGCTCACTACACTTAGTGAGTGGCATCCATTTGAGTTGGGCACATCTGATACAGTGACAGTGTCAGCCAAGTATAGCAGCTTGTGGGACAGGAATGTTCAGGGCCCAACAGACACATCTAAGGATCCAGGAGTTGTAACCGCAAGTGCTCGATGGATGAATTCGACGGATTTCGAGTCTGTGAATCCATCTTATGGAACGGGGATCGTGTGTGTTTCATATATAACAAGGAGCTGAGGAGAGAGATCCTGGATGAGGCGCATAACTCGAGACTTTCCATACATCCAGGTGGCACCAAGATGTACAGGGACCTCCACCAACACTTTTGGTGGGAAGGCATGAAGAAGAACGTAGTCGAACATGTTAGCAGATGTCTTACTTGTCATATGGTGAAGGCAGAGTACCAGAGGCTTCCTGGTTTACTACAACCTCTTCCCATCTTGGTGTGGAAATGAGAGAGCATCTCCTTAGATTTTGTCACATCCATGCCACGAACCCTTGGGAGGGCAGATGTAATATGGGTTGTCGTTGATTGGTTGACCAAGTCAACCCATTTCATCCCAGTCAACATGATATTTACACCAATACAGCTAGCCAAGTTATACATTGAGCACATCATTCGATTGCATGGGATACCCAAAGAAGTAGTGTCAAATAGAGATTCTCGTTTCACATCACACTACTGAAGAGAATTCACGAAAGCCTTGAGGACTGAACTATGCATGAGTTTAGCATACCATCAACAGACAGATGGGCAGTCCGAGAGGACCATTCAGTCATTGGAGGACTTGTTGCGGGCTTGTGCGGTTGAATGGGAAAGGATCCTAGAAGGACACCTTCCGCTAGTTGAGATTTACGTACAACAATAACTACCACTCCGGTAATGGCATGACACCATTTGAGGCATTGTACGGGAGGCGGTGCACCACTCCTTTGTGTTGGCAGCAGGTGGGTGACAACACCATGTTCACCCCACAGATCATTGAGGATATCTCCAGGGTGGTGGAGACTGCCAGGAGGAAATTGCTGACCGCGCAGAGCCATCATAAGAGCTACGCCATCAGTAGTGTTGAGATCTTGAGTTTCAGGTATGGTATCATACATTCATGCTTTAACTGATAGAGTCATAACCAATCATTGTGTGTCTAAATAGCTCTCATTACCACATGTGGGAGATTTCTTATTCCTGTGAGTATCCCCAATGAGAGGTGTACAACATTTAGGTGCTAAGGGCAAGCTAACACCGCGTTTTGTGGGACCGTTCGAGATATTGGCCCGTGTTGGGAAGGTGGCTTACAGGGTCGCCCTTCCCCCACACCTTGAGGGCATTCATGACGTGTTACGTGTGTCGAATATCCGGAAGTGCATTCGAAATCCCCGACACGTGATCAGCTATGAGGACCTGACCGTGGAGTTGAACCTCTCCTTCCTAGAGGAGCCGTTCAAATGCTAGACCACGTCGTCAAGAAGTTGAGACGAAAGTAGATACTTTTGGTCAAACAACTGTGGCGAAGCAAATATGTCGAGGAGGTGACGTGGAAACCTGAGGCAGACGTGAGGGAGAAGTACCCTCATTCATTCTCAGGTTTGGAATTGAAACCGTAGTCAATCCCTAGATTTTTATGGGTTTCGCTCTCTTTGAGATTTTTATGGGCTCTTTCCTCTATGAGACTGGGATACAACAAGGTCGGGTGTTGAAATCAACTAGAATCATATTCAGTCTCAGGGACGAGACTTCCTTTGAGATTTTTATGATGTGATGTTCCCAAAACCCAAACAGGGGCTTAACTGTAAAATCCAGCTAGATCTGGGCTTAATCAGAAATCTGCTTTTATTCCAGTATCCAAAAAATATTTGACTATTTCATCCCTAGTGCTCTTCGAGAGCTTTCCAACGAGCCCAGGAATGCGAAAATCTGAGTTCGGGAGCCCGAGTTACGGCTATTTTAGCTAAGAGGGGTCTAAGTGGGTCCGAATCCGGGTTGGACCCATAAAACCCAACCCTCCCCCTTAGTGAGAACGCACCCAAAACCTCGCCTTCAAGATCCAGCCCTCTTCCTCCTCCATCTCCTTCGCGGGAGCATCGCCGGAGCACCTCGGGTGGACAATCCAAGACTACCTCCACGTAGAGAAGAGCAAGGTCATCCTCGTGGATGATTTCACCTCGCGAACGGAGCGACGAACACACCATTCTTCACCGGTGAAGAAAATAAGGTAGCACGTTTTCTTGAGGTAAGATACTTCCCTTTCCTCCTTGTTACGGATTCCATGTAATTTCTTGAACATACATGCTAAAACCTCGAATCCTTTCTCTCCTTTCATGTATTTTCCATCGACGGTAGCTATTTTGCTTGCAACATCCAGGTGTTTTGCCATAATGGCTATGTCATTGAGCAATAGTCTGATGATATCTATAATAGGGAACGTGTTACTTGTATTGTATGATTATTGGGAAGGACCGTGAAGTAGTTCACAAGGTCAATAAGAGCCAATTAAAAGATCAAAAATGAACTCATATGTGAATCATGCTCCTGTTTGGCGTTCTTTTTAAAAGTGGTCATATGCCTCGTGTTCGGTGAAGAATGGTGGATATTTAGATTTATCCCTGAGCATAGCAAAGGTAGTGGAGATGTTGGAAACCTCCCTTAAATGGTATGCAGTATTCTTGTCGCCAATTTACAGTTAAGGCAACATAAGTTCTCTGAGGTGTGATGGCTTGAGTCCAACGAAGGAGCATGATTATGGCTACACATACACGAGTGCAAGAACATTATTGGTAAAAAAGCAAATATGGAAATGGATTGCATTGCATTTTTAGTTTTTTTGTCTTCACGCAAGATCCTATCTAAATCTGCATGGTAAATTTCTATGAGAAAAGGGGACCAATCTTCCGATTTGACATCTGAGAATAAACATAATAAGATGAATTCAAGGTTTAAAGAATGCTGATTGTGAATACGTGCTACCTAAACTACTGAAATAAGATAGAATGGGTAGCGGTACACATCCTAATAGGCTTGGCAAAATCAAGCATGACATATAAGTCTTGGTCGCATGCTGGATAGCCTAGCAAGGGGTTTGGTAAAGAGATTTTTGCCTCTTCTGATAATACTCAAACTTAGATTCATCATGTTATAAATAATAGTGGTTCTTCAGCCAAACCTGGGCAATAAATAGATGTGTATACATATATTTCCATTGTTTAATGAGAACATGAATCCTGGATTGGAATCTGAGAGGAACAGGGGAATGTTCTATCCTAATCAGACCAATGTCTATGGTATCGACTTTGTTGGGTGTGGAGTTGTGGATGTAGTTACTGGATCAAACATTGCAAGTTCTAGCAGGATATGGTCCATTGCGTCCAACACCGCCTCTGATGTGGATTTACAAAATGCTTTAGACTAGGCCTGGGGTTCTAGAGATGTTGATTGTTATGCTATCCAACTTAGCCAACCTTGATTTCAATCTAACATCGACATCTCATTCATCGTATGCCTTAAATAGTTATTACCATTAGAATGGAGCTACGTATATTGCTTGCGACTTTGTAGTGTGCCTATTTCTATATATCAGTATCATATTAAAGCTGCAAGCTACTTAATTGCTATATAACCAACCAAAGCTGACTTTCTTGATTTTGCATGTCTTGACCAAGGAACATCGTCATTTGAACTCAATATTTGTTATCCATTAATTTTGCTTGTATGTAGAGAGGAACCTTGTGTGTTGAGTTCTTCATTGGTAGAAGTGGAATGCCTCTAGACATAAACATTCTTAGTCATTTGTCATGAAATCAAAGGATGTATTTGATGTCCATTACCCATGAATGGGAAACTAAAAGTACAAACACGTAGAGGATATAGAAATTTTCCTAAATAGAACAATATTCTATGTTGCACTCGGGGTGATTATTATAACATAGATGTGATATCATGGTGATCAGATAGTGGAGTAGCTGTCGCAAAGGGAGGGGCATGCACCCTTGGGGCTTCGGGTAAAAGCCTAGATGACTGCAATCCCAACTTCTATTGTAGCTGCAATGGTTAGGGGACATGTTGCTTGGCACACCGAGGTGCTAATCTGACGGTGTTAGCCTCGACACTTGTATGCTTTGCCCGGTGCTCGAGCGCGGGCCAAGTAGTCATGATTGGTCGGCTAGTGTTTCGCTTGTCACTTAGAGTTAACACTCGTGTACATGCCAGTGTAGGCTACATTGGTCGGTATTCCGAGTGGGAACTTTAAGAGGGGAGTTCCGAGAAATGTGATTAAATGAAGTTGGGAATGAGATAGAATTCACCTAGGCATAAGGAGGGTTGAGTTAGTCGTGATGCTTCGCTGGTTGGAATCTTAATTGTGAATCAGAATTAAAATTGTGAAGTACGGCTAAGTGGACTTGTTGGGAACTTAGTTAGGATGCATTGTACCCCACCGCATACCTATGGAGGCACCCCAACCCTAAGGCATTCTTTTTGCCTTAGAGTCATAGTGTGAGGTCTCATCAAGACCAAGACCACAAACTATCCACGAAGCTTGGCTACTCATATCCATATCCATATCAAACAATAATAATTAAAATGTAATTCTTTGTGAGATCAGTTACCTAGTTGTTTCTTTTGCACACATAAATAATATCTTGCTTATTGTTGTATGTTGTTATATCATGTTCGACAACTTTCTCATAATGTACGTATGTGTGAATCCGCAGGTTCGCAACAATGACTAGTTGGAGGCACCATCTTCTGTGTTGCTTCACCCTTTTTGTGGTACAATGGTTGGTAGTTAGTTCTTTTGTGTTTTCTGTACTTAGTTTCTTTTTGAGAGACATGGCATGTAATGTATAACTGTGGACATCAATATTTATACTTGTATATTTTTGTGGACCAGGAAATAGACAATGGAATGTAATAGAAATTGGTGTATGGAATGAATGAATGGCAATGCAGGTTGTTGTGAATGTGAACATGTCATGAATGGAAAGCAAGTTTTAAAATTCCAATGTTTTGTGCTATTTTCTCCCGCTTTGTGTATGTCACATGATTCGAATGTCGAATATGTGCGTAGAATTGGTTTGCCGAGTACCCGGATCCTAGGGGGATGAGGGTGTCGCAGGTACCTCCTCTGGACAAGATCATAACAACGATACCCCTTTTGGGTATGAGAATAGCCAAAGAAAATACATTTGACATCTCTAGAAGAGAGTTTGTCATGCCTAGGGTTCAAGAAATGAATAAAAGCCACACAAAGAAGGAATCCTTGTCGGGAAACACTATCAATAAGGGAACCTTCTCTCCCAAGATGGAGGATGGTACACTGTTGATCAAGTAGCATGTTGTCAAGATTGCATCTCCCCAGAAGGAGTGGGGAGCACGACTTTGAATCAAAAGAGTCCTGGTCATTTCAATTTGATGATGATGTTTTCATTCTACAACACCGTTCTGTTGGGACGTATAAGGACATGACGTTTAATGGATAATATCCCAAGATCCGAAAAAATGAGCCAACTAAATCATACATAATTTCAAGGCATTATTAGAACAAATATATTTGATAGAAGATGTGAAAATAATTTTTACTTCATGACAAATTTTTGAATCACAAGGCCAACACCATACTTTTTCTTTAACAAAAATACCCAAGACAATCTATAAAAATTTAACAAAAATACACAAGACAATCTAGGAAAATCATCAACTGCAACCACATAGTACATATGCCCTTGATGATCAGGGACATGACTTGGACCCAAATGTCTAAATAAACAAGTTTGAAAATATTATGACTGCTAAGCCCTTTCCGACTAGGAAAGCTAGAGCGATGGTTCTATCCAATCTGATAGTCTTCACACTGAAAGGTAGACTTGAGTGATATTTGAGGAATGAGTCCACCAATCTTCGGCAATGGACATTGTCCAAAGCGCAAGTAACACATGTAAAGAGAGATTGATCCTGTGGAAGTAGATGAAGCTCCGACATAAGGAGACTGAATCAACCTGTAAAACCCTCCCTGCTCACGGCTACACATGAATATATCATGAAACAAAAGGGAACTAGGATTAAATATGTCACGATAGTGTAAATCTTTTGTTATCTAACTGTTAGTCAATAAATTCAGTGAAAAATCATGTGGATGGAGAACATTCTGTAAATGCATAAGAGTCGGTTGTATTTCTCCTGACCAACAATAGGGGAGTGAGTCCCATCAGTAATCACCACATATCGCCTAGATGGTGTTGGGCTATAAGTAAGAAACTGAGCCCTGTCACTGCAGAGATGATGAGAAGCACCAGAATCCATTATCCATTCCGAGAGGTTTGCCCAAGAACAACTAGTGAGTGCATATGTACCTGATGTGCTGCTAGTGGCGGATGTGGAGAAATCAGATGGACGTGATGTACTGGGACATGACGTAGGAGCTACAAGTTCTCGGAGTAGGGAAATAATATCATCACTTCTCTGATCCGTTGTGGCGATTGGAGGCTCCACCTGTTCTGCAACCTGAGCAGTTGCACGTCTATCATCTGGATATACATACTTCTGAAAGCATGTATCCTCTAAGTGGCCTACGCGGTGGAAAAATGTACACGACTGTAGTGATTGTCATCCACCTCGACCACGTCTCTCTCATCCTCGGGGGTGAACATGACCTCCTTTACCTCGTGAAGCAACCATCACATAGGAAGTCTAAGAATTTGTGGTAGGTGGTACAGTGATTTTGCTAAGCCTGCTATAGGCCTCCTCCATTACAGTTATGGACTTACTAACAAGTAATTGATTGCGAGCGGCATCATACTCCGAATCAAGGGTCGCTAGAAAGACTTCTGACATTGTCACACTCATGAACTACATTGACCACAAATCATAATTCGTCCCATCCATCTTCACTATGGGGGTCGGACCTTTGAAGGCACCACTAGATGAAAATTCTACTTTGATCTCTGACATCTTATCAGACAACTAGCCAAAAAGGACACGACCATGATAAAAAAACTTTGATGTGTCTACATGCACATATGTGAAGACAGTTGTGCGTATAGACTCATACCACAACTACTTTCATCAACTCCAATGGCATCAATACATAGAAATAGGGTGAAAGGTCTGATTTAACTTATTGAATGGCCTCTAAGGTATTGTCGGAGGCTGGAGACAACGTCGAAGGTATGGGCAGTGTTGAGAAGGCCACTGCAAGCCTCCAAGCGGCTAGGTGGCACTAGAGGAGCTGTTGCGCCATCTGACGAGCCGCTAAATACGTTGTTTAATTCGATCACGTTGTAGCACGTGTACTTAGCGATTCGGTCAGAACCGAGAGAAGATCTCCGTGAAGAGTGTCTCGGCTTAATTTATATCCCGGGCAAGTCCGGGGTCGAACTCAGGGAGGCAAAGGAACAACTTCGGGGTTAATTTACAAATTTAAGATCTAGATATCCAAACGGTATTTTTTTATATTTTTTTAATGCAAATATAATGCCAGAAACAAAATGCGGGTGAATTACAACACTAAGAAAACATACAACAAGGCCAAATTAATTTTAATGGAAAAGAAGTTCAAATTAGCCAATTTGTATTTTTCCTAGTATCCTAATCCAGTGATGAACACAAAACATATTTTTTTAGAATTTTTGGGGTTATTATGAAATAAATAAAAATACACACTTTTTATAGGTTTTTTCGCAATTTCTCACACAAACAGTAAGTAAAAATTATGAAAAATTTACTGAAATGAAAACATGATGCAAGGAGACTATAGTAATTTTTTTGGAATTTTTTGACAAAATATGAATTTTTTATGTATTTTTTAGTAGAAACAGAGTGACAGTGAGTAATTAATTCCTATTAAATCCACGTTATCAAATTAATCAAAGTGTGATTTATCTCAAGTAGATATTTAGATGAGCAATCCAGGAGACTTGAAATTTCATGAAAAAGATGTATGTGGATTTAATTAAAAATCAAACACTAAATTCACTCTATAAATTATTACACGCACAAGACAACTCCATTTTAAATGAAATTTGGACAGAAAGTTCTTCACTTCAAGGCATCACATATAATTTTTTTGAAATTTTTAGAGCAACCGTGTGTGAGATATAAATTTAAGAGTACTGAGTGGGTAAAATATGTAAAGTTTCAGTTAACCATTTTTAATTAATTACCCAACTACCATAAAAATACAAATAAATAATCAGATGATAGAGGATAAGTTGCTCAACATGATAGCATTTTTCATTGCATAAAACGATGCCAAAATGAGGTCCAAATTAATGCCTAAACATAGGGGTGTCTCTGCAAATATGTAAATGACTTAAATAACACAACAAAAGCTCAGGACTGTTTTGTAATTACAAGAACTTGACGGAAAAAGTTTGCAATTTGTACAATAAAATAATAAAAAAATGGACCTTTCTTCTTCTTCCTTTTGCTGCTGGGAACGATGGAGGTGGACCCAAATGTGGGTGGTGGCGGTGGCGGTCGGCGCCGGCGCGCGGCGCGCGGCGGACCGCCGAGATGGAAGGGAGAGCTGCTGGCGTGGAGGAGGGGCCGGCGGAGAGGCGGCTGCTGCGTTGGCAGCCGCGGCGGTGGCTGGTGGTGCGGCAGCCCGCGCTGGCACAGGCGCGGCGGAGGGGCGTCGCGGTTACAGAGGAGCGCCGCTGGAGGCGGCGTGGCGGCGACCGCGCACGGCGGGCGGCTGAGGTGCGGCGACCGGTGCCGCCCGTGGAGGAAGGGGCGTGGGCGGCGGCGGTGGGTGTTCCCACCGCTGCTGTTGCTTTTTTTTATTTTTTTATTTTTTTTTTGATTTTTTTACTGCTGTGCTAATTAAGTTCTTTACTTTTTTTTTGTTTTTTTTATTTTTTTTAATTTTGATTAACAGGAAACAAATGATAAAGAAAAATTAAGATGGTAATAAGATGGAGTAGAAACAAATGGAGGAAAGGGGTGATATGATGTGCTAAGAAATGCAAAAAAAATGACAAGATGATAAAATGAGATGAAAAATTTACCTACGATGATACGGTCGCCTATGGAGTGCTCGTGAGAGCACAGTCTTCGCTCGAATCGCCGGCGCGCGATGAGCTCGAGCAGCGCGTGGTTGCGGCTGCGATGTTGGCCAAAAAACCAACGGATCACACCGGAGAGAGGGCCGTCGTCGCTCGACCGCGGTTGCGTCGCTGTCACCGATTCAACTCAGGGAACTAGGCTCTCCTCACATAAAGATGGATCAAAAGCAAAAATGAGGAGAATGAGAGGTATATAAAGATGATGGGATGAGAGGTTATTAAAGTGGTGGGGTTGAATGGGAGGTTGTATTATTAATGGAGTTGAATGGGAAGTTGGGAAAAAATAATGGAATAATGGAGTTGAATTGGTGGTTATTGTAGAGAATGTAAAATAAAATAAATAAATAAATAAAATAAAGTTGTCTACTTTAATTACAATAAAATAAAAAGAGAAGACAAATGGTGGAGAATTTACAAAAGAAGACAAAACACCATGTACAATTTTTGTTTACTTTTCTAATTTGTAATTTTTTTGTCTTTTTAATAGTAGCTATGTACAATAAGAGAATACAATAGACTAGTACAATCAAAATACAACACCATAATGATTTTTTTGGATTTTTAGTAATTAAGAAAGATAAAATAAAAAAATGAAGAAAGTATGAATATATACATAATGTACAATGTACATCTAGGTCCCAAAACCCAACTTTTGCAAATGAGCTCCGATTTTAATGAAACCACTTCCGTTGGATAGATAATTTTCTAACTTGAACTTTAAAAGTGAGTTTGGTGAATTTGGAGTTCATACGGAGCGGGAATTTAGCTTGGAAGTTGGTCTTTACGGCTTTTTCCCATTGGGATCTAGGAGCATTTATTTAAGGTAAAATTTGTTTTGTATTTTTGTGTTTTTATATACATTATTATGAACAAGTTAGAGAAAGAATTAGCCAAAAAGGAGTTGAAATGAAATTATTAAAAAACCATGAAGTTTTGGGCTATTTACAAGTATAAAACTCCTTATTTTTGCGGCTTTTTATGTTAATTCATTTTGTGCAGTCTTATATACAGTAATTAGTGAGTTTTATTTACAAGAGATATTTTGTTAATTTATGAATTTTATGGATATTTATTTGGGATTTTACGTGGGGATTTTGCTAAGATCAAGATATTAAGATGATGAATCGTGGATTCATCACCCCCCTATACTTAAACTTTGCTAGTCCTCGAGCAAATAAAGAATGAATAAGTTGAGTTAACCCCTGACTGTGCATGTGAATACAAGACTTGATCCGTTCGAGAACTCTTGGTTTTAGAGATCCTAAAATTCTAACCTGAACCAAGCTCTAGTTAAAAGGTACCCAATTTCCCTAATCATCAGACTCTCTTTGTATATATATAAGGGATATGACTTTAAGTGTTGACTGCAGTTACAAGAGTAGAGTCACAACGTCACCCAAGGTTCCAGTCCAAGAGACTCTCCTATGGACCCGATCCTCAACACTAGGGAATAAACCATTTCTTGCATCCAATCCACCGTCTCTTTAGTTGTCAGACTTGAAAGTGTAGATGGAAGGCCAGTTGATGGAGGGCATAGGATTGTGTCATTTCTTCTCTCCCTCTCATTGGAACAAGGATCCTCTCAAGTGCCTTATTACGCAACACATTTTTTTGGTGTTGATCAGTGCGTCCGTCAAGAGAAGTTGGAGCCGTCTGCACTTGTTTTCCTGGGAGTACACCGGGGTGTGCCTTTTTTGAGTACCTATCGTACCTTCTACACCCAGACTTGTAGCATTTACGATGCAGAGCCCTTTTTTGGTGCAAGCCCGACTCCTGGTCCTAATAGCGGTGGTCCAAGTGGACACTTTGAAATGGTTGGGAGCGCTCGCCTTTGGTGGAAGCTCTTTTGATAATTGACTTTGTGGAATGAGAGCTTTTGCTTTGTAGTATTTTTTGGCTAGCTCCACTGCTTTTACCAAGAGTTGGCGCACACTGATCAACATTTTTTTTTATTTTATCACACCCTGGCACATAGGTAAATATCAAGAGATAGTACAAGAACCATGTTCTCATACTGGCTAAATGTGCTGACACTCAGGTTTCATGAAGCCTTCATTGATTTTATCCCATCCTCGAGCATCATTAAATCAAGTCCAAACTCAAATCCCTCATCCCAGTTCCTCAAGTGAAATTTCAACTCATCTCATCATAACTGCAGTCGTGTATGTGAGGTGCTGATCATATTCTTAAGGTAGAGACTAAGCATGCAATATAGCACACACATCTTTCAAACTAGGGAAATGTGAATAATTAAGTCAAGGACCCTAATGACTAAGGCTGGTTAACTCAAAATCTAAAGACCTCATAAACCAAGTGTTCTTGAACATCACTAGTCTTGTGTGAAAGTGAATTGTGTCAGGGATTAAACCAACTTATTAGTTAGTTTTTTTTTTAGTTTTTTTATGAATGTTTTTTGTGTTGTTTTTTTTTTAAGAAAAAGTTTTTTTTTTCTTTTCAAAAAGGGTTTTTTTTGTTTTTTTTTTGACAAACAAAGGCAAAGAAGTTTTTTTTTTTTGAAAAAAAAAAGGTGAATAAGAAAAGACTTTTTTTTTTGAAAAGTTTTTTTTAAACAAATAAAGAAAAGAGTTTTTTTTTAGGAAAAAGTTTTTTTTTTACTTTTGTTTTGTTTGTTTTTTTTTTACCAACCCCATAATTATTGTATAATATATACAAAAATACGTGAAAGTACGAGGTATGGGTAAAGTATATATATAATATATACACGCCCCCCTATACTTAGCTTGTGCTATGTCCTCATGGCACTAGGTGACAAAAAGACATAGCTCGTACTAAGCGTAGGAAAGCTAAAATAATAGAAAGTATAGAAGTCGATCCGCCCCCCCTATACTTAGGCTCTGGACAGCCTAAGTGTAGAAGAAGAGCAAAAATGGGGCAAACGAGGTCAAGAGGAGAAATAATGAGTAAATACACATGGCTGGCATCGGTCCCCCCTATACTTAGGCTTTGGTCAGCCTAAGTATAGGACAAGAGTAAGTGTGAGAACCGACGTGATCTCGGGAATATACAAAGAAGGGAGAATATGTACAAGAGTGATGGAATCTTCTAAGATGTTGAATCTTGATGCTGCATCTTCATGAAGAGTAATAAGATGTATCTGCTCCGTGCTCACTCTGTATGAAGTTGATGACCTCGACTTGGACTAACTGCTCTTTGGAATCAACAAAATGCTTCAACAGTTGTCCATTCACCACATGAGATTGTGCACCATCTGTGAGATCAGCTATCTCTACATTTCCATTCTCGTGCACTTTCTTAACCACAAAGGGACCCGTCCATTTAGATTTGAGCTTCCCATGGAACATCTTCAACCTGGCATTGAACAACCATACCTTTTGTCCAGGGACAAAGTCTTTGCACCTAATGTGCTGATCATGCCATCTCTTTACTTTGTCCTTATAAATCAAACTGTTGTCATATGCCCTGTTTCGGATTTCCACGAGTTCGTTCAAGTTCAAGTCTCGGCAAAGCTTCCCTAGGTGAACACTCCAATTAATCTTCTTAATTGCCCATTCGGATTTATGAATCAATTCTGCGGGCAAATGGCATGGCTTGCCATAGATCATTCTAAATGGTGAAGTACCCAATGGTGTCTTGTAGGCTGTCCTATAGGCCCACAGAACTTGGTCCAAGAGCTGAGACCAGTTCTTCCTATCGGGACGAACCAATTTCTGCAAAATACTCTTCACCTCTCTGTTCGAAACCTCTGCCATGCCGTTGGACTGTGGGTGGTAAGGACTAGTAACTCTATGATCAAATCCATAGTCCTTAGCTAAAGATCTCATTTCTCGGTTCACAAAATGGCTACCCCCATCAGATATCAAAACTTTTGGCACCCCGAACCTAGCAATAATATGGTCTCTCACAAACTTACAGACAGTCTTGCTGTCTGCGGTTCGGGTTGGGATAGCCTCCACCCACCTAGATAAATAATCAACCGCCAACAAAATATACTCATGTCCTTGGCTGTTGGGAAAGGGACCCATAAAATCTATGCCCCATGCATCAAAAACATCACAAATAATCATCGGTTGCATGGGCATCTCATCTCTCTGTCTGACTGTCCCTCCCATCCTTTGACAAATCGGGCACGACCGTACAAAATCAATGGCATCTCTAAACAAGGTCGGCCAATACAATCCACATTGAAGTACTTTGTGAGCGGTTCTCTTTCCCGAATGGTGTCCTCCAGCCTCAAGTGAATGAAAATATGTGAGGACACTTTGGTATTCCTCCTGAGGAATACACCTTCTCCAAACACAATCCGGTCCTTCAAAGAAAAGGAAAGGATCGTCCCAGTGGTATCTCCTCGAATCCGACTTCAGTCGATCAATGCTGCTCCTAGTCCAACCATGGGGAACCTGCTTGGAGACAAGATAGTTCACCATGTTGGCATACCATGGGAGAGAGTCAATAACACAAATTGACTCATCTAGGAAGGTCTCTCTAATCCGCTCATGATCAGGAGAATCCTTAAGTTCAATCCGAGAAAGGTGATCAGCCACAACATTCTTCACTCCAGGTTTATCTTTAATCTCCAAATCAAATTCCTGGAGGAGTAAAATCCACCTAAGAAGACGCGCCTTCGCGTCCTTCTTTTCCATTAAGTATCGAATGGCTGTGTGATCAGTATAAATTGTCACCTTAGAGCCCAAAATATATGATCTGAACTTCTCGAGGGCCCATACTACTGCGAGCATTTCCTTTTCAGTCACTGTATAATTTTTCTGTGTAGGATCTAAAACTTTGCTCGCATAGTGAATCGCAAACGGAATCCCCTCTCGCCGTTGTCCTAGCACAGCTCCTATAGCGAAATCTGAAGCGTCAGTCATGATCTCAAAGGGGAGAGACCAGTCAGGAGCTTGTAGGATAGGCGAGGTACAAATCTTCCTTTTTAAGAGCTCAAAGGCCTCCAGACACCTGTGATCTACAACGAACTCTATGTCTTTCCCTAAGAGCTCAGTCAGTGGGCGGGTGATCTTTGAAAAATCTTGAATGAATCTCCTATAGAATCCAACATGCCCTAAGAATGACCGCACTGACTTCACGTTGGTAGGTGGATCGAGTTTCTTGATCACCTCCACCTTGGCAGGGTCAACCTCCATTCCCCTTTTGGAGATGACATGCCCCAACACGATACCCTCCGTCACCATAAAGTGACTCTTCTCCCAGGAGAGTACCAGATTCACCTCTCTACACCTCGTGAGGACTCGGTCCAAGTGCGCTAAACATGTATCAAAAGAATCACCATGGACCGAGAAGTCATCCATGAACACTTCCAGGAAATCTCCCACCATCTCGGCAAATATGGCTATCATGCACCGCTGAAATGTGCCCGGGGCATTGCAGAGCCCGAATGGCATGCGCCTGAAAGCATAAGTGCCGAATGGACATGTAAATGTGGTCTTTTCCTGGTCCTCAGGGGCTATGGCCACCTGGTTGTAGCCTGAGTACCCGTCAAGAAAACAGAAGAACTCTTTCCCTGCAAG
This sequence comes from Ottelia alismoides, assembly GCA_037367405.1. Lineage (NCBI taxonomy): Eukaryota > Viridiplantae > Streptophyta > Magnoliopsida > Alismatales > Hydrocharitaceae > Ottelia > Ottelia alismoides. The sequence continues at coordinate 23,499 of JAZKJV010007037.1, forward strand.
TCTCTCCAAGATCTGATCAATAAAAGGCAAGGGAAAGTGATCTTTCTTGGTCGCAGCATTCAGGCGTCTGTAGTCGACACAGACGCGCCACGACGTGGGTACCCGTGTCGCGATCTCTACCCCCTCCTCATTGATGACCATCTGAATTCCCGACTTCTTCGGGACAACATGAAGTGGGGCCACCCACTTGGAGTCAGAAATAGGATATATAAACCCTGCTTTGCACCATTTCTCAATTTCATTCTTCACCACTTCCCGTAGATTGGGGTTAAGTCTCCTCTGAAACTCACGGGAAGGTCTCACGTTATCCTCAGTAAAAATGTTGTGCGAGCAGAGAGCGGGGTTGATGCCCACGAGATCCGACACTGTCCAGCCTATTGCTTTGCGGTTCCTCTCTAAGACTTCTAACAACCTAGACTCCTGTTCTAAAGTCAAGTCTGAGCTAATGATGACAGGATATCTCTCTTTGGGTCCCGCAAGAAAGGCATACTTAAGTGTAGGAGGTAGTGATTTCAGTTCTGGCAATGTGGTATCATCAAGCAGATCTGGCTGAACTGAATCTGAATCTGGTTCCATGCTGCATGAAGGTAGGCTAAGCTGAGTAGTACTCGCCACCAAATCAGAAGTATCGGGAGTCGGATCGTCAAAAGTATCCAAACAATCGGCAAAAGCCACGTCCGACTCATCATCTATGTCCCATGATTGTTCCGAAGAGGATGGAACTGACAGATCCGGATGGATCTCTAAGTCATCATGAGAATAGGTTGATGCATCTCTAGCAAGATCAGACAACACCCTACAAACTGCATCATGCACTATATCCTCTCCAGATGAAAGGGCCTCGCTCTGTCCTGAAGGAATCTGTCCCCAAATCCCAACTGTGCTAATCATACTGCAATCTGCCTCTGAAGATGAGTACTCTGTGCTACTCTCTGAATCGGGTCGCTGACACTTGGTTTGCTTCATCTCAAGGTTCACCTCTCCGCCTGGAGAACGGAACTTCATCATTCCCGTACCATAATCGAAAGTTGCGCCCGCGGTCCTAAGGAAGGGTCGCCCGAGAATGATCTGAGATTCTCTCCAATGATTGGGGGTCTCCATGTCCAAGACTGTGAAGTCCACCTGATAGTTCTGCCCCTCAATCGAGATAACGACGTTCTTCACTTCTCCCTTAGGTCTCTTCATTGAACGATCTGCGAATTGGAGTAAAGCTCTAGATTTGCGAAGTGGTCCCAACTCCAATTTCTGATATAATGCTAAGGGGAGTAAGTTGATCGAAGAACCGTTATCTAAGAGTGTGCGTGCAAACGCAATGTCGTCAATACGACTATCCACATAGTGAGTACCCATGTCTCTCTTTTTCTTTGGCAAAGTCTGATTCTTGAGACAATAGGTTGTGGCTACTGATAAGACATGTGTCTTTATATTTCGGTTATCTTTCTTCCTGCTAACCCTTCTAGGTGTGCATCTCACCTTAAGGTATTTTTGGAAGGCAGGATGGTTAGCCACATATTCATCAAATGGCACCTTAACTATGATGTTTTCTTTACAAAACCGTGCCATGTCGGGGTCATCTTTCTGAATCTTTTTGATGCGCTTTTCTGCCGTAAGAGCACGGGGGAAAGGGATTGAAGCTAGGGAAACAGAGGATGAAGAATCTGAATCATGAACTGAAAGATCATTCTTTGACTTAACGGAAACAGAGTTCTTCATACAAGAATCTTTTTGATGCAACATGGACTCAAAATCTAAACTATCTACTAAAGGTTGTGGAATAGAATCTGGAGTGGTATCCGCCACAACCGGAGATGCAAGGTCCTCCGTAGACTCAGAAGAATATCCATGCTGACGATGCTGCATACGTGCTCTCCTCCTCCTCTCGGTTCCCTGAGTGGAAATCCTCGAATGGTGCTGATGGGGCTCTGAAATATGATGCCTCTCCTCCTCGTCCTCTGAAGACTCCTCAGGTAGAGCTCCAGATATGCCCCTTCTCGTGTCGCTTGCTCAGTCAGGTACGACCACGGTCCTTCCGCTCCTGAGTGACATGTGGTTAGCCTCGTCACACGAAAGAATCTCATGTTCAGATTTAGGAGATGCTGAATAGTATACCTGACCAAAGTGCTGCTGAGAACTAGAACGGTTCAGGCTATTGGGGTTAGCCTGAACTTGGGCTGGGATCGAGGTAGAGGGTGCAGTCTGCTCGTCTCGCCATCTGGACAGGCGGTTGACATCCACCCGTAAGTCCTGAACCTCGTTCCTGTAGGAACGTAGCTCGTCGAGTATCTGCTGCTGAATATCCATGGGACTAGACGATGAAGGAAGTGGATAAGATTGAGAAGAAGAACGAGAAGACTGGCCCTGCTGGCCAGTGTACTGCCTCTGCTGCTGCTGCTGGGGTTGCGGGCCCTGCTGGCCCGTCTGGTAATGGCCCTGTCGGCCATACTGCTGGTACTGCTGCCTCTACTGCTGGGGTGGATGGAATCCAGGGCTCTGCTGTGAAGGAGGTGGTGCGGAGGTGAATGCGGTGTTGTGAAAGGTCGGGGGACGCTGATAGGTCTGTCGGTCTCCCGTACTTCCCTGCCTGGCAGGGTCCTGAGTATACCATATCCCATTCACCTCCCAAACTGGTGGAGGCTCCTCCTGGACTGTCTCTGCTACTGGAGGTGGCTGCTGGAAAGAGTGGGTGTAGGATTGGTCCTGCTCCCACGGCTGGGGTTGCCCTGACACCAACTGCTCCTGAACATGGTGAACTCGGTAAATGGGAGCAGCGGGTGTAGTCACGGCAGGTATCTTTATCTTAGATACCTTCTCAGTCAACTCCTCCATCTGTTTTGGAAGTTTGGAGACGCTCCGGTCTAACTCATCAATCCTCCTGTCGATCCTCTCGACTACAGTAAGCTTGTCAGCCAAAAGTCCCATGCTAGGGATCACATCCTGAGAGAGATCAACTATAGCTGGTTTCCCCCCTCCAAGTGAGAGTGAGCTGGGGGATGGTGTATAGGCCCTGCTGGCCATTTGTGAGCGGCTAGTTTCAGCCATCTGCTCGAATACCCTCCAGACGGTATCCGCTCCTCGTGATGTATAGCTGCCTCCACAGGCAGCGCTTACTAAACCCTGCATCTCAGGGTTGAGACCAGTGAAGAAGGATTGGACCAAGATGTTGTCATCTAATCTATGACAAGGACACTTCTGCAGGATGTCCTTGAATCTTTCCCAAGCATCACAAAAAGCTTCATGGGGTAATTGGGAAAAACTCGTAATGCGCGTCCTCATCATGTTAGTTCTAATCAAAGGGTAGAACTTCTTCAAAAACAGGTCCTTGAACTGGGCATATGTGGTGACGGCGATCCCAAGATTCTTTACCGAGTAATCAGCTTTGCCACCCAAGGCAAATGGAAGGGCTTTGAGCCTAATATAATCCTGGCTAACATTATTATGTTTGAGGTTAGCACAGATGAGCTCAAAGTCCCTTAGGAATGCATATGGCTCCTCAGAAGCATTCCCATCAAAATGTGGCAACAGGTTCAGAAAATGCGGCTTCAATTCAAAATCAACCTCGGGTTCGGCCGGACTCAAGTAGTTATGAATTTGATATTGTCCGGGGTTGTATGCCGCATCCATTGGTAGTTGGACCCCAACATTTAGCTGTCCTAACTGAGCTCTCAGTAATGCTTGTTGCTGCTCAGATGCAGCCAATCGGGCTAGTATACTTCTCATCGAGTCTTCATTGTTCTCTCCTTCCTCTTCTTTCTTCTTTGGAGGCATTTTACTTGTGTCTTCTATATGGCCTGAATCAGCAAGGTTTTCTTGATTAGAAGAGGATTTATGAATCATGATATTCTCACCAAGGCGATGGTCTTCCTCGGTGAGGTGGGAAGAGAGAAAGGGAATGGTTTGAGAGTAACCATCCCGAGAGTGAATGATCCTGGGCTCAAGAGGGTCATGAGTCCAGGTTGATCCAAGTTGCGCTTGGACCTTTGAAGACGTACTTTTTGAAGGGTTCAATGGGAGATTCGCAAAGTCCGAATAAATATCCCCCCAATCAGTCATCTTCGATGTCAAAAGAACCGATTAGAACACGATGTTCAATGAGGCGCTAGTTCTACGGTGCACGTAAATGTGCGGAGTGAACTCACACAATTCAAACGCAATTCAAACCCCCAATTTCACCAACTCAACACGTGATGGCCGTAAGAGTTCGGCCGATTTATCTGGTCAATTTTAGTTGGTGAGAATACAATCTTTGGAAAGATTAACGAGCTGTTAGGTGCCCGTATTTTCCTACAGACTGGCCCGGTTCTTACGACTAGTTTGACCTACTTTCAGCCAGTATAGGAGTAAGTACGGACCGTATAAATACGGCTACCCGTTCCTTGAGGACTAAGGCGTCCTCTAAACCTCCCACTCTGCTAAGGAAGTCCGGACCGTTTACCGGCTACCCGTAAATCCTCACTGAAAAGTAGCTAATCGCCTAAAATGAAAGAACCAGTAGTAAGTAAGAAATCCAGACTTGGCTCTATACTAGGGTCGTCTCTCTCTCACTTGCAATTTAAACAAACAATGAGGGCTTTCTGCACCCGAGAACAAGGGTTCTTTTTATTCCAATTAATTAGATCGACCTGCTCAATTCAGTCCCAATTTTAGAGTTAGGTTATCACTTGAAATTTATGTGAACACACAAGCACGTCTACCGTTCAGTCCCAATTTCCTTTTGACCTTAAGTTGTAAAACAAGAGGGGAATCGGAAATCAGAATGCAAACGAGAAACTATGATGCATGCTCAGAAGAAGGTATACTTACAGTGAATCCCAGCACTCTTCATGCGTTTATGCAGAACAGAATTTGTAAATATTACACTAAATGCATGCAGATCGAGAAAACCACACCTAAACAGTATACTATTAGCGGGGAAGAATTGATTGAATTTGAGCTAAGTAGTACGTGTCTATGTGCGTCTCATTATGAATCTTATAAGATAAGTGAATCTTCTAAGATAAGTGTGGCCTAAATTACGATGGGCACAAACAAATTTGATTCTAAACTACCGTGTGCCTAATCCTTAAGTTCGCCACTCAAGTCAAGCCCCACCCTCGCCGGAGAGTGAAACAGGCTCGACACACCATAAATAAAGTCCAAGTCTTTTTACATGCGCGAGCTCTCAAACAAGAGCCGCTAGAAATGAGCAGCTACCTAAATAATTACAATAATTTACAAAATTCTCTCAAAAATAAATTGCTTTATCCTCGCACTTCAGCAGTCGGCGTTCCTCGCATCCGTCGACCTCCGATGCACTCCAAGTCCACCGGGCCCTCGCAAGGAAACAAATATTTATGTTAGAGAGATAAATAAAAATATATACAAAAATATGAAGAGAAATAATTGCAAAAAAAAAATGGAATAAATAGAAGTGGCTCGGGGGTCAGACTACCCGAGTAAATGGATAACTAAATCCAAATTTTTAAACTAATCCCTAAGCCGTTTGCCTCCCCGGCAACGGCGCCATCTGATGAGCCGCTAAATACGTTGTTTAATTCGATCACGTTGTAGCACGTGTACTTAGCGATTCGGTCAGAACCGAGAGAAGATCTCCGTGAAGAGTGTCTCGGCTTAATTTATATCCCGGGCAAGTCCGGGGTCGAACTTAGGGAGGCAAAGGAACAACTTCGGGGTTAATTTACAAATTTAAGATCTAGATATCCAAACGGTATTTTTTTATATTTTTTTAATGCAAATATAATGCCAGAAATAAAATGCGGGTGAATTACAACACTAAGAAAACATACAACAAGGCCAAATTAATTTTAATGGAAAAGAAGTTCAAATTAGCCAATTCGTATTTTTCCTAGTATCCTAATCCAGTGATGAACACAAAACATATTTTTTTAGAATTTTAGGGGTTATTATGAAATAAATAAAAATACACACTTTTTATAGGTTTTTTCGCAATTTCTCACACAAACAGTAAGTAAAAATTATGAAAAATTTACTGAAATGAAAACATGATGCAAGGAGACTACAGTAATTTTTTTGGAATTTTATGACAAAATATGAATTTTTTATGTATTTTTTAGTAGAAACAGAGTGACAGTGAGTAATTAATTCCTATTAAATCCACATTATCAAATTAATCAAAGTGTGATTTATCTCAAGTAGATATTTAGATGAGCAATCCAGGAGACTTGAAATTTCATGAAAAAGATGTATGTGGATTTAATTAAAAATCAAACACTAAATTCACTCTATAAATTATTACATGCACAAGACAACTCCATTTTAAATGAAATTTGGACAGAAAGTTCTTCACACTTCAAGGCATCACATATAATTTTTTTGAAATTTTTTGAGCAACCGTGTGTGAGATATAAATTTAAGAGTACTGAGTGGGTAAAATATGTAAAGTTTCAGTTAACCATTTTTAATTAATTACCCAACTACCATAAAAATACAAATAAATAATCAGATGATAGAGGATAAGTTGCTCAACATGATAGCATTTTTCATTGCATAAAACGATGCCAAAATGAGGTCCAAATTAATGCCTAAACATAGGGGTGTCTCTGCAAATATGTAAATGACTTAAATAACACAACAAAAGCTCAGGACTGTTTTGTAATTACAAGAACTTGACGGAAAAAGTTTGCAATTTGTACAATAAAATAATAAAAAAATGGACCTTTCTTCTTCTTCCTTTTGCTGCTGGGCACGATGGAGGTGGACCCAAATGTGGGTGGTGGCGGTGGCGGTCGGCGCCGGCGCGCGGCGCGCGGCGGACGGCCGAGATGGAAGGGAGAGCTGCTGGCGTGGAGGAGGGGCCGGCGGAGAGGCGGCTGCTGCGTTGGCAGCCACGGCGGTGGCTGGTGGTGCGGCAGCCCGCGCTGGCGCAGGCGCGGCGGAGGGGCGTCGCGGTTACAGAGGAGCGCCGCTGGAGGCGGCGTGGCGGTGTGGCGGCGGCCGCGCACGGCGGGCGGCTGAGGTGCGGCGGCCGATGCCGCCCGTGGAGGAAGGGGCGTGGGCGGCGGCGGTGGGTGTTCCCACCGCTGCTGTTGCTTTTTTTTTATTTTTTTATTTTTTTTTGATTTTTTTACTGCTGTGCTAATTAAGTTCTTTAATTTTTTTTGTTTTTTTTATTTTTTTTAATTTTGATTAACAGTAAACAAATGATAAAGAAAAATTAAGATGGTAATAAGATGGAGTAGAAACAAATGGAGGAAGGGGGTGATATGATGTGCTAAAAAATGCAAAAAAAATGACAAGATGATAAAATGAGATGAAAAATTTACCTACGATGATACGGTCGCCTATGGAGTGCTCGTGAGAGCACAGTCTTCGCTCGAATCGCCAGCGTGCGATGAGCTCGAGCAGCGCGCGGTTGCGGCTGCGATGTTGGCCAAAAAACCAACGGATCACACCGGAGAGAGGGCCGTCGTCGCTCGACCGCGGTTGCGTCGCTGTCACCGATTCAACTCAGGGAACTAGGCTCTCCTCACATAAAGATGGATCAAAAGCAAAAATGAGGAGAATGAGAGGTATATAAAGATGATGGGATGAGAGGTTATTAAAGTGGTGGGGTTGAATGGGAGGTTGTATTATTAATGGAGTTGAATGGGAAGTTGGGAAAAAATAATGGAATATTGGAGTTGAATTGGTGGTTATTGTAGAGAATGTAAAATAAAATAAATAAATAAATAAAATAAAGTTGTCTACTTTAATTACAATAAAATAAAAAGAGAAGACAAATGGTGGAGAATTTACAAAAGAAGACAAAACACCGTGTACAATTTTTGTTTACTTTTCTAATTTGTAATTTTTTTGTCTTTTTAATAGTAGCTATGTACAATAAGAGAATACAATAGACTAGTACAATCAAAATACAACACCATAATGATTTTTTTGGATTTTTAGTAATTAAGAAAGATAAAATAAAAAAATGAAGAAAGTATGAATATATACATAATGTACAATGTACATCTAGGTCCCAAAACCCAACTTTTGCAAATGAGCTCCGATTTTAATGAAACCACTTCCGTTGGATAGATAATTTTCTAACTTGAACTTTAAAAGTGAGTTTGGTGAATTTGGAGTTCATACGGAGCGGGAATTTAGCTTGGAAGTTGGTCTTTACGGCTTTTTCCCATTGGGATCTAGGAGCATTTATTTAAGGTAAAATTTGTTTTGTATTTTTGTATTTTTATATACATTATTATGAACAAGTTATAGAAAGAATTAGCCAAAAAGGAGTTGAAATGAAATTATTAAAAAACCATGAAGTTTTGGGCTATTTACAAGTATAAAACTCCTTATTTTTGCGGCTTTTTATGTTAATTCATTTTGTGCAGTCTTATATACAGTAATTAGTGAGTTTTATTTACAAGAGATATTTTGTTAATTTATGAATTTTATGGATATTTATTTGGGATTTTACTTGGGGATTTTGCTAAGATCAAGATATTAAGATGATGAATCGTGGATTCATCACAGGCCTCCTAGCAACATTGTTGTTGTGGTTGGACAGCGCCATAGTGGTGCTACTACTGTTGAGTGGTGTCGAAGGAGCGTCGAGATTGCCACCGGAGGCTGATTTTTGGGGTCAGGTACCTCCGGCAACGACGATTGTGATGAGAGGAAGGGTTAAAGTTTTGGGGTGAGGTTGGATGGCTCTAATACCATGCGGAAGAAACTAATAATCCATGTATTGCAATATGGTTGTAGGGTTCTCATATATAGAGATGCGAAACCCTAGAGGGCTAAAGGGAAAATTACAAGTACAGACATAACAAACATAAAACAGGGGAAAACATATAATGTTATCAACATTGTCGTTTCTCTTCATCCAAGCCATCTAAACATTAAGGATGCCTCTCTTGAGCAAATAGGCCTAGGTGGATCATCGATCCACACAATCATAAACTTTTGACAAACCTACCTTCCATAGTAAGCCTATAGCCACCTTCATTTTCTAATCAGCCACCATATTTGTTGCCATCATGATATTATCCATTATAGAGCATTAGAGGAATAAAACCCTCTGATCTAAAGAAACAATATTGTCAAAAAACCTCTTAAGCTGAATCACCTAACACTTTGGCCAAAATGAGACATATGAAATTTGGGATAGCATAAGGCCCAAAATACTCCACATGAATGCAAGATCAGGAGGACCTTATTCAACCATTCGAAGCTAGAATAGCCTGCTCTAAATTTCCCAAAAATTACCATGACCTCACCCTTCATCACTTCCTAAATTCATTGAGGAAAAGACAAGAAATCAATATAGGCCAAGGGACTAATCCACACTCAGCTCAAACAATTGCATTATGAATCTCTTGCTCCCCAAATTCCAGAGTCAACCCCTCACCACGAGCTTGAGATAGCATGTTCACAACTTTGCCTGACCGCCACTAACTTTGGACATAACTTCCAACTTTTTTTGAGGAGAAAGAGGGCGCAATCCCAAGATTGGAGCCCATCGTAAATTTATTCAATCAAAAGAGATACCAATTACAGATAACTACAACAGAACAAAAAAAAGTAAAATAGAGCTACATGTTTTGCCAAAGAGGTACCAATGCCCTATATTGCCCCAACACCATCTTATAGAGAAACAGAGGGCTTTGAAAGATTTTTTCATTTCTAGTACACTAAATGGCCAAAAGTAGGGCAAAAGGAATAGCTGCGTCCTCTTGAGAACTACCACAACCTGCTCTTACTGAACTCCAGTACGACACGCCCACTGCACGCGGACAAGGCACAACCGCTTGTTTTCATACCGCTACCGAGGTATAATAGTAAAAAAGATATGTTCTGAGTCCTCCTACTCAATACCTCATTTATCGTAGAGGATGTCTCAGGTACACATCTACCTTGTCCTGCACATCTTTAAAAGTAGTTGTTTGCGTCTCGTCAACCATATGAAGACCTTGATCGGCATTGGAACACTGCAAGCCCAGATCATCCTGTAGTCCCAAGTGGCCTCCTTTTACTGCGGCCCACACAACTTGTTGAAATACCGATAAGCCGTCTTAACCATAAAGGTCCCCTCCTTCCATTCAAAATGGTCTCTGCCCTGTCGGGGCCATTAACATCCGTCAGTTCCCTCAATATGGTCATGAACTCATCGCATCTCTGGTCCGACAAGGTAGACACGAAGGAAGGGCACTAAGCCCTCGCCAAACAAAATTGATTCACCAAAGCGCTCTTGTCCCCTGCAACGGCATAAAGGTGCGGGTACCTCTCCCTAAGAGGACCATCCCCATCCAATCATCCTTCTAGAAAACAAAGCCGTGCCCATCCCCCAACACCAGTCTCACAAGATCACCCAGATCCAATAACACACTAGACACCTGCTCCAGAGAGACGACTGCCACCTGCACGCCCCCGCTCTCCATGAATCTTTGACCCGATAGATGCTTCGCATCACCTTACAGACCAGGTCATCCGACTTCCCTTAAATTCTAAATGCCCACTTCTCCAGCAGGGCCTTGTTCATGAGCTCCAAGCTGTGGACTCCCAGGCCTCCCTCCCTCTTTGCCAGCGTCACCATGCCCCAGCCCACCAGATGCCACCCCACCCTCTCGCCTTCCGTCCCACCAAAAGAAACACTTCATCATCCCCTCCATCCTCTTTCGCACAACCAGAGGCATCAAACGCATGGAGAAGAAGAAAATCGGGATAGCATAATGAGCGTGCTTGAGGAGGATCAGCTTTCCCCCCTTTGAGAGCATTTGCGACTTCCAGCATGCCACCTTACTCTCCACCCTATCAATAACGACCTTCCAATCTTCCACCCGCAATTGTCCATCAACCAAAGGGATACCCCAATACATGGTCGGAAGGGATCCCTCCAGACAGCGCAGTAGAGAACACTACTCTCCTTTTGTGTGATGCCAAACAGGATGACCTTGGAATTTTCTATGTTCAACATCAGGCTTGAGACCTCCCCAAAGATATCCATAATGAATGAAACATGTCTCGCATGCTCCGTGTCCCCATCAATAAACATCATGTCGTCAGCGTACTACAGAATGTAGATGGAAGTGTCGTATCTCATGTACCCAACGCAAAACCCGTTAGTCGTTGCCGGCCTCATCATCACTGCCAATGCAACCACTACAACAACAAAGAGAAGCGGTGCAAGCAGGCACCCTTGCTGCACCCCCCTCTGGGGCTAGAAAACCCTCCTATGGTTTGCCATCTACAAGCACTGAATACGACGTCGTTGTGATGCACCTCTTCACCCAACCAATCCATCTGTTCGGGAAACCTCTATTCTGCAGCGACTGCCAAAGGAAGCACCAATCAATGTAGTCATAGTCTTTAGAGAAATCCACCTTCCAAACCACCCCCTTCCCCATCTGCCTCTTCCAGTCCATCACCAACTCTGAGGCCGGGACCCAAGAATCAACCACCTTCCTGCCGGGAACAAAAGTCATCTGCTCATGCGTTATGATGTCCCCTAAAACCCTCTGTAAGTGGTTGGACAGAACTTGGCCACGAGCAAGTAAATCGTATTGGACAACGCGATAGGCCTAAAATCCTCCACACGAACAACCCCCTCCCGCTTGGGCAACAGAAAAAGGAGTGCCTTGTTCATACGCTCAAAGCCCCGTTTACCTCCTCCAACTCACGCAGGACCGTAACTACTTGCTACTTTACACACTCCTAGAATTCCCTGAAAAAGCATACTGAGAAACTATCCGGACCTGGGGCCCCATCCGCATTCAACTGTCAAAAGCCCGCCTAACCTCCACCTCCGTGATAGGCACCACCAGGTCTTCAACCTCTTGGGTGGAGAGGCATCCCACCCCACACCCACGCCACCCCCATCCTCCCCCTCTTGCTCTCTTGGAGAAAGCAATGAAATGCGACCTGAGTTGTCGACCAATCCCTGCATCACTCAACACCCGTACACATCCCACCTCAACGCTCCTAATGAGATTCTGATGCCTTCTGCCTATGGCCACGGAGTGGAAAAATCGTGTATTGTTATCTCCCTCCTTCAACTACTTCTGTCTCGACCTCTGCCACCACTCAACCTCCTTTTTATCCTCCAAGTGCACATGGTTCAAACAAGAGCACCTTTCTTCCACTTCATCAACCAACAGCTCCCCCGTGTCTTCCACAGCACGAGGCGAGAAATGACCTCCTGGGCAGTCTCTCTCGCACTTTGCCTCCGTTTACGGAGGCATCTCTTGAACTCAATCAGACGCTTCCGCATCAGATCGAGATTCTGAACTAGAACCGTCGAAGTTGACCCCTCCAGCTTCGTGTTCTACAAAAAATCTACCACCATGTTATGGAAGCCCTTCTCCAGCATCCGAGACTGCTCAAATATGAAGAAAGACCTCAGTCTCACATCCTCCCCAGAAGACCACAGGATGGGGTTGTGATCGAAGTGGAACTAATTTAACTTAAATTTTGGAAATGATTCACATAAACTTTCAACTTAAGTTTTGGAACTGATTCAAGACAACCAACCTAATCTCTCGATCATTGATTCATGTTACACCCATAACAAATGAATCGTAATAACACATACAAGGTTAAACGAAATCAACCGCTAACCATTGCATGAAAGAATTTCATGTTTACATCACCCTTCTTCAACCAAGTCTGCTTCAACCTCTACCTCCACTTCATGTTTGCATCACCCTCCTTCAACCAAGTCTGCTTCGACCTCTACCTCCACTCCAACTCATTTTTCATGTCCTGCTCCAACACAACTTTCGGTGCACCCAACCTAATCTCTCGACTTAGTTTTTTTGTTAATGATTCAGTTGCATATTTGTTTTGTACCTTGATTAACTTTTCAGGTAGAATCTCATAGAAGCTCTTTTGTTGAAAAGTATAAAAAAGTTAGAAGCCCACACAAAGCCAGATAAGGTGATTCTGAAAGACTCTGCTTAAAGGCTCAAGTATCAGAATCAGATTGATGAAAGAATTAATGAAAAACTCAATTCCAAAAGCTCAAGTTTTGAAGACATTGGATGCTGATGTAACTTATTAGATAGTTTTTATTTTATGTTGAAAAATAATATTATAGTTTTTGCATATTCTTGATCATCAAGCGAACTTAAACCAGAATCATCAATTGATTTTTGGACATATGATCGATCACCTTGATACCTCTATCGGTCACCCATGATAAACCATCATGTTCTTCATGGTCGATCAACCCAGATTAGCCATCCTTTTGATCATGATCGATCACTTTTTGAATTTCAGACCAAAGATCAAATTTGATCGATCACTTTTTTGACATGATCGATCACCCATGATCGATCACCTTAATTGCATGATCGTTCATTGCATGGATTATGGGAATCAAAATGTTGGACATTCCATTTTTGAACATCAACGACTCTTTTGAATTCAACGCTATATAAGAGACCATATGGCTCATTTTTTGAGACATATAACTAAGAGAAACATCCTCTACACTAAAAAAAGAAAGAGTGTTCGTTTTGTACAATATTCGAGTTCTTATAGTGTTCCTGCGCTATTGAGCTCTCTTCAATCCAAAGTTTTCTAGAATCTAAAGTTGTTTGTACTCTATGTGCTCAATTACGATCATCATCATCATTTTCGAGCATATTCTGTGCTTAAAGTCTAAAGCTTGTGAATTTAAGTGTCATTGCTTTTGATTGGCTATATTCTGTTTAGTCTTTTCTATATATGTATCCGAGTTGTGGATTCCTATATCTAAGAGAGAGAGAGAGAGAGAATCTTCCTTTTGGAGCTGTCTTGGTTTAATGTAGCATTAGAATACTGGAAATAAGCTTAGTCAAGAGAGCGAAGGTGCAAGAGCCCTCGTACTTGGATCTAGGTTTCCTTGCAAAAACTGCTTTTATACACTATTCAAAAATTCGTTTGAGAATTTCATCATGTAGGGCTATTCGAGACCTTTCTAACGAATCCAAGAATATAAAAATCCGAGTTCGGGAGCCCGAGTTACGGCTTTTTTAGCGAGACCAAGTCCAAGTCTTATTTGGATCCGAACCTGGATCCGAATAGGGGTTGGGCCCTTAAAACCGAACCCTCCCCTTCCCAAAAAATGCCCACGAACCCAGCCCTCAAGATCTAGCCCGTTACCTCCTCCCTCTCCTCACCGGAGCACCGGGAGCTCTCCAAAATGTGTTGGATCGACGATCCGAGGCCACCTCACGTAGAGGAGGTTGAGGTCACCTTCATGCATGGTTTTGCATCATCATCAGAGCATTGATCGCATCGTTCTCCACAAGAGGAGAAACTGAGGTGAAAGTTTTTCTTTAGGTACGATGTTTGCCCTCTTCTTACTATCGGATTCACATATTTTTGTCGAAATTATGTGGTCTCAACCCTTGTACAGATCCAAGTTATATTGAATCTGCTATGTTTTAGTGGACGAATAGAGTTTATATAAAATAATTTTCTTAACTATTCCCAAATGCAACTTTATCAAATGGAAGATCAAAATACAATGTTTATCAAAATATTCAATAACCCTTTAGATAGTGTCGATCCCTTGTCTTGCATTTTTATGGAAATAATAAGGTAAGTATCATGGCTTGGGACCTGCAAACATCAAGCTTCTGTGTAATCATTGCCATCTTATGAGGTGTCTGAACATGGAATTAGATTTTTGCAGCAGATAAGCAATGCCCAACCAAAAAAATTGATGCTTAAAAATCAGTGTCTCAGTTACATCTTCCAAGTTGGAGTCTAGGATCATTCATTTTCCCCAACCACAAAACAATGATTAAGATGGAATGGGTGAAACTCGAGAATGATAAGCAATGTCCCAGAATCCTCGTGCACTGAAAGTGAATCCTTTGATTTTGGTTCAGAATCAGAAACTACATCTGGACTTGTTAGAATTTCTATAGACTGCCATAATCAAGTCTTTTATGGATCTCTCCTCCGATAAGAATGATGAGAACAGAAGGCCGCCAATCCCTCACAATTCATACATGAAACAATATCGCAAAGATAGGACACATGAGATATTTGAAAGTGGCAGTGAACACGAATCAACCTTTTACCTAGAAATGCAAATTATGCTTTAATATGGAAACATGAATTGACCTTTAACCTGGAAACACCAATCAACCTTTAACCTAGAAATGCAAATTATGCTTTAATATGGAAACTCAATTCATCCTTTAATCTCCAAGAGCATAGGGTGTCAGGAAACACAACTCAAAAATAGACTCATTACTCTTTCCAATCAAGAGATATGTCCTCTGTTTGCTAGCCACTTCCGTAAAGAGCGTGGTGAAAGATTTGGATTCTAGTACTCAAGAGACAACATTTTACTATATATATTTGGGGACCATCCCCAATCTCATGTCAAATGTATAAGTTGCGACATGGTCTCAAATAAGCATGAGTTCAAACATGTGTTTGACAGTTGAGTGTACAAGGGGATTGTTGAGGTGAAATGAAAAGTTGTATTCCATCTAACCCTAGAGCTCTCTTATATTGGAGAAAAGCTCAAAGGGTAAATTACATAAACTGGTTAAGAGAAATAAACAATATAAATAAATACGACAAAACATAAGAATCTTAACCATCAAGTTGGAGCATATATATCTATCAAGCTCGGCTTGGAACAATGACATGGACCTTTTGCAAGAGCTTTGGTGAACATATCTGCAAGATCACCTGAAGCAACATAAGACATTGAAATAAGCCCTTTTTGGATTAAGTCACAAGTGTAGTGACAGTCTACCTCAATATGCTTTATTCTCTCATGAAATGCTGGATTCTTAGCTATGAACAAGGCTGCTTGATTATCACATTTGAGGTGCATAGGATGAGGACCTCAATCGTTAGATCAGTCAGGATAGACTTGACCTACATAAATTTTGTACTCCCCTAGGCCATGGCCCTATATTCTGATTTAATGCTAGACCGAGCAACAACAGTTTGTTTCTTACACTTCCATGAGACCAATGAGCTATCAACAAACACAATGAAGCCTGAAGTGAACATTCTGCCCTTAGGACACCCAGCATAATCTGCATCTGCACACCAAGTAACTGTACGAGAAGTATCTCTTCTAAAAAGAAGACCTACATCTTGAGATGACTTCAGGTATCTCAAGATAATGTACACTGCATCCATGTATGCCTGCCTGGGTTTCTCCATGAACTGGCTCACTTTACTCACAACGAAAGAAATATCAGGCCTGGTTATAGTAACATATAATAATTTCCCTACCAACTCTTTGTATCGTCTCTTTTCCACCTCCTCGGAGTCATCGTCATAGAGCCTAGCATTAGGATCCATTGGGGTAGTAGCTGGTCTACATCCTGTCATGTCTGTCTCAGATAGAAGATCAGTAATATACTTCCTTTACGTTAAAACCATACCATGTTGATTTCGTGCAAACTCCAAGCCAATAAAGTAATGAAGCATGCCAAGGTCCTTGGTAACAAAATGTTGTCCAAGAAAATCCTTAGCTGCTTAAATACCCAGTTCATCGCTGCTAGTGATAACAATGTCATCAATGTAAACCAAAACAACTACAATACCTCTTTGATTTCTCTTAACAAAGAGAGTATGATCTGCAGTGGATCTGATAAACCCCTTCTGTTCAATAAACTCCAAGAGCTTCTGAAAACCTAGCCCTCGGACTCTGCTTAAGGCCATAGATAGCCTTATAAAGATGGCACACCATACTGGACTCCCCCTCAACAGCAAACCCAGGTGGCCGCTGCATGTAAACCTCCTCCTACAGATCTCCATATAAGGAAGTATTCTTTACATCTAATTGGAAAAGTGGCCAATCACGAACCGCAGCAACAACAATAAGAATCCACAGGGTAGAGTGACGTGCAACAGGAGAAAAGGCGTCATGATAATCCACCCCATAGGTTTGGGTGAACCCACAAGCAACCAATCTGGCCTTGTATATGTATATTGTACCGTCAGCCCGATGCTTCATAGTAAATACCCACTTGCTGCCAACAACAGATGCGCCTTGTGGAGCATGGACAACACTCCACGTACCTCGTCACTGTAAAGCTGCCATCTCCTCCTCCATAGCCACGCGCCATTGACTGCTCTGTAGTGTCTCCTGGTATGACCGCGTGTCTCTACGATAGACAAACCAACAACAAATCTATGAAAATCCTTGGAAAGACGCCCCAAGGAAACATGAGACCCAATAGGATGCATAGTACATGCCCGTTTCTGCCGCCTTAGTGCAATAGGCATATCCAAATCGTCAACAGATGTATAAGACATAGTATCCACGTTCTGTACCTCAGTCTGTACATGCAAATCACTAGTTCCACCAGAAAAAAAATCAAATGTTCATAACATACCTTGGGCATGTTGGATGACAGAGGAGGCACATGAACATGGGGCCTTCGCTGGTAAACCCGCAGAAAGAAAGTAGGTGGCAGTGGAGGTTACAGTGGAGGAGGTGGTGATGGTGGAGGTGGCGGTGGAGAAGGTGGTGGTGGAGAAGGTGTCGTAGGTGATAATGATGAAGGAAGTAGCATATAGACCTCTTCTCCATCCTCTGAAGGAGTAAGCATGTCATCTTTGGGAGAAAAATACATAATGGACTCGAAAAAGGTAACATCAGCACTAACATAGTATCTTCGTCGAAGAGAGTGAAAGCAGCGATATCCTTTTGGGTCTTGGAATACCCAACAAACACACATTTGATAGCTCTAGGAGAGAACTTATCAAGACCTGGAGACATTTGATGAACAAAAGCTATAGAACCAAAGACACGAGGCGTTAGCGAGAAAAGATCCACCTCGGAAAATGCAATCTTGAACAAAATCTTCCCTCCCAGCACCGAAGAAGGCATACAATTTACCAGATAGCAAGAAGTTAGAACCGCATCTCCCCAATATGAATGAGGGGCACTGCTCTGAATCAAAAGATTCTGGTGACGTCTAACAGATGACGGTGTTTTCGTTCTGCTATCCCATTCTGTTGGGAAGTATATGGACACAATGTAAGATGCACAATGCCAAGAGACCTAAGGAATTGAGAAAGTTGTGTATTGAAAACTCTAATGCATTATCGGAACAAATAAACTTGAGTTTCGCAAAAAAAATATGTTCCTTATTTCATTATAAAGGACTGGATAACATGACTTGCATCCGACTTGTTCTTAAGAAGAAATACCCAAGACAATCTTGAAAACTCATCAATTGCAACAAGATAAAACCTATGTCCGTGATGATCTGGGACACGATTGGGACCCCAAATATCAAAATGCATTAACTCAAACAGACTATGACTGCTACGACCCTGACGACTCTGAAGGTAAAGCGATGATGCTTCCCAAGATGGCAAGCCTCATATGAAAGGTGGAGTGAGGAGAAATATGTGGAAGAATGTGACACATCTTTTACAGAGGAAGATGACCAAATCGAAGATGTCACATATAGGGAGAAACCGATACAACACGAAGAGAAGAGGCACTAGCTTAAGGACATTGCACTAATCTGTATAGACCCCCTTGCTCACAACCAATTCCAATCACCCTGCCCGTTAGTGTATCCAGAAACACAAAAGTAGATGGATCAAATATGGCACGAAATGCAAGTCTTTGGTGATTTGACTAATTGAAAGTAGATTCATAGAAAATTTAGGAGCATAAAGAACATTTTGAAGTCTCATTACGGGGGTTAACTACACCTCCCCCTGACTGGTGATGGGTGAATGTGTCCCATCTGCTATCATGACAGATAGTCCATTCTGAGTCAGGTGAAATACGCTAAACTGGCCTCTGTCACCACAGAGATGATGGGATGCTCCTGAACATGATCCATTCTGGCAAATCTGCCCTGTAACAAGAAGTAAAGGCATACGTTGTACCTGATGTAGACGTTGATGCTGAGGCAACCACCTCTGAGGATCCTGATGGAGAGCCAATCGACCCAGTAGTGGGCATAATCTCCTTGAGCCGAGCAACAAGTTCATCAAATCTCTGGTCAACAATAAGTGAAGAGCTACCAATTGGTTGTGTCTGATCTGCAACCCGAGCTGAAGCAGGAAACCCATGCTTAGAATAGCATGTTTCCTTAGAGTGGCAAGATATGTGGCAATATATGCAAGGCTGACGGGGTCGACCACCCCCTCCTCTGCCACGACTAGAGTTTCATCTGCCACAATATGGTATATGACTTCCCCTACCATGAGATGCAGCCATAGCTGAAGATGTCTGGACTGCAAGGTACCACCTGAGGATATAGATAGTCTACTCAATCTGTGATATGCCTCCTCCATTGGAGGTATGGTAGCATCGGTAAGGATCTGGGCACGAGCAACGCCATACTCAGGATCAAGAGCTACTAGAAAGACTCCTGTCATCACAGAGTCTCTGTATGTCTTGAAATGCTCTGGTGCAGCAGTCAACGGAATATAACCATGTAACTTCTCAAACATAACCCTCAAGGAAGTATAGAGGGTATGAAGGGGACGACCATTCTGTTTGGATGTGATTATATCATGCTAGAGCTGCAATATCTTCGACTCGTTCTTCGTGGGTGAGTATATGGCAGCGATAATGTCCCACATAGCCTTCGCAGTCGACTGGCTCAGAATATCAATATCTATCTCTGATGACACAGTCCCAGATAGCCATACTCATGCATAGGCAGCATCTTCCTCCCATGAGGCGTTTATCCCAGTCTTGTCACTTGGCTCCTCCACCTTGAGGATGTGTTTCTTGCCTTTACACTACATCAGACTCATGAACTGCATGGCCCATAGTTCATAGTTCGTGTCATCTATTTTGACGATGGGGGCTGGACCTTTGAAGCCCCCCATGGATGGAACGTCTGCTTTGTTGTCAACCATGATGACAACAATCACCAAGACTGGGACTTGTAACAAATAAGACATGTGTCTACACGAACATATGGGAAGATGGCTGTGGGTGTAGACTTATACCACACCCGCTTTCATTCTTTGAAAATGCCTTTGGGTGGCTAGGGTTTTTAGATTAACACGTTATACCCTAGAGGTCCAAACGAGGACCGAAACTGAGATCGAATGCTGGAAGGAGGATGCACGGGACTGTGGCATCCCTAGAAAGGTAGGGGGCGCCAGCCCACCAGTGAAGGCGGCACGCGCTGCTAGAAGCGACGGGCAGAGGAAGGCAGCAGCGGGCGGCGACACGTGCGGTGCGTGAGGAAGGCGGTAGCGGGCGGTGGCCCCCCGCGAAGAAGGAGGCAGCGGTCGGCGACCGTGCGATACAAAGTGGTTGGTTGTGCAGCGGTAGCCCGTGTGGCGCATGAGGAGGATTTTGGTGAGGAGGGGATAGGGTTAGGTTATAGGCTCCAGTCTAGGACCGTCGCTTTGATACCATGTTGAGGTGAAACGAAAATTGTATTCCATCTAACCCTAGAGCTCTCTTATATAGGAGAAAAGCTCAAAGGGTAAACTACATAAACAGGACAGGAGAAATAAACGATATAAATAAATATGACAAAACATAAGAATCTTAACAGGGATCAAAGACCAGTCATCCCTTACCCATCCCAATATGAGATGAATAGTTCAGAATTAAATATCTGATCAAAATGAAGTATGATGTTACCAAAGAGCAAGCATTTCATGAATTGATCTTTCTGTTAATTGACTCATGCATCACACATGACATCCTCTTATAGCGGTCCTAATAAGAGTTGCTTGCATACCTTGAAAGTCAGGATCTATATTATGATTAATATCGAATATCCAATAGAAGAAAAGACCATATATCAATATTTGTGGCATAGTACATTTTCTTAAGTTCATGATCAATGGGTTTTGGGCTCAGTGTATGCTTTTCCCGCATGGGCTTTTGTCCATGCTGCGGTGACTTGATACAAGGGGCATATAGGGAGTGGAGTAGTTGCTGCCAAGGGAGGGGCATGCGCCCTTGGGACCCTGGGTAGAATCCTAGATGGCCATGATCCCAACCGCTACTATGTATCTGCAACGGTTGGAGGATATGTTGCTTGGCACACCGAAGTATTAACCTGACGATGTTCAACCTCAGCAGTTGGGTGCTTTTAGCCCAGTGCTTTGAATGTGTGCCAAGTAGTCATTGTTGGTTCGCTAGTGTTTCACTTTTCATTTAGAGTTTACATTTGTGTACGACCGCATTTGTCAGTATTTTGAGTGGGAGCACTAAGAGCGGAGTTCCGGGAATTATGGTAATGGAGTTAAGAAAGGGAGATAAGCCTCATGTGCATAATGAGGATTGGGATGGTCACGATGATCATGGCTATGGTACAAATGATCTTGGAATTTAGTGCCCTTACTTGTGCCTAATGCCACGGTGGACTCTTACATGTGGATAGTGGACTTGGGGAGTTCGTGATGATTAGCGCATAGGAAATCACTTTGGGAATAGAAGTTACAATCTTATAAGTGAAGCCAATTGGATGGGTTGGGAACTTAGTTAAGATGCATTGTACCCCACCACATGTCTATGGAGGAACCCCAACCCTAATACCTTATTCTTGCCTTAGAGTCATTGTGTGAGGTCTCACCCAGACTAAGACCATAGACTATCCATGAAGCTTGGGTGATCCATATCAAATAATAATGATTACAATTTATCTCTTTGTGTGGACGGTTTAACCAGTTGTTTCTTTTGCACCCTTTTTAATTATATCTTACTTGTTGTAATCTTTTTTATCGTACTGAGCAACTTTGCTCATAGCGTACCTATGAGTGGATCCACAAGTTTTCAACAGAAGCCGGAGCAGTGAACGACACTTGTTTACTTAGAGCTACTTCTCTTTTGTGCTAGAGACCACATGTTGTATGTATGGGCATATTTTTGTCGCATACATGTATATTTTGTGGATAAGGATTGTAATGAAATGCAAATTATGGACATATTATGAAGTAAACGGAAAGAAAAACAATTATTCTAGTCTTTCATGCTATGTTCTCCTGCTTTATGTTATTGTGTATTTCGAATGTGTAATGTATGTGCATGGAATTGGTTTGTTGAGTACCCGGATCCTAGAAAGACGGGCATCACAGTTTGGTATCAAAGCAGTGGTACTCCATTCCATGCATATTATTCCTCACCGGTGTTCGAAATACATGATAGTGTTGATAGTCTTTTGACCCAACATGAATCAAATGGAGAATTGCATATTTTAAACCCATGTCCATATATCTCTCTTAAGTAAAACAAGTATTAATGTCATGATTGTTTATGCAGAACCTTGTCGCCTCATGTAGATTCGGATGTTGCGCAGTAGCTGGCCTTCCTTGTACAGGTCTTACAGGGCATCCTTCAGCGCCAAGAGGTGATTGAGAAGCTGCTCCAGCAGTAGGACTACTCATCCTACTATCCCTCTCTTGATGGGGAGGAGAGTGTTGACTTTTCATTCTCTTTGGAGCTTAAGCAAATGGAGTATTGATGCCTTGTAGAGGCATCAAAGCACCTATGCGGTATGAAAGCAGGCAATGGTACCACAGTTCTTTGGTACCACCACCCATGATGATACAAAGCTGTGGATGGCACATGTAGCCAAACATCTGAGGATGATATGCGCACCCGAGGACACTTGGGTATCTTTTATAGAGTGCTCTCTTTTTGGGTACGTAGAGTGATGGTGGAATACCACCGAGGAGCACATAACCGAGCCCATCACGTCGGATGTCTTCTTCAAGTTCCGCACAGATTTCAACTCGAGCCATTGAGTAGAGGATCGGAAGAGAGAGTTCGCTGAGCTATGGGTCAATGACAACCCAAGAGTACCTGATCTGATACACGGAGTTGTCTCTCCATTCCCCTGCTACGACAGCTTACCCACATGAGAACTTTCAGAAGTTCATCTGTGGGATGCGCGAGGAGGTACATGACAGACTCTCTACTTTAGACCTTACCTCCATCAAGGATGGTGGGAGGCTACACAGCACCGGTTACATGGAGGTTAGTCACAAATACCTCCATCCTAGCCCAACATAGTTGCACGGCAGGACTTCTCTCAGTCCCGTAGAGACCGTCGTCACCACCTGACAGCGGCGACACCATCCATTAGCAGATTCATACCATCCCTACCTTAGGGCAGGCCTTGGCAGGATGCGGCTCAGTTTCTTCTCACCCCTATGCAAACACAGAGCTGTAGGCTTAGGAGCGATAGTTTTGCTTTTGGTGGGAGTATGTCATAGGCAGGCGGCTGAACTTGTTACGTTTGTAGAAAGCCGGGCCACTTTAAGGCCCAATGCCCTTTGTGTGCTAGCATCTCAGGCACACATCATAAGAAAAGTGGAAGACCAGTTGGGTCTTCCAGACAGTTTCAGGGATTAGGATCCCGCCAAGGAGGTTGTGACTTTCAGCGAAACCCACAACAGACAATCAGTGCTGCAGGATCTAGTGCACCATCAAGAGGTCAATTGAATGCAGTGACACAATAGCAAGCTCATGTTTCTGAATCGATGGTCAGAGGTATGATTGTAGTCCATGGGATTTCCTTACATGCATTGTTTGATCCAGGGGCTACACATTCCTTCCTTGCACATTGTATGTTGCCCACATTGAGCAAGTCTGTGCTAAAGGTTGCTTCGTCGTACTACATCAAGGGTCTAGGGGGCCAATTGTTTATCATCCGCCAGGCAATGAAGGACATCATCGTACAGATAGGTGGGCATGAGATGTCTGCTTTCCTACTATTGATCCAGTTAGAGGACTTCGACATCATCTTAGGCATGGACTGGTTGGAGAGGCACCACGCGTGTTTCGACTATTTTAGAAAGACGGTTGTCTATTATTTACCTAGAGTGCCACCATTTCAGTTTAACGAACGAACTTCCGAGGCTGAGATCGAGTACGTCTTTTCCTTGAGGGCGTACCAGCTTCTCAGACAAGGTTATGTAGGCTACCTTGCCTACATGGTAGACTCAGCGGCGCAGGATTAGATGATCGAGGATGTTAGAGTTGTGCATGAGTTTCTTGAAGTATTTCCAGATGACATACATGGACTACCACCAGTGAGGGAGATAGAGTTTGAGATCATGTTATTGCCAGACACACAATCGATCTCTATCCCTTATACAGGTTGGCACCTGTTGAGCTCAAGGAGCTCAAAGTGCAGTTACAAGAGTTGTTGGAGAAGGGATTCATCCACCCCAGTACATCACCATGGGGAGCAACGATCCTCTTGGTGAAGAAGAAGGATGGATCCTTGAGGTTATGCATAGAGTACAGATAGATGAACAAGAGAACGATCAAGAACCGTTACCAACTTCCATGGATTGATGATCTCTTCAATCAGTTACAGGGAACAACGATGTTCTCCAAGATTGACTTGCGGTTAGGATACCACCAGTTGAGGATCAAGGATGCAGATGTGATGAAGTCTGCATT
The DNA here is from genome assembly GCA_037367405.1 of Ottelia alismoides. NCBI lineage: Eukaryota > Viridiplantae > Streptophyta > Magnoliopsida > Alismatales > Hydrocharitaceae > Ottelia > Ottelia alismoides. Next base: position 47,824 of record JAZKJV010007037.1, read on the forward strand.
TCGTACTAAGTACGATCACTATGAGTTTCTAGTGATGCCTTTTATACTTAAGAATGCACATGCCGCATTTATGGATTTGATGAACCGAGTCTTCCATCCATACTTGGACATTGAGATCGTATTCATAGATGATGTTCTAGTCTTCTCCCATGATGAGTACAATCACGAGTCCCATCTTCGCACTGTGTCACATCCGTCCCCATAGGATCCGGGTACTCTACATACTGATTCCTCGCATATACATTCCACATTCGAGTCACATGATATACAGAGTAAGCATGAGAGAGTAGTACAATACATTGGAATTTAAAATTTACTTTCCATTCAACCTGTTCACAATATATTCCATTTTCCATTTCCATTCATGTCCACAAATATACATGTATGCATATGAAAAGGTGTGCCCATACATACATTATACATGTCATGTCTCTCAAAAAAATTACAAGTAAAAAAAGGGCAGTAAAGCTACAAGCAACCGTACCACCAAAAATTGTTGTGAAGCTGCACAAAAAGGTGACTCCAAGCTGCTCACTATTGAGAACCTACGGATCCACACGTAGGTACGTTATGAGAAAAGTTGCCAATACAATATAAACAAAATATACGACAACAGGCAAGATATAATTTAAATGTGTGCAAAAGAAACAAACGAGTAAACTAGTCTCATAAAGAATTTTGTTATAATTATTGTTATTATTTCATATGGATATGAACAACTAAGCTTCGTGGATAGTTTGTGGTCTTGGTTTGGATGAGACCTCACACTATGACTCTAAGGCAAAAGGAATACCTTACGATTGGGGTACCTCCGTAGGTATGCGGTGGGGTATAATGCATCCTAACTAAGTTCTCACCACGCCCACTTAGCTCCACTTCACAATCATACTTCTGATTCACAATTAAGATTCCAACTCACGAATCATCGCGATTAACCCAATCCTCCTTATGCACAAGAGAATTTTATCTCATTCCCAACTTTATTAACCACATTTCCCAGAACTCCCCTTTTAGCGCTCCCACTCGGAATACCGACCAATGTGGCCAACATTGGCCTGTACACGAATGTTAACTCTAAGTGACAAGAGAAACACTAGCGGACCAACCAAGATTACTTTGCCCGTGCTCGAGCACCGGGATAAAGCACACAAGTACCAAGGCCAACACCATCATATTAGTACCTTAGTGTGCCAAGCAACATGTCCCCCAACCATCGCATCTACAGTAGCAGTTGAGAGTACAACTGATGCAATGATTATGCCAGCAAAGTATAGTAGCTCATGGGACAGGATCGTCCAAGGGCAACAGATAGATCAGAGGATCTAGGACGTATACCATAGATGCTTGAAGGATGAGTTCGACGAATTACGAGTCCGTGAATCCATGCTATGGAAGGGGGACCATGTGTATGTTCCATATGATGAGGTACTGAGGAGAGATATCTTGGATGAGGCGCACAATTCAAGAAATTCTATAATCCAGGAGGCACCAAGATGTATAGAGACCTCCGCCATCACTTTTGGTGGGAGGGCATGAAGAAGGACATAGTCAAGCACGTTAACCGATGTCTTACTTGTTAGATGGTGAAGGCATAGCACTAGAGACCCCCTGGTTTACTACAGCCTCTCCCCATCCCGATGTGGAAATGGGAGAGTATTTCCCTGGATTTTGTCACATCATTGTTGCACACCCCAGGTGTGCATGATGCGATATGGGCGATCGTTGATCGGTTGACAAAGTCAGCCCATTTCATCCCAATTAACATGACCTATACATCAGTGCAACTATCCAAATTATACACTCAGCATGTCATTCAGTTGCACGGGATATCCAAAGCGTCAGACAGAGATTCATGTTTCACTTCACACTACTGGTTAGAGCCTTGAGGACCAAGCTATGCATGAGTTCAGCTTATCATCCACAGACAGATGGGCAGACCGAGAGGACCATTCAGACTTTGGAGGATTTACTACGAGCTTGTGCTATTGAGTGGAAGGGATCTTGGAAGGATCAGCTCCTGCTAGTTGAGTTTACATACAACAACAACTACCACGCCATCATAGATATGGCACAGTTTGAGGTCTTGTACGAGAGGCGATGCACCACTCCCTTGTATTGGCAACAAGTAGGTGACAACACCTTGTTCACCCTGCATGTCATAAAGGAGACCTCTATAGTCGTGGAGATTGCTAGGAAGAGATTGCTGACAATGCAAAGCCGTCAAAAGAGCTACGCCGACTAGTGGCATCGGGACATTGAGTTTCATGTATAGTACCTAACACTCATGCTTTAAATGATCTAATTCTTAATCAATCCTACGCGACTAAAATATTCTTCCTAACCACAGGTTGGGACTTCGTCTTCCTACAAGTATCCCCAATGAGAGGCGTACAACATTTCGGTGCCAAGGGCAAGCTAGCATCGTGTTTTGTGGGATCATTCGAGATTTTGGCCCGTGTTGGGACGGTGGCTTATAGAGTGGTCCTTCCCCCACACCTTGAGGGCATCCACGATGTGTTCCATGTGTCGAATCTTTGGAACTACATCCAAGATCCCCGACCGTAATCAGCTACGAGGATTTGACAATGGAGCTGAACCTCTCACTCATTGAGGAGCCGGTCTAAGTACTGGACCATGCGGACAAGAAGCTGAAGCGGACAGAGATCCCTCTAGTTGAAGTCATGTTGTGAAGTCAAGATGTCGAGGAGGCAATGTGGGAATGTGAGGCAGATATGAGGAAGAAATACCCTCATTTGTTCACATGTATGGAATCAAAACCGTACTTAAACTCCATTTGAGATTTTATGGGTTTCGCTCTCTTTGAGATTTTTATGGGCTCATTCCTTTGTGAGACTTGGATAGGATGAAGTCGGGTTTGTAAATCCACCAAAATCACATTAAGTATCGGGGACGAGACATCCTTTGAGATTTTTATGATGTGAAGACCCCAAAATCCAAACATGGGCTTAACTGCAAAATTCAGTTGGATCTGAGCTGAATTACAATTTCTGTACTCATCCAGTGTCCAAAATAATCATTTGAGTATTCCATTGAATAGTGCTCGTCAAGTCCTCTCCAATGAGTTCAAGAATGTGAAAATCCGAGTTCAAGAGATCGAGTTACGGTTATTTTAACAATGAGGGGTACATGTCATATTCGGATCCGAGCTCGGATCCGAATCCGGGTTGGATCCATATAACTAACCCTTCCCTTCGTGAAAACACTTCCAAAACGACCAAACGTAAGAAGCAGTTCTTTCCTCCTCCCCTCTCTCTTGCCGAAGCTCCGCCAGAGCTCGCCGGAGTGCCTTGGTTTGATGATCCAAGACCACTTCCACGTAGAGAAGAGTGAGGTCCTCCTCGTAAGCGGTCTTGCATCGTCATGGGGGAAATGATCACGTCGTTCTCTGCGGGTGAAGAAAACGAGGCTGCTCGTTTTCTTGAGGTACAATGTACCCTCCTCTTGCTGCAACTTCCACATGGCATTTGACCTAAATAATTTCTCAATAAGAGCCCCTGTGATTTGATGGCATGGGTACCACATGAATAGGGAAGAATGTCCATTTACACAGCTAAATACTGTACTACATATTTTGCTTTGCCAAGAGTCTGTCTCAGTCGCAGGCACAGGCACAACAACCTGGAAATTAATTAAATTTTTTGAGATAGTAGATACGAGCATAGGGTATCCTATGGATCAAAGCCTACAACACATATCTTCTGTACTTGTCTTCTTATCGTTCTCAAATGAGCTGGGGCTCTGCCTCCATGTTAAACCAGACGAACTTCTGGAGTTAGTAAATAAAACCTGCATCGATTAAAGTCCTCAATATGCTTGTTTATTTCTAAACAAAACCCTTTTGTTCCTTTGATTGACTTATTCTTATTTTATTTCCTGGCATCTCCCACAATAATCTCCAGTATTTAACAATATATGGTTAATTTTGTTCAGTTGCAATTAAGGCTATTCCCAGCAGAAATTCCCTCTCCAAATTTGACTACCATGTAATTATGTTGACATTTTGGGTAGAGTGTTTCCCACAGGACACAAGTAGCCATTGCATCAGATATGCATGAGCATATAGGTATCATAAATATTAGTTATCATAGTTTTGCAAGTGGGGTTGCATCCGAAATCCTCACTGTTAAAGATCCGTTTTTCTTATGGAAATCCCATGACATTTCAGATTAAGGGCAAACTCCATCTAATCTCTCCAAGAAAATCCCAAAAATGTATACAGTTAAGCATCTATTAGAAATATAGTGACATAATAATAGTTCAGGGACTTATATTATGTGCACACCATAAAGATGTGTACATGCACTACCTCGATTTCATGTCAGGGCTTTGCCAGCCTTCCTTCAAAAAAAGCTGAAAACATTTTTCTATTCAGTTAGAATAAAAGAAGTTTATGATATCTATATAACTTAACTCATTTAGATTGATATATCATTACACAGAATCCATTCTATTGTTTAATACCAATCCCCCCTATTAGTCTGTAGTACTATAGGCCGAGTTTGTTGAACATTACAACATCATTCAGTTATCTATGTGAAGTTGGTAAGCAATCATAATAATTGATATGAGTTGGAAATGATGGAAATGGGTTCCTTGTGAGTTAAATTAAGCTAATCTAGATGCGGTGAGCCTCAGTGAGTTGGGAACATCTTGTACATCGAATCGAATAATTGTGTGTGTGTGGGGGGGGTACCTAGATCTATATGTTACATCTGTGTTCAACAGGAATCTTTCCACAAGGTTCTTGTCCATGCCATGGTGAATTGATCTTAAGTGGCATGTGGGTAGTGGAGTAGGTGCCTCATGGGATTGGACATGCACCCTTGGGGCCCTGGGTAGAAGCCTAGATGGCCGCAATACCAAGTGCTACTGTAGCAGCGATGGTTGGGAGACATGCTGCTTGGCACACCGAGGTGGTAATCTGATGGTGTTGGCCTCGGCACTTGCATGCTTTAGCCCGGTGCTCAAGCATGGGCCAAGCAATCATGGTTGGTTTGCTAGTGTTTCTCTTGTCACTTATAGTTAACACTCGTGTACAGGCCAATGTAGGCCATATTGGTCGGTATTCTGAGTGGGAGTGCTAAGAGGGGAGTTTCACGGAAATATGGTTAATGAAGTTGGAAATGAGATAAAATTCTCTTGTGCATTAGGAGGATTGGGTTAGTCGTGATGATTCGTGGGTTGGAATCTTAATTGTGAATCAGAAGTACGATTATGAAGTGGAGCTAAGTGGACGTGTCGGGAACTTACTTAGGATGCATTGTACCCCACCGCATGCCTACAGAGGCACTCCAACCCTAATGTATTCCTTTTGCCTTAGAGTCATAGTGTAATGTCTCATCCAGACCAAGACCACAGACTATCCACGGAACTTGGTTGTTTATATCCATATCAAATAACAACAATAATTAGAACGAAATTCTTTGTGAGATCAGTTTACTTTATTGTTTCTTTTACACACATTTAATTTATATGTTGCTTGTTGTCTTATATTCTGTTTATATCATATTGGGCAACTTTGCTGATAATGCACTACGTGTGGATCTGCATGTTCTTAACAGTGAGCAGCTTGGAGTCACATTTTTGTGCAGCTTCACGATACTTTTTGGTGATACAGTTGCTTGTAGCTTTACTGCCCTTTCTTTACTTGTAAATTTTTGAGAGACATGGCATGTATAATGTATGTATGGACACATCTTTTCATATGCATACATGTATATTTTGTGGACATGAATGGAAATGGAAAACGGAATGTATTATGAACAGGTTGAATGGAAAGCAAATTTTAAATTCCAATGTATTGTGCTACTTTCTCCTACTTACTGCGTATATCATGTGATTCGAATGTGACATGGAATCGATTTGCCGGGTAACCGAATCCTAAGGGGACAGACGTGACAAACTGTACTAGAAACACTTAGTAAGTGCGAGTTCTGGCTTTTTGAGGTGGCATGTCTAGGACACGTGGTTTCAGGAACGGGGGTTTTAGTTGACCCCACTAAGATTGAGGCAATGGTGTCTTGGGACTAGCCCAAGACGGTTATAGGGATACGCAGTTTCCTTGGCCTCGCCGGGTACTATAGGAGATTTGTCAGAGGGTTCTTCCATTTGGTCCTACCCCTCACCCGGTTGACGCAGAAGGATGTGTCATTTGTTTGGAGTAACAAATGTGAGTTGAGCTTCCGTACGCTCAAGGAGCGGTTGACTTCCGTACCCATCCTCACCTCTCCTTCATGTACCTTGGACTTCACGGTTTACACATATGCTTCTAAGGATGGGTTGGGTTATGTGTTGATGCAATGAGGACAAGTTGTGGCTCACACATCATGACAATTGAAGAACCATGAGCGCAACTACCCCACTCACGACTTGGAGTCGGCGGTCGTAGTCTTTGCATTGAAGATATGGTGCCACTATTTGTACGTGGTGACATTTGAGATCTTCACCGACCACAAGAGGCTCAAATACATCTTTGATCAGAAGGAGCTGAATATGAGGCAAAGGTGATGGATAGAGCTGCTGAAGGACTATGATTGTACCATCTCCTACCACCCCGGTAAGCGGAATGTTGTGGCAGACACATTGAACATGCTATCACACATTGAGGGTTTAATAACTTCGTTGCAAAGTTGGGATGTGCCCACAATTAGTGGATGGCATCCGTTTGTGAGTACATCCGATGCAATGACTGTACTGACATAGTATAGTAGCTTGTGGGATAGGATTGTACAGGGACAACATACGGATCTGAGGATCCAGGACTTATACCACAAATGCTTAAAGGATGAGTTCGACTGATTCCAAGTACGTGAATTCATCCTATGGAAGGTGGACCATGTGTGTGTCTTAGATGATGAGTAGCTGAGGAGAGATATCCTAGATGAGGCGCATATTTTGAGACTTCCTATACATCAGGAGGCACCAAGATGTTTCGAGACCTCTGCCAACACTTTTGGTGAGAGGGCATTAAGAAGGACATAACCGAGCAAGTCAGTTGATGCCTTACTTGTCAGATGGTGAAGGAAGAGCACCAGAGACCCCCTGGTTTACTACAGCCTATCCCCATCTCGGTATGGAAATGGGAGAGCATTTCCATGGATTTTGTAACATCATTGCTACATACCCCAGGTGGGCATGATCCGATATGGGTGACCATTGACCGGTTGTCTAAGCCAGCCCATTTTATTCCGGTCAATATGACATGTACACCAGTTGAGTTAGACAGATTATACATTCAGCATGTCATTCGGTTGCATGACAGACAGAGATTCACGCTTTACTTCACATTATAGGAGAGAATTCATGAGAGCCTTAAGGATCGAGCTACGTATGAGTTAAGCTTACGGCAGCTAGAGAGGACCATTCAAACTTTGGAGGATTTACTACAAGCTTGCGTTGTTGACTATAAGGGATCTTGAAAGGATCACCTTCTACTAGTTGAGTTCACATACAATAATAGCTACCACGCCAGCATAGTCATGGCACCTGTTAAGGCCTTATACGGCAGGCGATGCACCACTCCCTTGTATTAGAAGCAAGTGGGTGACAACACCCTATTCACCCTGAAGATGATAGAGGAGACCTCTAAAGTGGTGGATACTGTTAGGAAGAGATTGATGATTGCGTAGAGCCGTCAGAAGAGCTACGTCGACCAATGCCGTCGAGACCTCGAGTTTCAAGTATAGCATCTTACTTTCATGTCTTAGATGATACGATTATTATCCAACCTTGTGTGTCTAAAGTAGTCCTATAAACCACAGGTTGGGGACTTTGTATTTCTACGAGTATGCCCAATGAGAGGTGTTCAACATTTTGGTGTCAAAGGCAAGCTTGCACCACACTTTGTGGGACCGTATGAGATTTTGGACCAAGTTGGGAAGGTAGCTTATAGAGTAGCCCTTCCCCTACACCTTGAGGGCATTCATGACATGTTCCATTTGTCAAATCTTCGGAAGTACATCCGAGATTCTAGACACCTAATCAGCAACGAGGACTTGGCGGTGGAGCCAAACCTCTCCTTCATTGAGGAATCGGTGCAGAGACTGGACCATGCGGTCAAGAGGCTGAGACGGAAGGAGATCCCTTTAGTCAAAATCTTGTGGCAGAGTCAAGACATCAAGGAAGCGATATGGGAGCCTGAGTCAGATATGAGGGAGAAGTATCCTCATTTATTTGCGGGTACAGAATCAAAACTATAGCCAAATTCCATTTGGATTTTTAATGGGTTTCACTCTATTTGAGATTTTTATGAGCTCATCCCACTTTGAGATTTTTATAAGATGAGGTCTGATTTAGAAATCAACTAGAATCATAGTAAGTCTCGGGAATGAGACTTCCTTTGAGATTTTTATGATGTGAGATCCCTCGTACTTGGATTTGAGATTCTTTGCAAAAACAGCTTTCATACAGTATTTTAAAACACTGTTTGAGCATTCCATCATGTGGAGCTCGTTGATACCTTTCCAACAAATCCATGAATATAAAAATCTGAGTTCGGGAGCTTGAGCTACGGCTTTTTAGCGAGACCGGGTCAGGTCTTATTTGGATCGGAACTCAGATCTAAATCCGGGTTAGACCCATAAAACCCAGCCCTCCCCTTCCCAAAAACGCCCCAAAAACCCATCCCTCAAGATATAGCCCCATTCCTCCTCCCTCCCCTCACCGGAGCATCGCCGGAGCTCATCAGAATGCATCGGATCGACGATTGGAGGCATCCCCCACGTAGAGGAGGTCGAATTCACATTCCTGTGCGGTTTTGCATCATCATCGGAGCACCGGTCGCTAAGTTCTCTACGGGAGGAGAAATTGAGGTGCGAGTTTTTCTTAAGGTACGATGTTTGCCCCTCCTCTTATTTTTCGATTCACACATTTTACTGGAAATTATGTGGTCTCAACCCTTGTACACATCCAAGTTATCTTGAATCTGCTATGTTTTAGTGGATGAATAGAGTTTGTACAACATAAATTTCTTAACAATTCCCAAATGCAACTTTATCAAGTGGAAGGGCAAAATACATTGTTTATCAAGATATTCAATAACCCTTTAGATAGTCTCGATCCCTTGGCCTGCACTTTTATGGAAATAACAAGGTAAGGATCATGGCTTGGGACCTGCAAATATCAAGATTCTATGTAATCATTGCCATCTTATGAGGAGTCTAAACATGGAATAAGGTTTTTGCAGTAGATAAGCAATGCCCAACCACAAAAATCAATGTTTCATAATCAGTGCATAATAGTTCAGGTCTCAATTGCATCTTCCAAGTTAGAATCTAGGATCATTAATTTTACCCAACCACAAAAACGATGCTTAAGATGGAATGAATGAAACTCGAGAATGATAAGCAATGTCCAAAGAATCCTCGGGCACTGAAAGTGAATCCTTTGATTTTGATCCAGAATCAGAAACTGCATCTGGACTTGTAAGAATTTCTGTAGATTGTACCACAATCAAGTCTTCTATGGATCTCTCCTCCGATAAGGACGATGAGAATAGAGGGCCTCCAATCCCTCACAATTCATACATGAAAAAACATTGTAGTGATAGAACACATGAGATATTTGAAAGTGGCAGTGAACACGAATCAACCTTGAACCTAGAAATGCAAATTATGCTTTAATCTCGAAACATGAATCGACCTTTAACCTAGAAACACCAATCAACCTTTAATCCGGAAATACAAATCAATATTTAATCTGGAAACTCAATTCAACCTTTAATCTCCAAGAACATGAGGCATCTGGAAATACAACTCAAAAAAAGACTCATTACTCTTTCCCATCGAGAGACGTGTCCCCTGTTTGCTAGCCACTTCCGTAAAGAGCTTGGTAAAAAGATTTAGATTTCATTACTCAAGAGACAACATTTGTGCTACATATATTTGGGGACCAACTCCTGTTTGCTAGGGCATGGTCTCAAATAAGCATGAGTTCAGACATGTGTTTGACAATTGAATGTACAAGGGGATCAAAGATCGGTCATCCCTTACCAATCCCAGTATGAGATGGATTGTTCAGAATTAAAAATCTGATTAAAATGCAGTAGGATGTTACCAAAAGCAAGCATTTCATGAATTGATCTTTCTACTAACTGACTCATGCATCACACATGGCATCCTATTACAGTAGTCTTAATGAGAGTTGCTTGCATACCTTGAAAGTTGGGATCTATATTATGATTAATATCGAATATCCGATAGAAGAGAAGACCATACATCAATATTTGTGGCATAGTAGATTTTGTTAAGTTCATGATCAATGTTTGAGCTCAGCGGTCGCTTTTCCCACATGGGTTCTTACCATGCTGCGGTGACTTGATCTCAAGAGGCATGTTGGTAATGGAGTAGTTGCTGCCAAGGGAGGGGCATGCACCCTTGGGGCCATGGGTAGAAGCCTAGATGAATATGATCCCAACTTCTACTATGTAGCTGTGACAATTGGAGGACATGTTGCTTGGCACATCGATGTGCTAATCTGACAGTGTTTGGCCTCAGCACTTGTGTGCTTTTAGCCTAGTGTTTCGAGTGTGTGTTGAGTAGTCGTAGTTGTTCCGCTAATGTTTCGCTTGTCGCTTAGAGTAAACACTCATGTATAGGCTAGTGTAGGTCACATTGGCCGGTATTTCGAGTTTGAGTACTAAGAGGGAAGTTTCCGAAATTATGGTAATGAAGTTGAGAATGGGAGATAAGCCTCCTATGCATAATGGGGATTGGGATGGTCGCGATGATCTTGTTTTGGTATAAATAATATTGGAATTTAGTGCTTACGTCATGGTAGACTCTTACTCACGGGTAGCAGACTTGGGTGGTTCACGATGATTCGCACATTGGAAATCGCTTTACAAATCGAAGTTACAATCTTATAAGTGAAGCCAAGTGGATGTGTTGGGAACTTAGTTAGGATGCATTATACCCCACCACATGCCTACAGAGGCACCCCAACCCTATGGCCTTATTCTTGTCTTAGAGTCAGTGTGTAATCTCACCCCGACCAAGACCACAGACTATACACGAAGCTTGGGTGATCTGTATCAAATAATAATGGTTAAAATTTATCTCTTTGTGAGGATGGTTTATCCAGTTGTTTCTTTTGCGCCCTTTTTAATTATATCTTGCTTGTTGTATTTTTCTATCGCACCGAGCAACTTTTCTCATAGCGTACCTATGTGTGGATCTGTATGTTCTCAGCAGAAGCCAAAGCAGTGAGCGACACTTGTTTACTTGGAGCTACTTCTCTTTTGTGCATATATACGACCTTTTTTTGGTACAGTTACTTGTAGCTCTTATTGGTTTATTTTACTTGTGGATTTTTTAGAGACATGAGATGTATATTGTATGTATGTGCATATTTTTATTGCATCCATGTATATTTTTGTGGACAGGGATTGTAATGAAATGCAAATTATGGACATATTATGAAGTGAATGGAAAGAAAAAAATTATTCCATTCTTTCACGATATTTTCTCCTCCTTTATATTATTGTATATTTCGAATGTGGAATGTATGTGCAAGGAATTGGTTTGTCGAGTACCCGGATTCTGAGTGGCCTGACGTCACAGTTTGATACCCAAGTAGTGGTACTCCATTCCATTCGATACATATTATTTCTCATTGGTGTTTGAAATACATGATAGTGTTGATAGTCTTTTGACCCAACATGAATGAAAAGGAGAAGTGCATATTTTATACCCATGTCCATATGTCTCTCTTAAATAAATCAAGTATTAATGTTCTACTCACAAAATCGGAAGTCAAAGACCCATTAATTAGAATGAAATCAATGGAGTGGTTATTTATGCATAACCTTGCCGCCTCTTGTATATTTGGATGTTGTGCAGCAACTGGCCTTCCTTGTACAGTTCGTGCAAGGCATCCAACAACGTCAAGAGGTGATTGAGCAGCGGCTCCAGTAGCAGGACGACTCCTCCTACCGTCCCTCTCACGAATGGGAGGAGAGGGTTGATTTGTCATTCTTTTGGAGCTTGAGCAGATGGAGGATATTGATGCCTTGCAGAGGCATCAAAGCACCTATGCAGTATACCGGCGGGCAATAGTACCACAGTTCTTTGGTAACACCATCTCTAACGATGCAGAGCTGTAGATGGCACATGTGGCCAAAGTTTTGATGATGATATGTGCACTTGAGGATACTTGGGTATATTTTGCAGAGTACTCTCTTTCTTGGTACGTAGAGCGATGGTGGAATACCACCAAGGAGCACCTGACCTAGCCCATCTTTTAAGAGATCTTCTTCGACGAGTTCCACACAGAGTTCTACCCGGACCATTAAGTAGAGGATCGGAGGAGAGAGTTCACTGAGCTGACACAAGGGTCGATGATGGCCCAAGAGTACATGATCCGATACATAGAGTTGTCTCACCATTCCCCTGCTATGACTGCTTACCCACAAGAGAACTTGCAGAAGTTCATTCGTGGATGTGCGAGGAGGTACAAGACAGACTCTCTTCTTTGGACCTTACACCCATCAAGGAGATTACTGCGAAGGCAACGAAGTGGGAGTCTACACAACGCCGGTTACAGGGAGGTCAGTCACAGATACCTCCACCCTAGCCTAACATAATTGCACGTCGGGACTTCTCTCGGTCCCGTAGAGACCATCATCACCACCCGACAGCGACGGTACCATCCACTAGCAGGTTCGCACCATCCTCTACCATGGGACAGGCCTTGGTAGGATGCAGTTCAGTTTCTTCTCGCCCCCCTACGCGGACACAGAGCCATAGGCTTGGGAGCAGCAGTTTTGCTTCTGGTGGGAGCTTGTTACTATGGGGAGCACCAGTCCTCTTCGTAAAGAAGAAGGATGGATCCTTCAGGTTATGCATAAACTACAGACGATTGAAAAGAGAATGGTCAAGAACCGTTACCTACTTCCTCAGATTGATGGTCTCTTCGAATTAGTTACATGGAGCTGTGGTATTTTGCAGATTGACTTGCAGTCATGATACCACCAGTTGAGGATCAAGGATGCAGATGTGATGAAGTCTGCATTTCATACTAGATACGATCACTACGAGTTCATAGTGATGCCTTTTGGACTTACGAATGTGCATGCTGTATTCATGTATTTGATGAATCTAGTCTTCCGTCTATATCTACTCCCACAATGAGTACGAGCAGGAGTCTCATCTTCGTACTATTCTAGAGACACTCCGAGAGCACCAATTGTATGCTAAATACAGTAAGTGTGAGTTCAGTCTTTCTGAGGTGGCATGTCTAGGCCACGTGGTTTCAGGAGCGGGGGCGTCAGTTGATGTAAAAACCCTGAAATCCGAATATGGGCTTAAATGCATATTCTTTTGGATCTGGGCTTAATTACAAATTCTGTATTTACCCAGTATCCAAAAAATTCATTTGAGTAATCCATCGCGTAGTGCTCGTCGAGATCTTTCCAACGAGTCTAAGAATGTGAAAATCCGAGTTCGGGAGCCTATGTTAGGACTATTTTAGTGAAGAGGGGTCCGGGTCTTATTCGGATCCGAACTTGGATCCGAATCCGGGTTAAGACCCATATAACTCATCCCCCTCTCCCCCAAAACGCCCCCTACTCGAAAATCAGCCATCCCTCCTCCCTTCCTTCTCCCTCTCCCTCACGGAAGCTCATCGGAGCGCCTCGGATCGACGATCCAAGACTGCCACCACGTAGAGGAGGTCCAAGTCACCCTCGTGAGTGGTCTTGCATCGTCATCGGGACACCGATCGTGTCATTTTTTGCAGGTGACGTTACTGAAGAAATCAAGTTTTTAAGGTATGACATTCCCTTCCTCTTGCTGTAGATTCCACGCAATTATTTTTACCTGTATAAATTCTCATCTAGACCCTTAGTTGTTTTGGGTGGCAAGGTGTTGCCGTGATTACGATATAGTTCTCAATCTCAATTTCAGGTCATCTTAATGGGGAGGTTCTATGTGGAGATATGATCTGGGCTCCCCATTTGGGGCATACATGCGAGTACAATTTTCCCGGATTCAACCCCTTGAATACTAAATAAGTGCAAGGAACTAATTGAATATACTTGAGATTGCAAAATAGTTGCAGCATCCTCTCCTTTTTTTATTGTGAAGTATTATAGCTCTAGTTGTGTGAATCCTCTAATGTATGGGGGTGTTGTCTCTGATACGTACATTGGAACAAGTGTGACGGACAACCCACACCAAATCCATTATTAGCTTTGTCAAAAGCAACATGTAAGCATTGGAGACCATAGCATACAGATGATGTGAATTCTGGATGGCATAATTATCAACAGGACAGGTTTTTTTATTGGGCGAGTTTGCCTGACGATGTAAATATGTAACAACAACCATATCTCAACAGTTTAGAAGAGGAATATAAATATTGCAAGCAAAAAGAAAAAGGAAGGGAATTACCATTTGAAACTAGAGTCCTGGAAGTAGCTTTGGAAGTTGACTGCAGTTTCTTTGATGCCCATGCAACAAAACCGTTGGTGCTACTGCCCCTATTCTAAATGCACTAACAGTGAAGGGCTGGAGAGATTGTTTTTAGTTTTTTTTCATTAGCATCGAATCTATATTTCAAATTTCTATTATGATTGGGATGATGTTATTTAACCTAATAACCGTAGTTACTTTCTGCATTTAAAGTACACCTCACGTGTATTTGGTATTACCTCCATGCATTTAAACTTTTCTAGTAGTCTTTCCAGGGATGTCACTGTATCCTCAATGCTTCAAATACACTATATTGCACAATTGTTGTCATAAAAAAAAGAAACAAAAGGATGTGATGTATACACGAGTTTACTGTAGAACACGTGAAAGGCATTTGATTGTGGGAATCACCTGGATGTAAGCAAGTACTTGAGGCTATGAATTCATATATTCAGGTCCAAAGTATCAAATTATGCATGATAATCTTTGCAAATCATATTCCACAGTATGATGCCTATATTCAGGCAAAGAGTTGTTGTATGATATGCTATTTTCTTGGTTTAGACGGGCCAAGATGATGGAACATGGCATGGACAGGGATATGCTGCATATTTCAGCAGCTACAGGAATCTCCGAATGAGAATTCAGATGCAAGACAATCTTTCAATTGAGAGTAGATATAGAAGTAGAGTGTAGAGATTAAGAGGATAAGGCATGGAGAAATAATTGGTAGAGGAGAAGCAAAGAATAAGGCAAGATATCGTGCTGGCATTTTAGTACATTGAGTAGGGATATATCAGAATTTTTATGCCAATATTGAAATGAAGGGATGTCTTGTATGGTGTTGGATGGTGAAAATAGCCATGTGTTGAAATGATATGTCCATCAGTTGGCCAAATAAGTAACTACCATATAAAGAATACATGTAAATATGCAAATCACATGATGTAATGATTTTCTGCCAATTACAAATAAATGTGTTTCATGTGGATATCAACCTAAAATAATTTCTTGTTCCATATTCTTTAGTGTCTCTAGTACATAATGGTTTCATGGGTTATGAAAGCTCTCATCCATCATGTAATTGCGGGTAGATAAAGTAGTTTCCGCCAAGGGAGGGGCATGCACCCTTAGGGTCCGGGGTAGAAACCTAGATGGTCGCGATCCCAATCGCTGCTTGTAGATGCGATGGTTGGAGGATATGTTGCTTGGCACACCGGGGTGCTAATCTGACGGTGTTCGGCCTCAGCACTTGCGTGCCTCTAGCCCATTACTCGAGTGCGTGCCAAGTAGTCATCGTTGGTCCGCTAGTGTTTCACTAGTTCACTTAGAGTTAACACTCGTGTACCGGATGGTGTAGGTCACATCGGTTAGTATTATGGGTGGGAGCATTAAGAGGGGAGTTCTGGGAAATGTGGTCAATGGAGTTGGGAATAAATATAAATCTCCGATGCATAAGGAGGGCTGGGTTAGTAATGGTGACTTCGACTATGGTAAAAATAATCTTGTAATATATGCCCTTACTCGTGCCCTATGCCTCGTTGGGACTTACGCATAGGTAGTGGACTTGGACGGTTTGTGAGGATTCACGGGTTGGAAATTGCTTTGGGAATCAAAGTTATAATCTCGTAAATTAAGCCAAGTGGACGTGTTGGGAACTTAGTTAGGATGCATTGTACCCTACCGCATGCCTACGGAGGAACCCCAACCCTAAGGCCTCCTTCTTGCCTTAGAGTTATAGTGTGAGGTCTCACCTAGATCAAGACCACAGATTATCCATGAAGCTTGGTTGATGCACATCAAATAATAACGACTAAAAATTCATCTCTTTATGAGGACGATTTACCCAGATATTTTCTTTTTTACACATTTAATTATAGCATGCCTATTGTATATTTTTTATCGTATTGAGTAACTTTTCTCATAATGTACCTATGTGTGAATCTGCAGGTTCGCAAAAGTAGCCGCAATATTGAGCAGCACTTGTAACTTGGAGCTACTTCTTTTGTTGCAGTTACACAGCTCCCTTTTTGTGATACAATTGCTTGTAGCTCCACTCTTCTTCTTTACTTGTAAATTTTTTAGAGACATGACATGTATATGTATGTATGGACACTTTTTTTCATATGCATACATGTATATTTTATGGATATGAATGGAAATGGAAAATGTAATGTACTATAAACAGGTTGAAAGGAAAGCAAGTTTTAATTTCCAATGTATTGTGCTATTTTCTCTTGCTTGCTATGCATATCATGTGATTCTAATGTGGAACGTATGTATGTGGAATTGATTTGCTGAGTACCGGATCCTAGGGGGACGGGCACGCCAGTTGACCCCACTAAGATTGAGGCAGTGGTATCTTGGGATTAACCCAAGACGGTTACAGAGATATGCAATTTCCTTGGCCTCGCCGGGTACTACAGGAGATTTGTCATAGGGTTCTCCCAATTGGTCCTAGCCCTCAACCGATTGACGCACAAGGACGTGCCATTTGTCTGGAGTGACAAATGTGAGTTGAGCTTCCATATGCTCAAGGAGAGGTTGACTTCCGCATCCAACATCTCCTTTCCCTCTGGTACCTTGGACTTCACGGTTTACTCCTATGCTTCTAAGGACGGGTTGGGTGATGTGTTGATGCAGTGAGGACAGGTTGTGGCCTACGCATCATGACAGTCGAAGAACCAAGAGCGCAACTACCCTACTCACGACTTGGAGTTGGCAGGCGTAGTCTTTGCATTGAAGATATGACACCACTATTTGTACGTGGTGACATTTGAGATATTCACTAACCACAAGAGCCTCAAATACATCTTTGATCAGAAGGAGCTGAATATGAGGCAAACATGACAGATGGAGCTGTTGAAGGACTTTGATTGTACCATCTCCTACCACCCTTATGAGCGGCATGTGGTGGTAGATGCATTGCACATGCAGTCACAGACTAAGGGTTCAACAACTTGGTTGTAGAATTGGGATGTGCTCACTACACTTTTAGGGTGGCATCCATTTAAGAGTACATCCGATGCAGTGACCGTACTGGCAAAGTATAGTTGTTTGTGGGATAGGATTGTCCAGGAGCAACAAACAGATCAGAGTATCTAGAACTTATACTACAGATGCTTAAAGGATGAGTTCATCCTATGGAAGGGGGACCGTGTGTGTGTCCCAAATGATGAGGAGCTGAGGAGAGATATCCTGGATGAGGCACACAACTTGAGACTTTCTATATGTGAAAATCTGGATTTTGTCTTAAATTCTGAGTATTTTAATTCCTAAAAAAATTTAAAGACCAAGCATCACATAGAGCTCGACGAGATCTTTCCAACGAGCCCAAGAACGTCGAATTATGAGCTTCCTAGCTCAAGTTATCGATGTTTTAAATATAATAGTCGGGAACCCATATATGGATCCAAACCGAATCCGAATTTGGACTCATTTCCACCAATCGGTCTATAAATAAGGCACGGTAGGCTACCCTCTACAACTCTAGCCACCACTACCATTCTCCTTCATTGGAGTACCACCACCTTGGCTAATTTTATCTTCAGAAGGTCATTGTCGTCGTCGGAGAAGTTGCTCCAATCGAAGATCCGCAAGCACCATCACGTAGGGGAACTCAAGGTCATCGTTGTATGCACATTCGTTGTCTAATTGAGTGATAGAAACATCATTTCCGCATAAGAGGAGATCCCGAGGGAACATCCTTGGACGTAACGATAAATATTCCCCTTTGTTGTTGGTTTCTACACGATTTTCGTTCCCATATTAAGTATGATATATATGACTATCTTGGCATATTGCATGATGCAAAATTTTTTATATCACTACTTTGATACATAATCAAAATCATAAGTTAATGGCACCTGTGCTAGATCATATTCATATAGGGGGTACTATTAGAGAAAATGGAATTCTTTGTTGTTCTTTCCTCAGTTCGTGCGATATGTGAGAACATGAATTTAGCGTTAAATGTACAGGTTGATGGGGTTAACGATGGCATTGGTTTAAGGTACCGTGTATATTACAAGCCATGTAGACTAAGATAACATGCACATAATCCACAATTGAATATCCCTTTATACATGAGATAATGTTGCATCCATATAAGATATGTGTGAATTTTCTATTCCATACACATGCGGGGACCTCGTTGAAGTATCCAAGATATGGACTAAATTGATGATATTCCATTTCCTAAAGAGATAACAACCAATACATGTACTAATTCAAAAAAATATGGAACAGTTTGTACACGTTAATTTTTAATTATGCGTTGATATTATCTCCATTAATGTACACGTTACTTTATTTTTAATTATATGTTGATATCATTGTCATTTAATGTTGCACGAGATGTAATAGGTGAATATTTTTATGCAGTTCAAGCACAAAAAATGTGATATTAATCATGAGGGTAAATCTGATATTAACATTTAATGAGACATGATGAATATGTAACTGAGGTATACAGTGCACCATGATTGATAATTCATTTATGACCATCAGGTTTACTATTTCTACAACTTATTTAATTGTACATGCTAGATCTTGATCATGCTTTATATAGGAACTTATTGTGAGCCGTTGGCCAGATCGTTCTAGCGTTATGTGATATATCCAGTTGGTATTATCTACATCCTTCAATATTATATGCATGCAGAACGTTGATAAAGTAAAAAATTCTTCAATAATATATGTATTGCATAAGAGATGTTATCACCCTCAACCATGTGTATTACCTATATCATGTGGCACCAAGTTCGTATTGTAGACTTAGTAGATTCATAGTCAAAACTCAAATCAAAGATACACTAATATATAAGGAGCTATTAAGATCCTTCCATGTGCGTAAATTTTCTTCTTAAATCCAATCATATACAACCTTAACCGATGCCACAGGTCCATTTTGACATGATTTAGTATGCCTTAGTCAATGGTTAACACAAGTTAACTATAATTTGGGATTCCTAAATTATATAGTTTACTCTTGAGGTACCTGAGTAGCCTCTTTAATAGTATAGAATTATGCCAATGACTCAAAGTCTCATCAGGTTATTTGGAATTATCATGATTGTAGCAACTATCATATAAAGAGTGAGAATTTAATAATGACCGAGTAGATGGAGTAGGCATCACAAGAGATTTGGCATGTACCCTTGGGGCCTCGGAGAGATACCTTGAAGGTCGCGACCCCAATGGATGAGTTGGGTGATGCGTTGCACCTAGCATCCTGGTAGCATCTGGAGTCACTCGATGGAGTAGGCAGGTGGAACGGTTGGCGTTCTTGGTTTCACACTTATACATGATACTAGGACTCGGAGTAGAATTGGGTATGCTTACATCAAATTCTACTTCGAGTAATATTATTGTGAGAGGTGTTCCGGGATGTGGTTTGAAGTTGGAGATTTGGAGTTGTGATCTTTTCATGTTCGATCAAAAAGAGGTTCTTGAGAGTTACTCAAGATGAATATCAAGTTCACGCATAGCTGAGGCCAGCAAGTCGCGTACTCGCATGTGCTAAAATAATACGAGAAATGAATGATGATTAATGATTGGATGTCGGTGATTGTAATTGTATACTGTTGTGGACTCTAACCAACTTGTAGAAATATCAAGATCATTGTGGTAGTATTCAAATGATTATTATATCAATAAATAAAATCATTTGTTATGTGGTCCAATATGAATCAAAATGACTTGGGGTTTTCTCAGTTTCTACAATATATGCAAATGTCTTTATAGAGTTGAGTGTACATTATTTACTATAACATCCGAATTCCAGCTAAACCCAAACCCGACTCGGTTATGGTCCGCTTAACTCAATTAATTTGTCAGTCGACATTTGATGACTTGAATCGATCAATTGATCAGAAATCAAAAGTCGTTCGGCCAAAATCGACCAAAAATCGGTCGCATCGTAATGCATGCCGCAGAAAAGCTGCGACGTAAATTTGGAAACCGCAAAACAAATCGAGACGGTCATCAAATCTGATTTGACGAAACAAGACCAACGGAATTGACCTTTCGTCAATCGGATATAGTTTGATCTTTTAAATTCACAAAATTAAAATCCAAATCGGAACCGTATCTTGAAACGTTCGGGTATCCAAACCCGATCAAAAGTATATCAATATTATACTCATTTTGATCGGTATTCATAGAAGGTCAAATCGAGATATTGAACGTCAAAATCCGATGCTCGATGCTCGAATACGATCAACTTTATAACTTATTAGGTAAAGAAAGTTTAATATATATATATATGTTAATTAAATTAGTAATTACACAATCAGTCTTTTGGTTATGAACATAATAATATAAAATATAGTTTTCCAGCTACAGTAACCGTAGCATATGGTTTAAAAAAACAACAAAAGTGGTACAATCACCTAATCTAATTGTGTATACCAACTAATTAATCATATGATCTATTACAACAGATTGCATAAACTTAGTTTTCACTTGCTCATGAAATCAAGATCATTGTATCTTTATCTCAAAAATGAGCAATCACCAAGTCACGCATTGTCGTAGTTGATTATGATAGGGGTATAGAACAAGGATATGTTGTACTGAGATTTTGCATATTATACATGTGATCTAATAATAAAATTAATACTAATATATATATATATATATATATATATTGTAATCTGGACGTGATTTTGTAAATGTTTAAATTCGTTAATTAGGACAACCAAAAGATCAATGAGCTAAGTATTGTTTCATCAATTGTAGCTTGTGAGACCCATCCATGACCATAATATTTATATCTACAGCTATCATCGTTTATATAAGGGTCTGCTTAGGGTGTCATCTACACGCCAAATATCAAATTCCTTATTTTGAAAACAAGATGCTCCTTATGTTAAAAGAAATCCCAGACAGACTGAATGAGGTTTCCGAGTGCTTTCCCAACTAATCTCCATCACGGGGCTTATCTGTGTATTCAAATGATGTTGCCAGTATTTCAACATGAATATTGCGATAAAACAATGTATCAGAAGTGATGATGACATATAGGAAATTAAATATAAATATAAATATTTCTTTTATTTTCTATTTTTAAATAAGCAATAATAAGCTACTTACTGTATCCATAGAATAAAAAAATCTTTTATTTTTAGTATTATTATTTAATGATATAAACTGAGTTTACTGGAAATAAACCTTAAATTTCTGGAATTAGAATATATATCTCTATTTCTATTAATTGAGCAAAATCAGCTCTCAACATTTCTGAAATTGGAATATGTATATGTATCTATAAATTTGGGCAAATACTGGAAACCATTCCAAAATTTTTGGATTTGGAACTTTCATTTATGGAATAAATCCAAGTTCCAAGTAAAACAAGGATTTAATATATAGGACACATGTATGGCAACCAAGATGGAGAAGGAATGTACATTTGCAGCTTTGAATTAGATGTAAGGCAACATGCATGGCAACAAGAGAAGAAGTGGGGATTGTACCTTTGCTAGATTCTTGAAAACTTTGACTAAAAACTTGATATGCAATAGACTTTGATGGAGTTGCGAAGCAGCACTAGGATTTTACAAGTTGCTGGATAGCAGCATTTGCAATAAAAGAAGAGGTTTTCGGTGGAGATAATATGGGGAGAGAACGAGACATCCAAAGGGCTTAATTTGGGTGTCTATATATAGAAGAGGAGGAGGTCTTAAGAATGGCCTAGTGGAAATATTTGGGGTCTAAGTGGACAGATTTTAGATCAGGTGGTTGTACTACTTTTGTTGTTGTTTTTCTAAATCATATGCTACGGTTACTGTAGCTGGAAAATTATAATTTTTTTAATTATGTTGATAACCGAAAGACTGATTGTGTAATTATTAATTTAATTAACATATATATATTAAACTTTCTTTACCTAATAAGTTATATAGTTAACCGTATTCGAGCATCGAACATCGGATTTCGACGTTCAATATCTCGATTTGACCGACTATGAACACCGATCAAAATGAGTATAATATTAATATACTTTTGATCTGGTTTGGATGCCCGAACGTTTCGAGTTACGATTCCGATTTGGATTTAAATTTTGTGAATTTTAAATATCAAAAGATATCTGATTGACGAACGGTCAATTCTGTTGGTCTTGTTTCGTTGAATCGGATTTTATGACGGTCTCGATTCATTTTGTGGTTTCCAATTTTACGTCGCGACTTTTCCTTGGCACGCATTACGATGCGACCGATTTTGGTCGATTTCACCCAAATGACTTTTGATTTATGATCAATTGATCGATTCAAGTCATCAAATGCCGACTGACAACTTAATTGGGTTAAGCAGACCTTAACTGTTAAAGAATAAGGAATATTCTTGTTAAATAATGAGGAATATTCCTTATAGAGAATATTCTCTACTTAATTATAGTTCTTTTCTATTTTTGTACCTATTCCTTATAGGTTGTTTCTATTCTTGTACTTGCCTCCTCTACTATATAAAGAGGAGCATGCGTTAATAATTTCTAAGAAAATAACTTCCTTCTTTCCATATGGTATCAGAGCACCGGTCCTAGACCGTAGTTCTCAACCCTCCTTGAAACCCTAACCCAAAATATCCCTTTCACAACAGCAGCCTCATCCAGCAGTTGCAAGCGGCGCCGACAGGGCTCAACAGCTGCCCATGTTGCTCTTCTTTCCTCACAAGATTCCTGTTTATTGCATCTATTGAGGATTTCTTGAAATCCTCTTGATTTATTGAGGTTTTTGGTGGTCGATCTCTCCCACAAATTCTCTATGATCTAAGAAGATCAATTTTTTCAAGATCTGATTTCTGTCTTCTTTGGGTTCGATTGATGGCTTCTGCCGAGGATTCCAAGGCTACAAGTGCACCTCAGGGTTCCTTACACGATATGAAGACCCCGACACCAATTGAGAAGATGGATGGAACCAATTATGAGTTATGGTCCCTCCAGTTTCTCAATTTTCTGGAAATCCTATGATTAGGAGTATGTTCTAAAGACTTCTGAACCCACCGAGAAGACTGGCGATGTGTATTATTCTTGGAAAAGGGATAACACATTTGTTAAGTGTAACATCCCGAATCCACGTAAACCCGAACCCAATCCGATTAGGGTAAGTTTAACCCAATAAAGTTGTTAGTTGGCATCGGATGACTTATATCGACTAATTAGTCGTGAATCAAAAGTCATTCAGGTGAAATCGACAAAAAATCGGTTGCATCGTAATGTGTGCCCGAAAAAGCCACGACGCAAATTCGGAAATCGCAAAATAAATCGAGACCACCATG
This sequence comes from Ottelia alismoides, assembly GCA_037367405.1. Lineage (NCBI taxonomy): Eukaryota > Viridiplantae > Streptophyta > Magnoliopsida > Alismatales > Hydrocharitaceae > Ottelia > Ottelia alismoides. The sequence continues at coordinate 71,532 of JAZKJV010007037.1, forward strand.
AGATCCGATTCGACAAAACAAAACTAACGGAATCGACCGTTCGTCAATCGGAGGTCGTTTGGTATTTTTAATTTCGCAAAAGTTTACCCAAACAAAAATCGTATATCGAAAAGTTCGGGCATCCAAACTTAATCAAAACTATATCAATATTATACTCATATTGATCGTCGTCCAAAGATGATTAAAACGATATACTGTGCGTCGAAATCGGAGGCTCGATGTGCGAATACGGTCCATTTTAACGTCGTAAATAAGTGAAAGAAAAATGATTTTTTTTTAAATCTGATGTATACAGCAGACTCCAGCAAGCCATTTGGCTTTTTTCTCTATATCCCACTTGTCCCTTGAACCTCCATCCACTTGGTATATTTTTCCCCACTTGTCAACACCAAATCCACCCTCTCCCCTTATAAATAGCAACCAAAGACCCCCAAATTCTGCACATTCTAGCCATTGGGAGCTTACAGTCCCCTTTTACTTCTCTTCCAAACCTGGAGAGCTGCTAGAGATACAATTTATAGTGGAATAGTTGTGCTCCTCCATGCAAGATCTTCTCCAAATTGAAGATCTAATAGGTACAATCCTAACCTTTCTTGCTGCCATGCATGTACAAGTTCAACCCCCACTTATTGCTCTTCATGGACTTTTCAACATCTTTTTGATTTTATCTATTGTAAGGCCAAATGGTTGTCAATAATCTGTGTTCCTTGGCTATATGATCATTACCTTATAATGCAGTTGGAATGTATCATCAGCTGCTCTTTGGTTCATGATTGTGCAGACATTAATATAATAATATATATATAATCTATGCATTTTAAAGCAGGTTTAGGTTGTCTGGATTTTCTCATGAAGTTCAGATTTTACTGGAATTTTTTATTATGGCCAGAATGTGCTTGAGATGTGAACCTGCAACATCATTTTTTTAACATTTAAGTGGGATAAGATTTAAAAAAAACATTAGAATTAAAATTTTGGGGCATTAGCGACTATAAGGTTCTTTAAGAAAAAAAATGGTGCTAGAAGTAATAGAGAACCTATGACTATCTACTATCTAGATCTATAATCCTTCTTTGTTCTATGATTCTCGTGTTGTATAACAGACAAAGATCTTCAGTATGATTAAATTAAAATGTTTGAATATCAGAAATCAACTCTTAGATCATATCAGTGCAACTTTGATCTTTATCAATACAATTGTTGCTTTATATCAAGGAAGTTAACTCATCTTCCAGTTACAGTCTGTTACTAAGTGATTACATTGCATGGCTACCAATTCTATTGTTAGTTCTATTCTTCTGCTCATTAGTATTCAACCGATTATTATTAAAAAAAATTCATTTGGGTATAATTATTTCGCATTTACACAATTTGGGGGAAACACAGAAGGCATCCAACAAAAGCAGATCATAAGATTCCCAACCTTTTCAATCAAATGTTGATTTCCCCTTTTCATAAAAAAGGGAAATAACATTTTAGTTTTCAAATAATAATAATAATAAAAGTCCATCCAGTCATTAGATTACCTTGATAAGAGTAACATTATAACATCTGAAGAGATAGGTAATTACTCTGGTGATTGATAGGTTGGTTTGTAGTTTAAAGTGGATCATGCACATCTATAGGAATTGTTGAGAACAATCATGGAAATATTTTGACAATCTTTAGTGATGACTTTATCAAATAGAAAGTGATGAAAACATATTCCTTTGACATGCTAAGCAATGAAATTTTACATGAAATATTGTACACAGTCTGTGTAACTTGCGGGATTGAAAATCTTCAGATCTCATATCTTGCCCAAGAAAAAAATATTGGAGTCCCATTGAATATACTCGTCATAACTGACACATAGTATGATCACATTTTCCATTTTCTCAAATAGTGTCATATTTCATTTGGCCTAATATTGAAAAAATGGCTCGTGTTGGATATTTGAGAATTTAAAGAAAGATTATTGGCTTCTTTTAATTACCAAGTCTGAATCAATCTACATGTGGTTCGAAGGAGGCCTACAATGAGTACTCTCTACAGATGCAACTAACAAATAGATTATCTATATGGAGCCATTATCCAAGTATGATGAAAATTAGGATATAATTATATAGGAATTTCTTTTAATGAAATCAATCCAAGAATTTCAGTGATTATTATGATCATTAATCTCATTATTAGTAAGTTATTAACAACACACCTAGATCTGTATACCGACCATGAAAGCGATTTAGAATGGATTGAATAGTCAGGTATGTGAAATATATACTGAATTGGTGATATCAATTAATAAGCACCGGTCACGGTGACCCTTACACCTAACCGTACGAGGGGGCGGTGACTCTCAACTGGACGGGAGATAGGAAGCCTAGTTAGGACAATGACCGCCAAGTGCGCGGGCCTAGGATCCCATTCTTTTACACGGTTTTTACGTGAGCTCGCAGTATTTTTACGCCTCGTTGGGATCTTGGCTTTTGACCAGTTTCACTGACCCTCTGTTTTAGGACACCCAGGCGGGGGATTTTCGGTTTTAGTTTTTCGTACGAGCTCGGTTGCCCGTTACTGGTCGGGCTGTTTTTTAGAGCGACTTTTCCGGAGAGTCTCTCTCACCCGTCTCAATGGCATAGTTTTGGAGTAGACCTATCCCTCTATTGGACTGCACTTCCAATTAGAGGGCAAGACAGAAGAGCCATTTGTAGGCTATCTCACCGCTTGAGTTTTACTTTCTCCAACAGACTTGGCGATTCTACATCTAGATCATCTATATCTATATCTACATTATCAAGAGTTACATCTGAGACAATGGAAGTAAGATTAGAAGAAGTCATAATCAAAAGTTGTGCTGACAAGAAATAACTACTCATTGGACTTGAGAATCAAGTAAATCATAAACATTTCTTTTCCCATCTTTCACATCGACAAATCCACAGATATGATATCTGGTCAATATGATAATATTGATATATATACATACACTCATATAATTATGAAGATTTGATTAAAAATAAATATGTTAAATATGAAAAATATTGGAATGATGGGTGCTTATGGGAAATGCTTACAAGTCTGAAAACCTTTTTACTTACGCAAGTACATGTAAATTGTACTTGTTCCACCTTTCTACTTGCTCTCTTTTGTACATAATAAATTACTTGTTATTAAACTACGGATTGTATTCACAATTGTGACTCCTTTTCTTTCCTAAACATGTTTTGTTAGGCAAAAAGTATGTTGTTCAGTAGCTGTTCATGTTTCCAGGAGACAGGGTTTATACTAGACGGAATGGTTTCTTTTGTCTCAGTTTTTGTTCTGTTTATAATGTACTATGCTTCTTTTCTCTTCAGTCAGATTTTTGGAAATACTGTATGTACTGTCAGTCACTGTACATAATGTAAAATAAATGGAAGTTAGTGAAATGAAACTTTGGTGGCATTTGTCTTTATTAGCTTTGTGGTTATGAATGTGAATGTGAATATCATATGCAATTGTTGCAATCACGAAAAATTTCCCCTATTTTTCCTGTAATTTGTACGATCTCTAGCGAATAAAATGCCACGAAAATGTCGCAAATGGGTACCCGGATTCTAGGGGGTTCACATTTCGGTATCAGAGCAGTGGTATCCCGATACGCACATTCGCAGTATTTCAATTCTGATCGCATTAAGATCTCGGATAACGGCAATCTTCCGACTTGTCATGAGTCCGAGATGGGAAATATGACATTCGGATTCAATCATTACAGATGCCTCCAATTTCATTAATTTTCATATTATATCTCAAGTAGAGAAAAAGCATATATCATAGTATCTGTGAACAATAAATTTTATGCCTAATAAATGGCTCTCATGTAGAGGCATGGCATCCCGACCAGGGCAGGAGATGACTGACCAGTTAGCACGCATACTTACTGCCCTCACCGACCTCCAGCAGTAGTAGGCTAACATGCAAGGTCAGCAGGAGCAGATATTGGCCAAGCAGACTGAGATTGCTGACTGACAGACAGACAAAGAGATGAGGTTTGAGGACCTATCAGATTTCACGTACCATCCATCACAGGATGGAACACGGCAGGACCAACACCGGTCTGTTGAGGTAGAGCAGCCTCATCCTGATGATCCACTTAAGGAGGTACCTGAGCATGGAGCAGATGATGCAGACTTTGACAGGGAGCAAGATCCTGTGGTATTTGTAGACAAGGGTGCACACGAGTACTCAGCTATTCACAGGCACTAGTCCGTTTTCACATCATAACAGTGGGCCAACATACCCTTGTTCGAGGGCACTGGTACATCAGATGTTGCTAAGCAATGGCTGAAGAGAGTGATGAAGGTGCTCAGGATGATTCGTGCACCACGAGACATGTGGCTATCTTTTATGGAGTATTCTTTAACAGACTTTGCTGAGAGATGGTGGGATGCTGTAGTATCTGAGTTTGGCCGAGAGCCTACATGGGATGATTTCGGGACGAAGTTCAGAGGCCACTTCCTTTCTGCAAAGTGTAAGGAGTCCCAGCGCTGACTTTTTGCAGAGCTTCATCAGGGACATATGACAGCCAGATATTACTTGAATTGATACACAGAGCTGTCACGACATACATGAGCAGCTGGTGCATTTCCAAAGGAGAATTTGGATTTCATTAGTGGCATGCCAGAGGAGGTACAGGAGAAGCTGGCAGGACTACACATCACTTCCATCTCTAAGGCTACCGATGTTGCGGAGAAGTTTGAGGACATCAGAGGGAGGCATTTCGGGAGCTCGTCTGGAGCAGCACCTAGACCGCAGTGATCTTTTGGACCGATACGTCAACCGTTTCAGCAACATAGGTCAGCCAGACGATTCCAACCTACAGGTTCGTCCTTCACCGGTAGTGCTCGCTCTTCTCCATCGACTACTTTTAGAGGAGCACTTGCCGGACGTGGCACAGATTCTACTCGACCATCTGGGTCGCAGCGAACAGATAGACCACCTGCAGGACCGGCCCGGAGCACAGACACGACTACTTCACCTACTAGGCTAGTCCGATGCTATCGATGTCACGAGTGGGGACATTACCGATCACAGTGCCCACAAACTTCTGGTGAGCCTTAACCACAACCTTCACAGTTATAGCCTCAGGCATCGTGTTCAGGGAGTTTCCGTGGCAGGAACTCCAACTTCAGGCAACCGCAATAGAGACAGATGCGGCGTGTGGCAGGTTCCAGTGCCGCACCAGCCATGCAGGGGAACTTACATGTAGTTACTGAGGAGCAGGCACGTTCAGCCACTACTGTGGTGAAGGTATGCACTCAGTCTTGGGCCGACCTTTCCATGTTCTATATGATTCCGGTGCGATGCATTCTTTTCTTGCTTCGAGGTTACTTACTTCTTTATATAGAGTCGCAGAGACTCTCTCTTATCCATATCACATCCGAGGGCCAGGTGGCCAGTTGTTCATCATTTCTCTAGTAGTCAGGCACTTGCCTGTACTAATTGGCGGTCACGAGATGATCGCAGATGGTCTACTCCTACAGTTTGATGAGTTCGACTTGATTTTGGGCATGAATTGTCTATCTACTAATCATGCACTTATCGATTGCTTTAGGAAGACGGTTGTCCTCAGAATTCCAGATCTACCCGAGTTCACTTTTGAGGGTACTATACATGACTCCACCATGGAGTGCATTTTGGTGTTGCGAGCTCAACGACTTGTTGAGCAGGGTTGTGATTCATATCTTGCATTTGTTCGAGAAGTATCTGATCAGGAGCCAATGACACAGGACATCCGAGTAGTATCAGAATACCCAGATGTATTTCTTGATGAACTACCAGCATTACCTCCTAAGAGGGAGATCGAGTTCGAGATCACATAACTACCTGCTACACAACCGATCTCTACGGCACCATATCGCATGGCACCAGCCGAGTTGAGGGAGCTGAAGGTGCAGTTGTAGGAGTTACTTGACTTGGGATTCGTGAGGCCGAGCACTTCACCTTGGAGTGCTCTGGTTCTATTTGTCAAGAAGAAGGATGGATCCATGAGACTGTGCATTGATTACAGGCAACTGAACAAGAGAACGGTGAAGAACCGTTATCCTTTGCTGTGCATCGATGATTTATTCGATCAGCTCCAGGGATCTTCGGTTTTCTCAAAGATCGATCTTCGCTCAGGCTACCATCAGCTGAGGATTCGAGAGTCTGATATTTAGAAGACTGCTTTTAGGATGCGCTATGGACACTAAGAGTTTGTGGTGATGTCTCTTCCATCCATACTTGGACAAATTTGTGGTATTGTTCATCGATGTTGTGCTCATCTACTTACGGAATGAATGGGATCATGCGAATGATATACGGATTGTTTTGGATACATTGCGGGAGCACAAGCTATATGCCAAGTTGAGCAAGTGTGAGTTATGGTTATCCCATGTCTCATTTCTAGGGCATGTCATTTCTGGAGCTGGCATCGTAGTTGATCCTGCAAAGATAGATGCAGTTATGTCTTGGGAGCAGCCCAAGATTGTCACACACATTGGGAGCATCCTTGGACTATCAGATTATTACAGACGCTTTGTCAGCAGATTTTCACGCATTGTTCGTCCTCTGACGCGATTGAAGTAGAAGGGAGTTCCATTCATTTGGGGCGATTCATGCGAGCAGGCCTTCAGGAACTGAAGGAGAGATTGACTACAACACCTATTCTTGCTCTTCCTTCTGGCACTCAGAACTATGCAGTATACACAGATGCATCCGAAGAAGGTTCAAGAGCAGTATTGATGTAGAGGGGACAGGTGATTTGCTTACGCATCACGACAGTTGAGGCTGTATGAGTGGAATTACCCCACGCATGACTTAGAGTTGGCGGCAGTTGTCTTCGCCTTGAAGATCTGGCACCTCTATCTATATGGGGTGAGTTTCGAGATCTTCACAGACTACAAGAGCTTGAAGTACATCTTTGATCAGAAGGAGCTGAACATGAGGCAGCGCAGATGGATCGAGCTGCTGAAGGATTATGATTGCACGATCTCTTACCATCCGGGTAAGGGAAACGTGGTGGCTGATGCACTTAGCAGGAGAACGCATATAGAGGGTACGACGAACTGGCTATATACATGGGATATGCTTGCATCTTTGACAGATTGGCATCCTCAGGAGAGCGCATCCATTTCTACCGCCATGCCTCCACGATACAACTTTCTTTGGGATCGTATCGTTGAAGGCCAGAAGATAGATCCTTGGATATGAGATAGATACATGCGCGCCGTCAAGGATGAGGTTGATGACTTTGTTGTGATGGAGTCTATTTTATGGAAGGCAGGTCGGGTCGTTGTACCCAATGATGAGCAGTTCCGCAAAGACATACTTGATGAGGCACATAGTTCATGATTATCCATTCATCCTAGCAGCACGAAGATGTACCGTGATCTGCGTCGACATTTCTGGTGGGATGGGATGAAGCGCGATGTAACGTAACAGTTCAACATATGCATAACCTGTGAGATGTTTAAGGCTGAATACAGGAGACCTCCAGAATTACTACAATCTCTCCCCATTCCCGAGTGGAAATGGGAGAGCATTTCTGTGGATTTTGTCACAGGTCTGCCGAAGACACCGGGTGGCCATGATTCCATTTGGGTCGTTGTTGATAGGTTGACCAAGTCATCCCATTTCATACCTGTCAACGCGACTTACACTTCATCCAGATTGGCCAAGCTGTATGTGCAGAACATCATCAGACTACATGGTATCCACGCGAAGTGGTGTCTGATAGGGATTCGAGATTCATGTCGTATTATTGGCACCAGTTCATGTCAGCACTACAGACAAAACTGAAGATGAGTTTTGCATATCATCCGCAGACAGATGGGCAGAGTGAGCGCACCATTCAGACACTAGAGGATTTGCTTCGCGCTTGCACTTTAGAGTGGAAAGTGTCTTGGAAGGGACATCTGCCTTTAGTTGAATTCACGTACAACAACAACTTTTCTGAGGTATTATAATTAGATATATGTTAAAGGAATATGGCTTGATTTCTCTTTGAGGTTTTTGTGGGTTCGAAACACTTTGAGGTTTTTATGGACATAAGAAATCCAAACAAGACCACTTAATGACCTCGACTTGAGTCTGGAGGATGAGACTCCCTTTGAGGTTTTTATATTTGTAACATCTAGGATCCACGTAACCCTAAACCCGATCTGATTAGGTTAGTTTTACCCAATAAAGTTGTTAGTCAGCATCAGATGACTTATATCGACTAGTTAGTCATGAATCAAAAGTCGTTCAGGTGAAATCGACCAAAAATCAGTTGCATCGTAATGTGTGCTCGAAAAAAGCCACGACGCAAATTCAGAAATCACAAAATAAACCAAGACTACCTTGAGATCCGATTCGACAAAACAAGACCAACGGAATCGACTGTTCGTCAATCGGAGGTCGTTTGGTATTTTTTATTTCGCAAAAGTTAACCCCAAACAAAAATCGTATCTGAAAAGTACGGGCATCCAAACTTCATCAAAACTATATCAATATTATACTCGTATTGATCTTCGTCAAAAGAAGATTAAAATGATATACCACGCATCGAAATCGGAGGCTCGATGTACGAATACGATCCATTTTAACGTCTTAAATAAGTGAAAGAAAATTGATTTTTTTTAAATCCTGCTGTATACAACAGACTCCAGCAAGCCATTTGGCTTTTTCTCTACAACCCACTTGTCCCTTGCACCTCCATCCACTTGGTATATTTTTCCCCACTTGTCAACACCAAATCCACCCTCTCCCATTATAAATAGCAACCAAAGACCCCCAAATTCTGTACATTCCAGCCGTTGGGAGCTTACAGTCCCCTTTCTACTCCTCTTCCAAACTAGGAGAGCTGCTGGAGATACAATTTACAGTGGAATTGTTGTGCTCCTCCATGCAAGATCTTCTCCAAATTGAAGATCTAATAGGTACAATCCTAACCTTTCTTGTTGCCATGCATGTACAAGTTCAACCCCCTCTTATTGCTCTTCATGGACTTTTCTACATCTTTCTGATTTTATCTATTGTAAGGCCAAATGGTTGTCAATAATCTGTGTTCCTTGGGTATATGATCATGATGTTATAATGCAGTTGGAATGTATCATCAACTGCTCTTTGGTTCATGATTGTGCAGACGTTAGTATAATTATATATATAATCTGTGCATTTAAAAGCAGGTTTAGGTTGTCTGGATTTTCTCATGAAGTTCAGATTTTACTGGAATTTTATATTATGGCCAGAATGTGCTTGAGATGTGAACCTGTAATATCATTTTTTTAACATTTAAGTGGGAGACGATTTAAAAAAAATTAAAATTAAAAATTTGGGGCATTAGAACCTATAAGATTCTTTAAGAAAAAAATGGTGCTCGAAGTAATAGAGAACCTATGAGTATCTACTATCTAGATCAATAATCATGCTTTGTTCTATGATTCTCATGTTGTTTAACAGACAAAGATCTTCAGTATGATTAAATTAATTTTTTTTAATATCAGAAATAAACTCTTAGATCATATCAGTGCAGCTTTGATCTTTACCAATATAATTGTTGCTTTATATCAAGGAAGTTAACTCATCTTCGAATTACACGTTGTTACTAAGTGATTACATTGCATGGCCACCAATTCGATTGTTAGTTCTATTCTTTTGCTCATTAGTATTCAACCGATTATTATTAAAAAATTTCGTTTGGGTATAATTAGTTCGCATTTATACAATTTGGGGGAACACAGAAGGCATCCAACAAAAGTAGATCATAAGCTTCCCAACCTTTTCAATCAAATGTTGATTTTCCCTTTTCATAAAAAAAGGAAAATATCATTTCAGTTTTCAAAAAAAAGTTTCCATCCAGTCGTTAGATTGCCTTGATAAGAGTAACATTATAACATATGAAGAGATAGGTAATTACTCTGGTGATTGATAGGTTGGTTTGTAGTTTAAAGTGGATCATGCACTGCTATAGGAATTCTTGAGAACAATCATGGAAATATTTTGACAATCTTTGTTGATGACTTTATCAAATAGAAAGTGCTGAAAACATATTCCTTTGACATGATAAGCAATGAAATTTTACATGAAATATTGTACACAGTCAATGTAACTTGTGGGATTGAAAATCTTCTGATCTCATATCTTGCCCAAGAAAAAAATTATTGGAGACCCATTAAATATACTTGTCATATCTGACACATAGTATGCTCACATTTTCCATTTTCTCAAATAGTGTCAAGTTTCATTTTGGCCTAATATTGAAAAAAATGGCTCGTATTGGATATTTGAGAATTTAAAGAATAATTATTGGCTTCTTTTAATTACCAAGTCTGAATCAATCTACATGTGGTTCGAAGGAGGCCTACAATGAGTGTGTGGTTCGAAGGAGGCCTACAATGAGTACTCTCTGCAAATGCCACTAACAAATAGATGATCTATATGGAGCCATTATCCAAGTATAACATTGATGCAAATTAGGATATAATTATATAGGACGTTCTTCTAATTAAATCAATCCACGAATTTCAGTGCTTATTATGATCATAAATCTCACTATTAGTAAGTCATTAACAACACACCTAGATCTGTAAACCGACCATGAAAGAGATTTAGAATGGATTGAATAGTCAGGTATGTGAAATCGATACTGAATCAGTGATATAAAATAATAAGCACCAGTCACGGTGACCCTTACACCTGACCGTGCGAGGGCGCGGTAACCCTCAACTGGGCGGGAGATAGGAAGCCTAGTTAGGGAAGTGACCGCCAAATGCGCGGGCCTAGGATCCCAGTCTTTTACACGGTTTTTACGCGAGCTCGTAGTGTTTTTATGCCTCGTTGGGATCTTGGCTTTTGACCAGTTTCACTGACCCTCTATTTAGGACACCCAGGTTGGGGATCCTTGATTTTAGTTTTTCGTACGAGCTCGGTTTCCCGTTACCGGTTGGGCTATTTTCTAGAGCAACTTTTCCAGAGAGTCTCTCTCACTTGTCTCAGTGGCATAATTTTGGAGTAGACATATCCTTCTATTGGACCGCACTTCCAATTAGAGGGCAAGACGGAAGAGCTATATGTAGGCTACCTCACCGCTTAAGCTTTACTTTCACCAACAGACTTGGCGATTCTACATCTAGATCATCCATATCTATATCTACATCATCTGGAATTACATCTGAGACAATGGAAGTAAGATTTGAAGAAGTCATAATCAAAAGTTGTGTTGATAAGAAATAACTACTCATTGGACTTGAGAATCAAGTAAATCATAAACATTTCTAGTCCCATCTTTCACATCGACAAATCCACAGATATGATATATAGTCAATATGATAATCTATATATACACATACACTCATATAATTATGAACATTTGATTACAAAATAAATATGTTAAATATGAAAAATGTTGGAATGATGGGTGCTTATGGGATATGCTTACAAGTCTGAAAACCTTTTTACTTATGCAAGTAGATGTAAATTGTAATTGTTCCACCTTTCTACATGCTCTCTTTTGTACATAATAAATTACTTGTTATTAAACTACAGATTATATTCACAATTGTGACTCCTTTTCTTTCCTAAACATGTTTTGACTGGTAAAAAGCATGTTGTTCAGTAGTTGTTCATGTTTCCATGAGACAGGGAATATACTAGACGGTATGGTTTCTTTTGTCTCCGTTTTTGTTCGGTTGATAATGTACTATGCTTCTTTTCTCTTCAGTAATTTTTTTGGGAATACTGTATGTACTGTCAGTCACTGTACATGTTGTAAAATAAATGGAAGTTAATGAAATGAAAATTTGGTGGCATTTGTCTCTATTAGCTTTGTGGTTATGAATGTGAATGTGTCATATGCAATTGTTGCAATCACGAAAAATTTTCCATGTTTTTCTGTAATTTGTGCGATCTCTAGCGAATGAAATGCCGCGAAAAAGTCGCAAACGGGTACACGACTTCTCGGGGGTTCACATTTTTGGTATCAGAGCAGTGGTATCCTGATACGCACATTCGCAGTATTTCAATTTAGATCGCATTAAGATCTCAGATAACGACAATCTTCTGACTTGTCGTGAGTCTGAGAAGGGAAATATGACATTCAGATTCAATCACCACAGATGCCTCCAATTTCATTAACTTTCATATTATATCCCAAGAAGAGAAAAAGCATATATCATAGTATCTGTGAACAATAAATTTTATGACTAATAAATGGTTCTCATGCAGAGGCATGGCATCCCGACCAGGGCAGGAGATGATTGACCAGTTGGCACGCATATTGACTGCCCTCACCGACCTCCAGCAGCAGCAGGCTGCCATGCGAGGTCAGCAGGAGCAGATATTGACCCATCAGACTGAGATTGCCAATAGACAGACAGACATAGAGATGAGGTTTGAGGACCTATCAGATTTCACGTACCATCCATCACAGGATGGAACACGGCAGGACCGACACCGGTCTGTTGAGGTAGAGCAGCCTCATCCTGATGATCCACTTGAGGAGGTACCTGAGCATGGAGTAGATGATGCGGACTTTAACAAGGAGCAGGATCTTGTGGACTTTGCATACGAGGGTGCACACGAGTACTCAGCTATTCACAAGCACCAGTCCGTTTTTACATCCTACCAGCGGGCCAACAAACCCTTGTTCGAGGGCACTGGTACATCATATGTTGCTGAGCAGTGGCTGAAGAGAGTGATGAAGGTGCTCAGGATGATTCGCGCGCCACGAGACACATAGCTATCTTTCATGGAGTATTCATTGACAGACTTTGCCGAGAGATGGTGGGATGTCGTAATATCTGAGTTTGGCTGAGAGCCTACATGGGATCATTTCGAGACAAAGTTCAGAGGCCACTTCTTTTCTACGAAGTGGAAGGAGTCCCAGTGCCGACTTTTTGTAGAGCTTCATTAGGGACAAATGACATCCAGAGATTACTTTATCCGATACATAGAGCTGTCACGAGATACACGAGCAGCTGGCGCATTTCTAGAGGAGAATCTGGAAAAGTTCATTAGCGGCGTTCGAGAGGAGGTACATGAGAAGCTGACAGGACTACACATCACTTCCATCTCCGAGGCTACCGATGCTGCAGAGAAGTTCGAGGACATCAGAGGGAGGCATTTCGGGAGCTCGTCTGGAGCAGCGCCTACACCGCGGTGATCTTTTGGATCGATACGTCGACTGTTTCACTAGCAAAGATTAGCCAGACGATTCCAACGTACAGGTTCATCCTTCACTGGCAGTGCTCGCTCTTCTCCATCGACTACTTTAGGAGGAGCACTTGCCGGACTTGGCACATATTTTACTCGACCATCTGGGTCCCAGCGAATAGATAGACCACCTACAGGACCAGCCCAGAGCACAGACACGACTACTCCACCTACTAGGCCAGTCTGATGTTATCGATGTCATGAGTGGGGACATTATCTATCATAGTGTCTACAGACTTCTGGTGAGACTCGGCCACAGCCTTCACAGTCACAGCCTCAGGGACCACGTTCAGGGAGTTTCTCTGGCAGGAACTCCAACTTCAGGCAATTGCAGCAGAGATAGACGCAGAGTGTGGCAGGTTCCACTACCGCACCAGCCATGCAGGGGCAGTTACATGCAGTTACTGAGGAGAAGGCACGTTCAACCACTATAGTGGTGAAAGGTATGGTCTCAGTCTTGGGCCGACCTTTCCATGTTCTATTTGATTCTGGCGCGACACATTCTTTTCTTGCTTCGAGGTTACTTGCTTCTTTATATAGAGTCGCAAAGACTCTCTCTTTTCCATATCACATCCGAGGGCCAGGTGGCCAGTTGTTCATCATTTCTCTGGTAGTCAGGCACATGTCCGTACTAATTGGCGTTCACGAGATGATCGAAGATTGTCTACTCCTACAACTTGATGATTTCGAGTTGATTTTGGGCATGGATTGGCTATCTACTCATCATGCACTTGTTGATTGCTTTAGGAAGACGGTTGTCTTCAGAATGACAGATCTACCTGAGTTCACTTTTGAGGGTACTATACATGACTCCACCATGGAGTACATTTCGGTGTTGCGAGCTCAACAATTTGTTGAGCAGGGTTGTGATTCATATCTTGCATTTATTTGAGAAATATCTGATCAGGAGCCGATGACACATGAAATCGGAGTAGTTTCAGAATACTTAGATGTATTTCCTGATGAACTACCAGGATTACCTCCCGAGAGGGAGATCGAGTTTGAGATCACATTACTACCAGATATGCAACTGATCTCTATGGCACCTGTTGTTGAAAATCAGTGATCTATTATTCAAGGGAACCCTAGGCTCTCTTATATATGGAGAGACCTCAAGGGTAAAATACATAGTAGTCCAGAGAAAAAGAAAAATGACGAACATGTCCATAGAATATAATAATATCTATCTCTACACTCCCCCTCAAGGTGGAGCATAGATGTCTATCATGCTCAGCTTGGAAGAACATCTCTGGAAAGGTCCCGTGAGCAACGACTTGGTGAGTAAATCAGCAGTCTGATCCCCCGAGCTCACGTAAGCTGTAGATATCAATCCTCTCTGGATCGAGTCTCTAGTGTAGTGGCAGTCAACTTCAATATGCTTTGTTCTTTCATGAAATGTTGGATTGTTGGCAATAAACAAGGCTGCCTGATTGTCACACTGAAGCTGCATGGTAGAGGTACGGCTACATGTAGATCCTCTAGTACAGATCGAACCCACATCATCTACGTGCTTGCTTGCGCCATGGCCCTATATTCGGATTCAGCACTGGACCTTGCCACAACAGTTTGTTTCTTGCTTTTCCAAGAAACTAGAGAGCTCCCAACAAAAACTGCAAATCCTGAGGTCGATTTTCGATCCTTAGGGCATCCTGCATAATCAGCATCTGCACATGCTGAAATAGATAAATATGTGCCCTTTCGAAATAACAAGCCTGAACCTGGAGAAGACTTCAGACACCTCAGTATCATGTATATGGCGTCCATATGAACTTGTCTTGGCTGCTCCATAAATTGGCTCACCCGACTTGCTGCAAAGGCAATATCGGGTTGAGTTATGGTAATATAAAGGAGCTTACCCACCATTTCTCTATATCTCCTCTTGTCCACTTCAGTAGTGTCATCATCATACAGCTTCATGCTTGGATCCATGGGAATACTTGATGGTTTGCATCTAGCCATGCCTGTTTTAGTCAAGAAATCTGGAATGTACTTCCTTTGGGTCATCACCAGACCCTGTGCATTCCTGGCAAATTCCAACCCCAGAATGTATCTTAAGGTTCCAAGATCCTTCGTGATGAACTGACGGCCTAGGAATGCCTTCGTCCTTTCTATGCCCTGAATATCATCTCCTGTAACCAGAATATCATCACCACAGACCATGATAACAACCGTACATGCTGATGATGTCTGTAATATCTCGAGCCACCGATCTCATATACAACTCCTTCTGATCAAAGATAAACTTTAGGCTCTTGTGATCTGTAAAGATCTTGAAATTCACCCCATATAAATAGTAGCACCAGATCTTTAGAGCAAAGACAACTGCCTCCAACTCCAAGTTATGTGTGGGGTAGTTTCGCTCATGCGGTCTCAACTGCCATGATGTGTAAGCAATCACGTGGCCTCGCTGCATCAGTACTACTCCTAGACCTTCTCTAGAAGCATCCGTGTCGATTGTATAGTCCTGAGTGCTTGAAGGAAGAGTAAGAATGGGTGCTGTAGTCAATCTCTCCTTTAGTGTCATGAAAGTCTACTCGCATGAATCATCCCAAATGAATGGAACACCCTTCTGCATCAATTGTGTCAAAAGACGAATAATACTTGAAAATCTGCTGGCGAAGCATCTGTAATAGCCCGCTAATCCGAGGAAGCTCCGAATCTGAGTAATTGTCTTGGGCTACTCCCAAGACATAACTGCCTCAATCTTCGCATGATCAACTGGGATACCTGCTCCAGAAATGACATGCCCAAGAAATGAGACCTGTGATAACCAGAACTCACACTTGCTCAACTTGGCATATAGCTTATGCTCCCGTAATATGTCTAAGACAGTCCCTAGATCATTCGCATGATCCCATTCATTCCGTGAGTATATGAGCACATCATCAATGAACATCACCACAAAATTGTCCAAATATGGACGGAAGATCCGGCTCATCATATCCTTGAAAGTTGAAGGTGCATTGGTGATCCCAAACAGCATCACTACAAACTCGTAGCGTCCATAACGAGTCCTGAAAGCTGTCTTCAGAATATCGGTCTCTCGAATCCTCAGCTGATGGTAGCCTGAATGAAGATCGATCTTCGAGAAAATCGAAGACCCCTGGAGCTGGTCGAACAAATCATCAATGCGCGGTAATGGATAACGGTTCTGCACTGGTTTGTTGTTCAGCTGCTGATAATCGATGCATAACCTTATGGATCCATTCTTCTTCTTGACAAATATAACCGGAGCACCCCAAGTTAAAGTGCTAGGCCTCATGAATCCCAAGTCAAGTAACTCCTGCAAATGCACCTTCAGATCTCTCAACTCAGCTGGTGCCATGCAGTAAGGAGCCATCGAGATCGGCTGTGTAGCTGGTAGCAATGTGTTCTCAAACTCGATCTCTCTCAGGAGGTAATCCTGGTAGCTCATCAAGAAAAACATCCGGATATTCAGGTACTACTCTAATGTCAAGTGTCATCATCTCATGATCAGATACCTCTTGAACAAATGCTAGATAGGAATTGCAACCCTGATCAACAAGTCGCTAAGCTCGCAACACAGAAATGTACTCCATTTTGGGGTCATGTAAAGTACCCTCAAAAGTGAACTCGGGTAAATCTGGAATCCTGAAGACAACTGTCTTCCTAAAGCAATCAACGAGTGCATGATGAGCTGATAACCAATCCAAGCCTATAATAAAGTCAAACTCATCAAGCTGTAGAAGTAGACAATCTGCGAGCATCTCGTGACCGCCAATCAGTATGGGAAAGTGCTTGACTATCAGTGAAATAATGAACATCTGGCCACCTGGCCCAGGAATGTGATATGGAGAAGATAGAGTCTCTGCGATTCTACCTAAAGAAGCTAGTATCCTCGAAGCAAGGAAAGAATGTGTCTCTCCAGAATCAAATAAAACATGGAAAGGTCGGCCCAAGATTGAGACCATACCTTTCACCAAAGTAGCTGTTGGATGAGACTGCTCCTCGGTAACTGCATGTAGCTGACCCTGCCTGGCTGATGCAGTACCAGAACCTGCCACACTCTGCGTCTGTCTCTGTTGCTGCCTCCTGATGTTGGAGTTCCTACCACGGAAACTCCCTGAGTGCTATGCCTGAGGCTGCGACTGTGAAGGTTGTGGTTGAGGCTCGCCATATCTCTGGGGACACTGAAGCCGGCAATGTCCCCACTCATGACACAAGTAGTATCGGATTCGCTGAGTGGATGGAGTGGTCATGTTTGTGCTCCGAGCCGGTTCTGCTAGATGTATGTCTGCTCGCTGCGACCCAGATGGTCGAGCGGAATCTGTGCCACGTCCAGCTAGTGCTCCTCCTAAAGTAGTCGATGGAGATGAGCGAGCACTGCCTGAGAATGACGAACCTGTAGGTCGGAAACGCCTACCCGATCTCTGCTGCTGAAATGGTCGACGGATCGACCCAAAAGATCGTCGTAGTCTAGGCGCTACTCCAGACGATCTCCCGAAACATGTCTCTCTGATGTCCTCGACCTTCTCCGCTGCGTTAGTATCCTCAAAAATTGAAGTGATGTGTAATCCAACCAGCACCTCCTGCACCTCTCACATGCCTCTGATGAACTTTTCTAGATTCTCCTCTGGAAATGCGGCAGCTGCAGGTGTATGTCTAGACAGCTCGGTGTATCTAACGAAGTAGTCTCTAGCTATCATCCGTCCCTGACGAAGCTCTACAAAAATTCGGCGTTGGGACTCCTTCCACTTCGCAGAAAAGAAGTGGGATCTTATTCGTGTCTTGAAATCATCCCATGTAGGCTCGCGGCCTAACTCAAAAACTTCGGCATCCCACCATCTCTCAGCAAAGTCTGTCAGTGAGTACTCCATGAAAGATAGCCATGTGTCTTGTGGCACGTGTATCATCCTCAGTACCTTCATCACCCTCTTGAGCCACTGTTCAACAACATCTAACGTATCGGTGCCCTTGAACATGGGCACAGTGGCCCGCCGGTATGAAGTGAAGACCGACTAGTGCCTGTGAATGGCAGAGTACTCATGTGTGTCCTCATCTGTAAAGTCAACAGGGTCCTGCTCCCTGTCAAATTCTCCATCCTCTTCAGCTCCATGCTCGGGTATCTCTTCAAGTGGATCATCGAAATGAGGCTGTTGTACCTCTATTGACTGTCGTTGGTAATGGCGTGTGCCGTGGTGAGATGGATGGTAGGTAGAATCTGATAGCTCCTCAAATCCATCTTTATATCAGTCTATCGGTCTGCAATCTCAGTATGTTGTGCCAGAATCTAGTCCTGTTGGCCTCTCATAGCAGCCTGCTACTGTTGAAGTTCGGTGAGAGCAGTCAGTATGCGTGCCAGCTAGTCAATCATCTCCTAGCCTTGTTGGGATGCCATGGTTCTGCATGTGAACCATATTTACTCATAAGAATTCCATAAGCAGATACTTATCATATATGCTTTTTCTCTTCTTGGGATATAATATGAAAATTAATGAAATTGGTGACATCTATGGTGATTGAATTTGAACATATTTCCCTTCTCGGACTCACGACAAGTCGGAAGACTGTCGCTATCCGAAAACTTAATGCGATCGGAATTGCAATACTACGAATGCGCGTATCGGGGTACCACGGCTACAATACCAAACTGTGAACACCCTCGGATCCGGGTACCCATTTTACGAAACATTCGCATTATTAAATTTGTATATGATCGCACAAAGAATCAAAAACAGGGATTTTTGTGTGCTGAAGTTACATATGACATTGACATTCAAGCAACATTGTATCACCACAGAAGAACACACCGACAAGAGCCACCAACTTTTCTTTTCAATAATTTTCATATATAGATTTACAAAATGTACATAAAGCTGACGGCACATTCACATATCCCAACATCAGACTGAAGGGGAAATAACATCTATAATATAATAGTACAAAAGCTGCAACAAAAGATATCATACCTTCTGGTATATACACAATCACCAGATCTCATCAACAACTACTGGGTAACAGGCTCCTTCCCTTCCAAAACATGTTAGGAACAAAGAGGCGTCAGCGAGTGCTGGTACACCCATATATCATGTTATTATAAAAAAGTATTTAAAGTGATTGCAAAAGAGGCAAGTAGAAAGGCATAATCGTCTAAAATTTACATCTACTTGCAGTGTAAAAAGGTTTTCAAGTTGTTTATATGTACGTCACATGCTCACCTATTATCCCAACATTTCCCATATAATATATTTATATTGTAATTGCTTGCTCATAAGTGTGTGTATATCTATATATATTCTCATATTATTCAGATATCACATGTGTGTATTTCGATGATGGAAAGGTGAGATTGGAAAGTTTTATTGATTTATTTAATTCTCAAGTCTAGTGGATAGTCTATGATCTTGGTCAGTGTGTGACCTCACACTATGACTCTAAGACGTGGAGAGTGCCTTAGGGTTGGGATGCCTCCGTAGACATGCAGTGTTGTATAATGCATCCTAACTAAGTTCCTGACACATCCACTAGCTTATAGGGCTTTCGAATGTTACTTAATTATAGTCATTTTCCACAAACTCAACTTTTGATTGTAACTTCTCCAAACCTCAAATGCAACTGTCTCAGGTGTAATCCTAGATGACATAGATGTAGACATGGATGATTTGGATGTAGAATCGCCAAGTCTTATGACGAAAGAAAAACTAAAGCAGTGAGGTAGCCTACAAAAGGCTCCTCCATCTCGTCCTCTAGTTGGAAGTGCGGTCTAATAGAGGGAAAGGTCTACTCCAAAACTACACCCCAGAGACGGGTGATAGAGACTCTCCGGAAAAGTCACTCTAGAAAAACAACCCGACCGGTAACGGGCAAATGAGCTCGTACAGAAAAACTAAAACCGAGGATCCCCCGCATCGATATCCTAAAACAAAGGGTCAGCGGATTGGTCAAAAGTTAGGATCCCAACGAGGCGTAAAAACATTGCGAGCTCGCATAAAAAACCGAATAGGACTGGGATCCTAAACCCGCGTACTAGGCAACCACTTCCCGAACTGAGCTTCCTATCTCTCGCCCAGTTGAGGGTCAACGCACCCTCGCACGGTTAGGTGTAAGGGCACCATAACCGGCACTTTTTAATTGACATCGTTGATTCGCTATCAAATTTACTTACTTGATTACCCAAATCTTCCTCAAACTCTTCTATGACTAACTTTTCGGATCTAGGTATTTTATCACCACTTATTGTTCTTGATGTGGTGGATTAGATCATTTGATTGAGTATTTTATTTTGAGAAGAAAAATCCAACCTTTAATATTTAATAAAGAGAATGAGTGCCGCAACTAACAAGGTACAGGATGCCCACTTTAAATTGCAAATATGATATGTAGGTAAAATTTTTAATTTATTTAAAACATAACCCTCTATAAGTTCATAATGATTGGTTCTACAAAAAGTGAATATATCAGGGATACTAGGAGTTTGAATAATTCATACCAGGATCACTCATCACTTATTGTATGCTATACCCTATAACGTAGAGCATGAATGGCTCACAAAAGTAAGATAGATGGAGGTACATTTAGGGGTTTTAGGCATGACTACAAAAGGGAAAAAATTCTTTTTAGGATGTCTAATAAGTGGAATAAGAGTCTCGTATTTGGAGTTGGAGAATATAAGATAAGTGTCGAATTGATCTCATTAAGAGTTGTCTATTTTATAAGATTCAATCCCAAATATAACCAAGATATATCCATCAAGGTGAAAATTGTGTATGCATCTCATCCCAATTGATATGGTCAGGTATGACTTTCGGCTGTAATATAGAACTTAAGTGGTGATACAAAATCCAAGGCTCCTAATACTAACTATATCGATAGGAGTCATATGAAGTATGAGCATTTTGTCATTCTAATATTTCTTGCAGGTTATCAATTCGCTGAAGAGAATTCCACTGCAAGAGAGAGGACCAATCATGCAATTAGCTATCCTTTATTGATAATTAATGCTGGATTTTAACACACACACACACACACATATATATATATGAGAAAAAGGGAGTATGTGTTAGCAATGTGAGCCCGAGGCGAACCATTCCTACAATAAATGTTTTTGTAATAAATGATTTATCAATAAAAGTTATTGATTATGTTTCACCCCCTTTCTGAGATTGATTGAATGAATGCACTATAAGGTCCCTCTGTACAATAAGGGTTATGTACCATGACCAACTTGATAATCATACAGTTGTTGATTCATTTAATCATAGAGGTTGATGCTTGATGAATATCTAAGGAGTTATATAGAGGACTCATCAAGCATCATCAAATGATTGTCAAGTGAAGATCTTCAGCCTAAGTAGGAGATGGCAATCTTTTCTCATTAGGCCGATATCTGATCGACCACTTGATGCAGGTCCTCTGCATGGGAATAGTGATTCGGAGGTATCAGATTAGTTGAGTCAATGGGTTGAGTTAACGAGATCGAGATAACCAAAGACCTATGTTGAATACTGTCACAGCATAGGCACACATTCTCTGACCAGAGACAGATGTGTTGCTATATGTCTGAGTATGTACATTTGGCAGACCAATAGGTTGATGACCTAACCAAGGTCTATACACAGACGAGCTGGTGTGCATGTAAGGACATATGAGTAATACGATCTCTCAAAGGGATCATACAGCTTCACTTGTGAACCGGGAGACATGAGCTCACTCATGAGGTATTAATACTGATCAAATTCCATGCATGGTCGTCGCTCTTCGGAAGCATGACATGAATTTGAAGGTAAGATATATGCTTTGTGAAAGCATTTGATCTATACCAAACCCCAATGACCACGAATGAGAAACTTAGTGATCAAGCCCTAAAGATGAATGTGTAAAAGTGATCTATATCTTCAGGATGATCATAGGTCTTCCAGTATACAGGATATACATGTGTTGGAATACCTTATCGTTGCCAAGGGCAGGCAGATCACGGATTGCATTACTCTCGCGTCGGAGTTGGTCGCGGATTGGAGGAAGGAGGGAAAGCATGGGTTACTTTGGAAGGTCGATTTCTCTAAAGCCTACGACTGCCTCGACTGGAAGTTCTTGTGGTCGGTGCTATGGAGGAGAGGTTTTCCGGAGATATGGATCTCATGGATGCATCGCTGTGTGACCACGACGTCGTTCACGATCTTGATAAACGGCTGCCCGGAGGGTGGTTTCTTCAGCCTAGAAGGGGGGTCCGCCAGGGATGCCCCCTTGCTCCACTTCTTTTTGTTATTACCACGGATGTTTTGGCTCGCATGACTGATCATGTTGTTGATTCCGGGCTATCGGCAGGATACTCCAAGAGCGGGATGAGCGTGCCCTTGCTCCAGTTTGTGGATGACACCATATTTTTTATTGAGGGAGTCCTTACGGAGGTCTCGGGAATGTCGACGACACTTGACCTTTTTAGCGAGTTGTCGGGATTACATAAGAACGTTAACAAGTCCAAGATGGTTCCTTTTGGGCTTTCGGAGGGGTAGGCAGCAGAATGCATGCGTGTCTTGGGGTCTCCACTTGGAGAACTGCCTATTGATTACCTTGGAATGTTGTTAGTGGTGGGAAGGGCCAGGCTGACGGACTAGTGGTCGTTGAGAAGGTAGAGAAGAGGATGGCAGGGTGGCAGTCAGCCCTACTCTCTAAGGGGGGACAACTCGTCCTCCTCAAGGAAGTGCTCTCCTCGATCCCGGTTTATTTCTTATCGAATCGCCGGATGCCGTGGGGATTCGCAACTGTCTTGAAAAGCTTATGCGAAGATTTCTGTGGGGAAAAAATGGGGAGGCGGTGGGAGGGTTAGATTTGGTGGGGTGGGATGAGGTGACGCGTAGCAAGCATGAAGGTGGTTTGGGCGTGCGGAGGTTGGAGCTCGTGAATGATGCATTCCTTCTTAAGTGGGCGAACAGGATTTGGGGCCCTGGTGAAGACTTCTATACCAAGATCTTGCGGGAGATTCACGGGGCTAGCGGGACTTTTGATGCTCAAGCTGGCATGGTCAGAACTCAGACTCCATTTTGGCGGGGGGTGCTCAGGTTTTTGCAAGGAATTTGTCGTTGTTTGTGCTAGTTGTGGGGAATGGAGGATCCTTTAGATTTTAGAAGGATGATTGATCGGGAAGGGGGATCTTCAGTGTGTGGTTCCCTCGACTATTTGCATTGGCGGCTGATAAGGATGCAACGCCGCTTTTCGCTCGGCGGATGGGTGTTGGCTCCCGCCTTTCCTTGTAAATTTCTCGGATCAGAGGCTTGAAGACTTTCTTGCCCTTATGGACGCCATCGGGATGCAGGCATGCCTAATGGCGGAAGAGACCATTGGGCCTGGCGGGGTAGCCCTTTCTCGACACGGAAAGCTTATGGGGCAATATCTAGGCCCCCGCCAGCACGGTCGGACATCCTGGTGCGTGATTGTGGGTTCTTCTGGGGCCTGAAGCTCCCCGAACTGCAGACAAAGGTTGATGACAAGGGATTGTTGCACGAGGCTACTTGTCAATGTCTCAAATAGATGTGTCTTATGTGAATCTGCAGTGGAGACCATTGACCATCTCTTCTTTATTTGCCCCAAGGTCAATGGGGTCTGGCAGGAAGCGGACGTGGTTTGAGTTTGCATGAATGACCTGGCGACCTTCTGTGAGTCATTGTTGAACAACATAAACAGGAAGAGAAGGGACCTCTTTCAGCCCATAGCGAGGCTGTGGGCGATATGGCTGGGGAGGAATGCAACCCTCTTCTCGGGAAAACGCTTCTACAAGGAGAACATTCTTATACACTGTGCGAGATTGGTAGATGAGTGGGTTTTGGGTTAAACCCTGGGTGTCCTCTTTTGGTGTTGGTGTCTACTGTAGTGCATCTATTTACTTCTTATTTTTCTTAATATATTGGGGCGAACATCGATGAGTGTCTCCCCCTTTTTTGTCTAAAAAAACCACGACGCTTCCATTCCGAGGGAGTGATGAAACATGTCTGGATTTTAGTGACTCCTCTCAGTAGAGAAGTGACCTAATCTTAGCCCATGTATTGGACATTGATCTGAATGAGATTCAGATGCAATGAGAAGATTAGGTTTACGACCTTGATTTAATCAACATCTATGGGAGGTCCATGGGATCTAGATTTGAGATGTGATCTCAATATCCAAGTCACTATACGTGGAACAATGCAATCACCCTGTCCTTATCTCCAAGTATCTAAGGAGAAATCGCATTATTCTTGAAAGGGTTCAAGAATAATTCCATAGATCTAAGCATTAAGAAATTGATAATTAAATGTCATTTAATTATCTTAATGTGTGTGGAAATTAACCAATGTAATTAAATGTGATTTAAATATTGTGGATAAGAATAATGTGGATAGAAATATCCAATTATTCATAATATATTATAAATGTGATTTATAATGTATTAGAGAGAGAGAGAGTTAATTATAATTTATATTTGTTGTGTGTATTGGATACACATTGTTTAATTAATTGAAAATGTAAATTATATTTTGTTTTGGGTTGTGAATGTGATTCACAATTTTCCAATGGCAAGATTGCAATATTATCAAAATTAATTATGAATTATTTTTGGAGAATAAATCACAACAAAAGTTGTTGGATTAAATAAAGGAGATTTCCATGGAGATATGCAATCTCATGATTTCTCACGAGATTGCTCCCACTTGTAATCAAGTGGACGACCACCATAACCAATATGGAAATTGGTGGTCGTCCACCATGATACATGGGGAGGCAATCTCCATGTTGGTAATCTCCCTTATTTAATTGGTTTAATTTTAGGATTGATGTAAATTTGATTTGTCAAATGTATTTGATCTAAATTAAATCATAAGTTGTTGGTTTTTACCAACAACAATCTCGACCACAAGATTAGACATAAATCAATCTCATCTGTTGATTTTATGTGTCCCATAGATTGAGATCCATGGATTCCAAAAACCCTATAAATAGAGAGGCACACCATGCTCTCTAGGTTATGCTTTTGAAGCACATCTCTCTCTCTTTCTTCTAAACGCCAACCTCTCTCCTCTCTCGTTGGTAGCCGTCCACCAAACCCTAGAAGAAAAAAGTCGTCGACACCCTCGCCACCGCACTGTCGCTTCGACGTTCTTCGATTCTCTGTCTTCATGGAGTGCTACGCTCACAAAGAAGATGTTTGATCTCGTACGACGAGATCAGGAGTTCCCCATGCTTGGATCAACTCGTTGGATTGTGAGGATCATGAGACTCATCCCCGCGCTCGCAAGCATCTTCTCCGACGATCAGACTTGAGACAGGAGGTCTCTTTTCGTAAAGACTCGATCAACCATGCTTCAAGAGGTATTCCTTTATACTTGATGTGGTTATAGATGAAACGATCCGAGAATCGTTCTTGGATCATGTGGTTTCATCGCATGATTTTTTTTTAAATTCAGCTGCATAGAAAGTACGACTAGTCGTTCTTCGTCGTATTCGATACGACGCTCACGCTTCTGAGATGCACTTGAGGATTATTCCAAATCCTTCAAGTGGTATCAGTGACTTAGGTCGAAGGTTTTGGATACGATCCACAAACCTAGGACGACTTGGGTTCGTAGAGGTCGCGAAAGTTTTTGTCGCATTTGATTTTCGCACTTCTGTTTTGTAAATATATTAGACCCTGTTTAAATTATTTAAACACGAATTAATCACTTGGATTTTGTTCCCCATTAAGTAAGGAAATCATATGATCTGAGTTTACGTAATTTAGATTTCGTTTGCTTGAGATATGGTTGTTTTAATGAACATGTATACACTGGTGCGGGAACTGCAAATCTTAACATGATTAATGAGTTAATTACTGTTTTGATCTGCCTCGAAATGCATAAAATACCACTTATGTTCTGTCTTAAATCAAATTAGCAATCTTTGAAAATTAATTTTGTCTAATTTGGATTTAAATTGATTGAGATATCTTAATTTTAGTAAGTGGAGGTCACTGCTGAAATTACTGAAATTACAGTCCTAATCCATAACCATGTGATTGTCAATTAGTGAAATTAATTGTTAGTTTCATGAAATAATTATGGAAAATATCTGAGAAATATTTAGTGATGATTATTTCCTTAATTTACTTGACCTCAACCAATAAATTAATTAGATTTGATCTAGATAATAATTGGAAACACAATCATCAAAGTCCTTGCTTGAATAGGATTGGGAATTTGTCTAGCAAATTTCCTTATAATAAAAAATGATTTGATTATTACTATATGGTATAATTTCGATTGAAGAACCGATGATCATCTCAAGTACAAAGTGTGGATGGTGTGCGGAACTCATCTTCAGCTCTGTCTATAGTGCTGACATGAACTGATTCCAATAGTGCGATGTAAACCTCGAGTCTTAGTCAGACACCACCTCTCGTGGTATACCATGTAGCCTAATAATGTTCTCCACATATAGAATAGTCAATCTGGATGGAGTGTAAGTCATGTTGACAGGTATAAAATGGGCTGACTTGGTTAACTTGTCAACAACGACTGAAATCGAGTCATGGCCACCTGGTGTCTTTAGCGAACTTGTGACAAAATCCATAGATATACTCTTCCACTTACACTCAGGAATGGGAAGAGACTGCAGTAACCCTAATGGTCTTTTTTCTTAGCCTTGACCATCTGACAAGTCATGCATCTGCCGACATATTGTGCCACATCATGCTTCATTCTATCCCACCAGAAATGTCAACGTAAATTACGATACTTCTTCATACTGCTAGGATGGATAGGCAATCATGAACTGTGTGCCTCATCAAGAATGTCATTGTGTAACTGCTCATAGTTGGGCACAACGACCCAGCCAGAATTCCAAAAAATAGATTCTGTATAAACAAAATCATCAGTCTTGTCCTTGACGACCTGCATGTATATGCCTTGAATCCAAGGATCTGACTTCTCAACTCCTACTATGCGATCCCACAAACTGTTTAATCGTCGAGGCACGATAGTATATGGATGCACTCTCTTGAGGCTGCCAATCAGTCAAAGCTGCGAGCATATCCCAAGTGTATAGCCAATTTTCCTACCCTCAATATAAGCTCTATTGCTATGCGTATCTGCCACCACATTTCCCTTACCAGGGTGGTAAGAGATCGTGTAGTCATAATCATTCAGTAGCTCAAGCCACCTATGTTGTCTCATGTTTAGTTCCTTCTGATCAAAGATATACTTCTGGCTCTTGTGGTCCGTGAAAATCTCGAAATTCACCCCATATAAATAGTGGGGCCAGATCTTCAAGGTGAAGACAACTATCGCCAACTCCAAGTCATGGGTAGGGTAATTTCGCTCATGCGGTCTCAACTGTCGTGATGTGTAAGCAATCACATTACCCCGCTGCATCAGCATTGCTTCTAAACCTTCACCTGAGTCATCTATGTATACTGCATAATCTTACTCAACATTGTTTTTTTGTTTTTGTTTTTTTTTTTCAAATTAATCACCCACCCCGTAAATACATATAGACTTACGCGAAAGTACGAGATATGGGTAAAATATATACACAATATATATACAGACCCCCCTATACTTAGCGAGTGATGTGTCCTCAGAGCACAAGAAGCGTAAACAAGACATAGCTCAGGCTAAGCGTAAGAGAGTTAAAAAGAAAAAGAAAAAGATGGATCAGAACGCCCCCTATGCTTAGGTTGTGAACAGTCTAAGTACAGAAAAAGAGTGAAAAAATGAGGCGTTCGGGATATATGAATGAGGAGAGTATATACAGATGGGCATCGGTTCCCCCTATACTTAGGCTCTAGTCAGCCTAAATATTAAGAAGGGTGGAACTGAGGCGATCGGGAGATAGGAGAAGGACGGTATACACATATGGCATCGGTCCCCCCTATACTTAGGCCTTGGCCTAAGTAGAGGAAGAAGTTGTACAAGGAGACCGACGTGGTCGGGAGGGAGGGTGGGTAGCCGATGATTAAGGCGGTTTTCGGCTGATCTTTTTGTGAGCCTGTGGTGGGAGATCGTAATGACGAGACGGAGATGAAGCATATGATTCCCAACTATTTTCGGTGTTATCCTCAGAAAAATCATGATGGATAGTAGATGAAGCATTTGAGTTAGATGAAAGGTATCCATCATCAGAGTTATCGTCATAGGAATAGTATTTAAAAGTAGACATACTCCAAACATTCTGATCTTTTTGTTTCTTCAGTTGTTTCCTCAGAATACGTTCCTTCTTGGGATCAAGCGGTCTATTCTCGGATGAATATTCTGAAGCACCAGTCTCAGTTAGATCATAAGAGATAATTCTAGTGTATTTGAAGAGGGCAGGAGCATCAGCTTTTGATTAATAATAGTGACGAACGAGAGTCGTCAAACATGAGTCAAATTTTGGATCCTTGCGAAGATATGGTTTTAGAGCTGCTGAACAGATTTCACTCATGTAGATTACCTTTTTCGGACATGATGAGGGATCATCAGTTTATTCCTCTTCCGAAAGGTCAATGGTGACTTTCTTTTTCTTGCTTCGTGAAGGTGTCGGTTCACTTGAGTATCCAGATGAATAACCATTAGAATTCTTCTCCTTGGTCGGTTTTCGTCTTGCGTGTTTGTTTTTAGTCTTCTGAATGTCAGAGCACTCTCGATTTGGGATGATTTGGTCAAGATATTCAGAGTATGTTTCCCCTGGGTGTGACCATGCATATGTCTCAGGATTATAAAAGAAAGATTTGTCTATTTTGAGATCCGCGGGAATTAAAATACTAGATAGAGTCTCCGCGTGCTCGTTCTTAATTGATTCGATGTTGGAGCATTCCTGTGTCGAGTTGATGTAATCCATGTAGTCAGAGTAGGTTGACCCAAGGTGTGCCCATGCATAAGTCTCTGGATCATATGATTCATATACATGATTCTCCATGGTGAGAGCAGCTGGGAATGGAGCAGGGGGAGAGTCTCTAAACAAATAATCTCATCAACAACAGTTATCTCAGGTGTCATAGCAACGTAGGGATCTTCTACCATTTCATGGTTACGGTTGTCGGGGACTTCGTGGGTTGCCTCAGAACATCGTGGTTCCTCAAAGAGACCGAAGTGCTTCCAATGCTGTAAAATTGATTTCCCGAGTCTCACAATCAATAATTGCCTTAGCCAATGTTAAAAATGGCTTTCCGAGAATAATTGGAGACTGGGTGAATTCTCCTTGATGCTCAATTTCAATGATCATGAAATCTACTTTGAGCGGAGCACCTTGGAATTTCATGATGACAGATATGATTCCTCAACCTCTTTATCGATCGGTCTGCCAATTAAACAATCTCTTGTATTTTCCTGATCGGTCCAAGTTAGAGTTCGTGAAATACAGAGGTCGGGAGGATATTGATCGGTGAATCGTTGTCAACTCGAGCATGTGTGGAAATTGTGTCTTTGATTATACAGTCAAATCTGGGCAACCGCTTCACTATGCGGCCCTTGGTTTTTCTCCTCAACACCAAGGAGGAGGCCATTGACAAGATATGTCTTTCAATCTTTGTTCTAATCCTTCTTGACTTTTTCATCATTAATTTATCCATTACAAATCCTTTAAAGTCAGGAAAGTGTTCAATGGCCTTTATAAAAGGAAGTTCAAAAATCAATCTTTTCTCCAAAGCTTCCCATAAAGTAGGATCCAAATTCTTCAGATCTTCTTCAGATTCAATTTTTTATGTATTTTTCTGGATTTTCAATTTTTTGGGTGTTATTTAATATTCCAAAGTTTTTGGTATTTTCTGTGTGGTGTGGTGATGTGGCGTATTCTGTAGATGAGAAGGGGCTTTGGTGTTTTGAGTAAGAGTTAAAGGCATAGTCATTCCTAGGGGAGTAATATGCAGAGGTGTCGATGTCAAAATTGTCCCTAGGTTTCTGAATATCCTCGAAATTTTCAGCATGAGATCCAATCTTTTCCTCATCCATTTTTATGTCCAAGCTCCCATAACATAAACTGAGTCGGTCAGTAAAATTTCTGAATTTTTCCTTCATTAATTCAAATTTCTTATTTATCCTCGAAATATCATCCTCAAAAATCTGTTCAGGATCAATCATGAGAGTAGTAGGTATGTGTTTTTGCATTTGAGATTCAATAATTTCATCTTCCATTTTCCTGTATGTGTTAAGAGGAGAGTTTCTTGGAATATCCCTTATATGATCATTGTTTTTTGAAAATTTCTCCTCAAAAATAATAGAAGGAGGCTTCTCGTATGGTTCAGATATGTGGAGTTTGTCTGAGTAGAGTTCAATCCTTTGATCATGATTGGTCAGACCTTGATACTGTAGAGTCAGCATACAGGGTTTATGTGCTTCTATGTGGTCAGTACAGTCCTCTGTATGAGTATCATGTCTTAAGAGGGGTTTGTCATGGTCAATCCAATGCTGATGATCATTAAGTGCGGGTCTTTCCATCTGGGTTTGGTTTCTCGGCCAGTCATGAGACTCAAAGGTATTTTGATCTTGAAATGGTTCATTAGCGAGTAATTGAGAATAACACGGTTTAGTCCAAGATGGTAGGTGGTCATGTACGGTCGGATGATTCGAGTAGGAATTCAATGAGGGGGTTGAATTCATCCGCGGGTGAAAGTCTCCCGTGAATGTTGGAGGATTATTGAAAGAAGAGGATTTAGTTGATTTGGGCCTAACCAAGACAAATTCATTTTCATAGTATAGCTCCGATGGATTTTTAGATAAATGTTAGACCATTTTTGAAAGAGCTGAAATGAATGATGGTTCAGGTTTGCAATGATTTTCATGATCTAGATGCGGAGAGTTTTTGAACAAAAGTTCCATGATGAGGTTTAAATCAAGAAAGGAGAGAGATGATTGTACGTGATAGTCAAAAGAAATTTTATCAAATATGCGGCTTTTGATATTCGATATCGGTTCATGCACACCAATGCAAACACAAATCAAAACCCCAGGTTCATCAACTCATACAATAAGGTCGTAAGAGTTCGGCTATTATCTTTTCGACTTTAATTGGTGATAAGATAATCTTGAAAAATAATTTAGCGAGCTGTTAGGTGTAGAAATTTTCGTAATGACTGGCCCGAATTATTACGACTAGTTGCACCTATTTTCAACCAGTATGGGAGTAAGTACGGACCGTAGAACGGCTACTTGTTACTTGAGGACGGAGCCTTACGTAGTGTCCTCTAAACCACCAACTCTGCTAAGGAAATCCGGACCGTTTATCGGCTACCCGTAGATCCTCACTGAGAAGTAGATAATCATTTTTGGTAGAATCAGTAGTCAATATGGAAATCCGGGTTTGGGCTCTAGCCTTAAGTGTCATCTCTTGCTCACTGAGAAAAAGTAAAAGCATCCAAGGTCGAGGTTGCTCTCCCTCAGAAATTCTTGATTTTATGGGTTATTTTGATCAGCAATATTTAGCAGTCCCAATTTTATTTCGGTGATCACTGAAGAGTTATATGAGCACAGATACATGTCTATCGTCCAGTACCAATTTCCTTTAAAATTTATGTGACAAAACCAAGAGGGAGGAGTTCGGGAAAAAACCGATGCACGTGAAAACAATGATGTATGCTCAGTTAGAAGACTTACAGTGAATCCTTGCAATCTCCATGTGGGATGCAATACAGAAATTGAAAATTTTCTCTATATGAATGCAAGTCGATGAAACACCGCACCTAGCAGAAAGTTCTATTAGCGAAGAAGAATTGATTTGAATTAGGCTAAATTGAACGATCTATACACGTCTCAATTAATGTGAAGTGTGGCCTAATTCCTACGAGAACAATCAAAAATATAAATGCTCTGAGAGCCGTAAGTGCAGGTCTATCCTAATCACCACTCAAGTCGAGCCTCACCCTCACTGGAGAGTGAAATAGGCCAAGACACACCACGGAAGAAAGTTTAAGGTCTTTTTACACACGTGAGAGTCCAAACGGACATCGCTATAAACGAGCAATTAATTACAGAAATAAAATTGCAGAAATTAAAATCCTAGACTCTACGCTCTCTCACGACTCAGACTCGATCTTAAATTAATTGCATCTTTTCGGAAGTCGGTGAAGATGTGTCGGTTCTTGAAAAACCGCTCCACGCACGTCTGGTACCTCGCAAGAAAAAATAAGAGAGATTTGTGTAAGAAAGTGACTCAAAAATAAATCAAAAAGAAACTAAGATAAATAAATGCTAGAAATAAATGCAGAAAAGAAAAAAACTAAGGAATTTACAATGAAAAATTCGGGGGTCAGACTACCCGAATGAGGAAAATCAAACGAAAATTTTCAAAACACAAAACTAAGACGTTTGCCTCCCCTTCAACGGCACCATCTGACGAGTCCGAAATGCGCTGCGTTAAAAAGATGTGTTTATTTGGCGTTCATTTAAAAATGATTTGTTCGTTTCGTTGTAGGTGGCAATCTGAATCAGTCAAGAAAATACCACAATTATTTATTTTAATCAATTTTCAATCACGTGGTTTTATGTTTATTTTACTTGGGCAAGTCCCAAGGTCGAACACAAGAAGGCAAAGGAACAACCTAGAATTATGTCTATCAAAATTTGTGTGCGGTTTTCGAGGTAGTTTTTTTGGAATTTTTAATGCAATAAAGAATACAAAATGCAGTTTTGGCCTATTTTAGGGACTAAAATGTAAAAGTTGATCAAACGATGTCTGAAAAATACGAAACTTGTCCACGATGCAAAATATGATGAAATGAATGCACTGTAATGTTTTTGGAATTTTTGTATGCAATATGAATTTTTTATGAATTTTTAAATGCAAACACAATGAAATTAATATTTATTTATAATAAATATTAAACCTAATTATTTTCAAGGAACAAAATTATCTAAGATCTATCACTAAGTAATGGACCTCAGAAGAATCCTAAATCTCGAAAATTTTCAATAATCTAGTTCCGCTGCATCACCGCCCGGATGTATTCCAAAATTTACAAGGGTTCTCGCATAATGGACGCATATGAGTAAAGAAGTTAGTCCAAAAGAGATTGCAAAGGAAGTTGCGGATAGGTAGTTGGAATATTGGAACTTTAACTGGAAAAGTGGATATGATGGAAAGAAGGAAGATTCATATACTATGTCTTCAGGAGACTAAATGGGTTAGAGAGAAAGCAAGGGAGATCGAGAAGACATGCTTTAAACTTTGGTATTCAGGTAAAGATAAGGGAAGAAACGGTGTTGGAGTGATTGTTCTTAAGGATTTGAAGAATTGCATGGTTGGGGTGCAAAGATTCAGGGAGAGGATTATTTTGCTAAAATTGGTGCTTGAAGAAGAAATTCTAAATATCATTTCAGTTTATGCACCATAAATTAGTTTAGATGAAAGGACTAAACAAGCTTTTTCGGAGGATCTGGACAAGATTATACATGGAATCCCACAAAGAGAGATGATTTGCATAGTTGGAGATATTAATGGATGAGTGGGAGAAGAGTCTTCAGGGTATGTTAGTGTTCATGGAGGATATGGTTTTGGGGATAGAAATGAAGAGGGAAAAGTCATTCTGGATTTTGTAATGGCATATGATCTTTTCATAGCAAACACTCTCTTCAAGAAGAGGGAGGAGCATTTAATTACTTATAAGAGTAGCCCAACTAGAACACAGATAGATTACTTTGCGTTGAGGAGAAGAGATCGGTTGTGTTATAAAGACTACAAAGTATTCCTAGGAGAGAGTTTGACAACCCAACACCGCTTGTTAGTCTTGGATGTGCAAATAAAAGGGATGGTAAAGAAAAGGAGGGTTCCTAAGATCACTAGAACTTGATGGTGGAATCTTTCACTGAAGCAATCGAGAGTCATGGAGAAGGTTTTAGAAGACTTATCTTGGGATTGTAACGGAAGTGCAAACGAGATGTTGGAGGCAGTAACATCTTGTATCCGAAAGGTAGGCAAAGAGATGTTAGGCGAGTCAAAGGGAGGAGCTCCAGATCAAAAGGAGGCTTGGTGGTGGAGTGAAGGGGTGCAAGAGAAGCTAAAAATTAAAAGAGCATGCTTTAAATCTATATTTAAAGATAGAACAGAGGAAACTATCACAAACTACAAATCAGCGACGAAAGAAGCAAAGGAGGCTGTAAGCAAAGCTAAGTCAAAAGCTTATGAAGTTTTGTATAAAAAACTCGACTCTAAGGAGGGCTAGAAGGGGATATATTCAGGTTGGCCAAAGCAAAAGAAAGAAAGACCAAAGTCCTTTCTCAAGTGAGATGCATTAAGGACAAGGAAGGCCACATGCCTGTTACTCAGAAGGATATAGAGACTAGATGGGAACAGTAATTCATAAACTTTTCAATGGGGAAAGAAATAGAGAGATCACTTTGGGTGATCTAGCTAGTAGTGAAATTTACTTGAATCGTGCAAGCTACAGACAAGAAAGGAAGTAGAGGAGGCTTTGAAGGTTATGAGATCTGGGGAAGGTGTAGGACTAGAAGTATGGAGAGTTTTAGGTGAGCACGGTTTGACTTGGCTTACGAATCTATTCAATTTTATATGGCGAAGCTAGAAAATGTATGGAGATTGGAGGAGTATCGTGGTGCCTCTTTATAAGAATAAATGAGACATTCAAAATTGTTCAAATTACAGAGGTATCAAGCTGATGAGTCACACTATGAAAATTTGGGAACGTGTGATTGAAAGAAGGTTGAGGCAAGTTTCCAAAGTAAAAGAAAACCAATTCGGATTCATGCCAGGTCGCTCAACTATTGAAGCCATCCATTTGCTGAGGAGAACAATGGAGATTTATAGAGCTAAAAGGAAGAATCTCTATATGATCTTTATTAATTTGGATAAGGCTTATGATTATTTCCCAAGAGAGATATTGTGGAGAATTCTGGAGAAGAGACAAGTACCTGTCATATACATTAACCTCATAAAGTGTATGTATGATTTTGCTTTATCTTGTGTGAGGATCTCGTCTGGTAAGATTGACTATTTTGACATCAACATTGGTTTACATCAAGGTTCAACTTTGAGTCCATTTCTTTTTACTTTGATTATAGATGAGTTGGCAAGTCACATTCAGGATGAGTTACCTTGGTGTATGTTACGTGAGACCTGTTGTGCTCTATGGATCTAAATGTTGGCCAGTGAACCATAGACATGTGCAGAGAATGGCTGTAGAA
The DNA here is from genome assembly GCA_037367405.1 of Ottelia alismoides. Classification (NCBI taxonomy): domain Eukaryota; kingdom Viridiplantae; phylum Streptophyta; class Magnoliopsida; order Alismatales; family Hydrocharitaceae; genus Ottelia; species Ottelia alismoides. The sequence continues at coordinate 106,805 of JAZKJV010007037.1, forward strand.
GAAATGAAAATGCTAAGGTGGATGTGTGGACACACACGTAAAGATCGGATTCGGAATGACGCAATCAGAAAGAAAATTGGTGTAGCTCCGATTGAGGATAAGATGTGAGAAAACCGCTTAGGATGGTTTGGTCATTTGCAAAGAAGATCAGTTGATGCACCGGTTAGGAGATGAGGGTGTTGGGATATTGAGCCGGCTATGAGAGGGCGAAAACTGACTAAGAATTGTTGGAAAGAGACTATACGAAGGGATTTTAGTTTTTTGAATATACGCCCGAGATTGTCCGATAAGAGATCTGAATGGAGGAGAAGAATCCATGTAGCTGACCCTACTTAATTGTCGGAAAAGGCTTTGTTGTTGTTGTTGAATTTATCACTATTTAACACTAATGATATATATATCAGCATCAAACTACTTTCGATTGAAATTATAGAGTGTTATTTGTGATTGCTTTTTGAAGAAATTTGTGAAGAATTTTCGAAGTGTTCATGTCAGTGTGATGTACTATATACTAGTTTCAGTCTCTTATTATTTGAGCATTTTACCATCATGATGCTATTAGTTGCATTTCTTGCTTCTTTCTTCATAATCCGAGTTGTCACATGCTTTGTTAACTTAAAAGCTGGTCGAAGATACAAGGACAAATAAATTAAGGCTCAGGATTATGGATATAGTTTTGAATCATGTTTCTAGGTCCCAATTAGTTATGTGTTTAAGATAAAAAGGATAAGCTTTGGAGTATAAATTGGCCTATGGTATTACTTGTATGGTATTTTAGTGTTTGTTGTCCATTAAGATGACTTGTAGGTTAGCATGCAATGATTCTGTTAAAACTAACCTCATAAACATAGGCTATGATTCATTAATAACAACATGATTAATTTAGAATGGAAGTTGATATTTACTTAAAGCATGATAGCTCAGTTTTAAGCAATATTCAGCTTTTCTAGGATAGTCAACACTTTGGCAATAACTTCATGTTGGAACCTCATCTACCTAGTTGGCACACATCTAACATTATTTATAAAATTACCCTTCTTCAAATATAACATTTGCACAAGCCCGAAGGAACAAGTCCAGGGAACCAGGATCATGGGTTCAATAATAAATGCTTGTAATTGCTTCATAAATTTGCAATGTTTGCTTATTGGACAGAGCATATTAGGAAGGACGTGAGCAAGATGCCTGCCTCTATGGCACAAGATCAAGTTTGTTTACTATTTTTCAAGTAGTTTTTTTTAAATTGTAAGCTCTGCTTATCGTATCCGGTATTACCCAGGAAATGGAAGTTCAAAAAAAATTAACTTGTAAGCAGAATTTACCAAATTTCAGAATACATATATACTTTTTTTCCAGATTTTGCATGTCTGTTGTCATAATGAAGACCAGGGATTTAGGAATAAGGGTGTGTGCTAACTTGATTTCCAGTGCCATGAGTTATTTTTTTTTGCATTAATATAGTCCCATATCACCAGATTTTTAGGTCCCACTCAGATTACCAATTGCCAAATTGCTTAATTAGATTTGGTGTTTTCAAGTATCATAAGTAAACAAACTATTATAGTCATATACCCTCTCAATTTTCTCAATAAAATGTCCAAATTTCTGAATCATACATTACTCGATTGAAAAATCAGAGAGTGAATCAACAAAATCTTGAGAGTGCAATAGATATCATACCCCAACTCCCAATGTCTAATAATAAACATATACTCACATCCTTATAGAGACAAATGTGTAAAAGACATGTAAGCCAGTAATAAAAGGATAAGGGTTATACCTTCTAAATCTCCATGAATGGAGATTTGATCTGAAATTGTAGCAATGGAGCTCCATCTGAGGAGAAATGAAAGAGGAGGGGGGCTTTCTTTGGGAAATTTGGGGGAAGTAGAAAGGCTTCACGTTGGAAGTGGGGTTTTATAAGAAAAGGAGAAAGGGAATTGAGATGGGGAAGGTTCCTGGAACCTTCCCTTGTATATTACCATATAATTTATTTTTTTTAAACAATCTGACATCATTAGTGACATCATCTTCCATGATGTCACTAATGACATCATCCACATGACATCATGATGTCATTAATCTTATATTATATATGTTAATTATAATTCTTATTTAATTAAAATTTTATTTTTAAACATTTTTTTAAAAAGATACAGAATGTTTATTATTTTGAAATAAAATTTTATTTATAATAGTTTTTTAAAAAAACCAAAGTCTCTCTTTATTTGACATATTTAAAGTTAACTTATTTGCACCTCAGGCCTCAGATTTTGATGTGCAATATCTCGATTTGATCGTCTCTGAACGACGATCAGTATGCTTATAATATTGATATACTTTCGATCAGATTTGAATTTCCAAAATTCTCGAGATACGATTTCGGTTCATAGTTAAATTTTGCGATTTAAAAATACCAAACGGCCACCGATTGACGAACGGTCAATTCCGTTGGTCTTATTTCGTCAAATTAGATTTTATGGTAGTCTTGGTTTGTTTTGTGGTTTCCGAATTTACATGGCAGCTTTTTCAGGCATGCATTACATGCGATCGATTTTTGATCGATTTCGTTTGAACGACTTTTTATTTGCAATCAGTTGATCGATTTAAGTTATTTAGCATTGACCAACAACTTTATTGGGTTAATTGGACCCAAATCAGATCGGGTTTGGTTTTAGTTGAATCCGGATGTTACAGACTCTATGATGATGACTCTAAGGAGGTGGATGAGAGACAGAGGGCTTGTAGGGAAGTTGTTATATATTACTTTTACCAAACTTGACTTATCGTTTGCTATGAGCAGAGTCAACTAGTTCATGGAGCAACCTAAACAGGTTCATATGGATGCGGTTTGCATGATTTTGAAATATCTGAAATCCTCTCCATGTACAGGTCTTCTTTTCAGAAGAGATACATCTCTCTCAGTTACTTAATGTGTAGATGCGGATTATGCAGGGTGTACTAAGGACAAGAAGTCTATCAGGCTTCACTGTGTTCGTTGGTAGCTCATTGGTTTCATGGAAGAGTAAGAAACATACAGTTGTTGCTCAATCCAGCGTTGAATCATAATATAGGGCTATGGCCCAAGGGAGCACATAAATGATGTGGGTCAAGTCCGTCCCGACTGATCTAGCTATGAAGTTTCCTCTTCCAATGCACCTCAAATGTGACAATCAAGCAGCTATAGCTAATAATCCAGCCTTTCATGAGAGAACAAAGCACATCAAAGTAGATTGTCAATATACCCGTGAACGTCCCAGATCGATGACCCAAGAGCTCCAACCTGTAGAGGAGAGAGATATCACCCTCGAAGACATCTTCATCTCGCGATCGGAACGCCAACCTTGACATTCTTCTCAAGAGGAGATTACGTGGTGACGGGAAAAATTCAAGGTACGATGTTCCCCTCCTCTTGCTGCGATTTCCACATGATCTTTAACCCATGCATCAGACCATCTAGAGCCATCCCCTATTCTTTTTCTTCACGAGGTAAAGGGGATATATGTAGGGTGGAGCATGGGCCAGGGCCGGCCCGACCCAGCCTGCTGCCCGACCTGCTCAAGCCCGACCCATGCCCGAGCCGACTGTCTTAATGGGCGGGCCTGGGCTGCAAATTTGGCCCATCTAGCTATTCGGGCCGAGCTCGGGTTTGCACGGGCCTGAACCTGAAGCCCACGGGTCAGCCCGATTTATGGCCCGCATACATGCCCGAACCCTGAGCCAGCTCGCCCCCTCTTTTCATAACCCTAACCTATTGTTCAGCCATTCGCCCACACACCTCCCACCCCTATCGACATCGCCCCTCCCTCCTCGAGCTCCCTCCCCTCCCTCACAGTGATTCTGATGGCGCGGTCCTCGGCCCTCCCTAGCCCCAAACACAGTGATTCTGATGGCGCGAATCCACGAGCCATTCCACTCCTCGCTGTTGTCGTTGCGTTGTGCGCCCCGCCGCCCCGTCAATCTATGACCCCTCCACTCCTCGCCACAGTTGCTGTGCGACCCTCCACCCTCCCCAGCTCCAGACCTCTCCCTCCCTCACCATCCAGGGGTTGTTGCCACCGCACCACCTCTCCCTCCATCCCTCCCTCACCATCCAGGCCCAACCCCCCAGCTGCCTACTCCCTACTCTTTACAGACCCGACCCATCCACCCACTCCCTCCCCTCCTCCGGCTCCTTCCCTCCTCATGGACCAGACCCGACTCCTCTGCTCTGTGACTCGTCGCGTGACACGCCTACGCCTTCCCTCCACGAACACAGCGTCACACACGTGGAAACCGTACAACTAGCCCCCTCTCTTTTGGACTCGACTCTTCAAGTGGAGGAGGTATACAGTGACCTCTGTTGATCTTTTATTCTGAACTTCTGATGTTGTTGTTTAGATGCGATTTTTGATATTGATTGTAAATGTGGATCTATTACATATCTGAAGAATTAGAATTCAAATGGGAATGCGAATCTATAATCTATTTATATGTTTTTATATTAATTAGATGTCAAATGAACATTACAAATGCTCAAAATATTACAAAAAATGGAATTACAAAATTAGATTGTGTTTGTAATAAAATATTACAAATGCTCAAAAAAACCCCTCCAAATCTAATCGTCTGAAAATTAAAGTTGTAAATATATAAGATAGGCTATAGGCTGACTTTTGTGGGATTCGCGGGCCGGCCCGACCCATCTTGGGTCAGGCTGGGCTCGGGCTTGGGCCCAGTTCCAGAAAAATGAGCGGGCCTAGGCCCGGTCCACAGTCCCAGTTACCTAAATGGACCCATACTAGGCTCGGTTGGGCCCGGCCCGAGCCCATCCCATGCTCCACCCTAGATATATGTGTGGTGTTTGATCTCCTTGCTGCTCGGACTCACGTACACATGCACATGCATAGTTGTTGGGGTCGAGTTTTTAGGGATATATATTTCCAACTTTGCCAAAAAATAGTCCAACAAGTCGTAGATGTCATTGCTCATAGGGTGTTTTCCATCTCTGTATACATAAGTTGATATTTACTCTCCGATTGCAATCCATGAAGATCCAGGCTCCTAAAGATTTGAAAGAGAAATAAGGGTAGCTGTACAATTGTATCGTAGCCCAAGAAGCCTCTCGGCTATACGCATCCCACAATCTACATTACCATGGATGCTACATGCCGGCAAAAGTATAGACCACACCACATCATCTACCTGGAATTCCACTGTCACGTTTTCTACCATTCGTTCTACTTCAGCAAGATGCCCTACTCTACAGAGAAGATGCACCATGCAACCAAAGTGTTCCTTATCAGGTTCTAACCCATACATGCCTCTCATTGAATAAAAAATAACTAAGGTCATGTTCAACCATTCCAGCATGGCTACAAGCATTCAGGACTCTAATGAACGACACACTGTTCGGACATAACCCAAATTCTTGAATCCTCTCAAATAGCTCGATAGACCTGTCACTCTCTCCATGATCTGCGTATCCATTGATCATAGCCATCCAAGAAACAATGTTCCCAATTAACTCTCCTCAAACACCTTTAACTGCTTTAGAGGGAAGTTGTTGTCTATGCACTTCTTTCTAAATGAATGGAGCAAATGAGCAACTACTGAACTCAATGTTTGTTATGGAATGTAGTTAGATGTTTTCCTTGGAAAGGTTTGAAGAGCATGCACCTCTGATTTCCGAGCCCTGAGCTACACTGCTTTGAATCTCAACATAGGTTCAGTACTTAAGCACTTATGAGGCCGGTGGAGCACTGAAATGGGATGGATTGTGGTGAAAACCACCCTCATAAATCGCAAACATACTCAGAGTATATGATCACAGTTGATTATTCTTGCCAGTAGATGATACCCCTAGAACATCCACTTCATGTAACTGCTAGATGGGTGTTTCCCATCTCAAAACTTGCCCTTTTCCTCCTAAAATGAGTTATCATCGTTTTCGTATCCAAATTACTGATAAACGTCACTTGCAAATGAATATCTCTAGTCTTCAAATGACATTGACAGTGAAAAATGTTGAAGCAACGGATCGAATTTGAGATGAACAACACAGAGACAAATGATCAAGTATTACAGTTATTTATTGAAATTGCAATATCATGGTGAATGGGGTAGATGGAGTAAGCACCTCGAGGGAGGGGCATGCACCCTTGGGGTCCCGGGTAGAAGCCTAGATGACCGTGATCCCAACTGCTATTATAGCTACGATGGTTGGAGGACATGTTGCTTGGTACACGAAGGTGCTAATATGACGGTGTTGGCCTCGACACTTGCGTGCTTTAACCTGGTGCTCGAGCGTGGGCCAAGTAATCACGGTTGCTCGGCTATTGTTTTGTTTGTCACTTAGAGTTAACACTCGTGTACGGGCCAATATAGGCCACATTGGTTGGTATTCCAAGTGAGAGCACTAGGAGGGGAGTTTCGGGAAACGTGGTTTAATGAAGTTGGGAATGAGAGATATTTATCCGAAGCATAAGGATGGTTGGGTTGTCGTAATTATTCGCGGGTTGGAATCTAAATTGTAAATCAGAAGTATCATTGGGAAGTTGGGCTAAGTAGACGTGTTGGGAACTTAGTTAGGATGCATTGTACCCCATGGCATGCCTACGGATGCACCCCAACCCTAAGGCATCCTCTTTGCCTTAGAGTCATAGTGTGAGGTCTCATCAAGACCAAGACCACAAACTATCCATAAAGCTTAGTTACTCATATCCATATCTAGATCAATCAACAATAATAAAAATGTAATTCTTTGTGAGATCAGTTATCCAGTTCTTTTGCACACATTTAAATTATATCTTGCTTGTTGTTGTATAGTTGTTTATATCATATTAGGCAACTTTTCTCAAAACGTACCTAGGTGTGGATCCACAGGTTCGCAGCAGTGACTAGTTGGAGGTACAATCTTTTGTGCAGTTTCATCCCTTTTTGTGGTACAGTGGTTGGTAGTTCTTGTATTGTTCACTGTACTTGGTTTCTTTTTGAGAGATATGGCATGTAATTTTTAATTGTGGACATCTATATTTATGCTTACATGTATGTTTTTGTGGACATGGAAATGGATAATGGGATGTAATGGAATCAGTGGATGGAATGAATGAATCAAAATACAGGTTATTGTGAACAAGTTGAATGGAAAGTAAGGAAACAAATTTAAATTTTAATGTATGTTCTATTTTCTCCTGCTTCTGTGAATGTAAAATATTCGAATGTAGAATGTATGTGTGTGGATTGGTTTGCCGAGTACCAGGATCCTAGAGGGGTGGACGGGCGTCACAGCTTTGCATCAGAGCAGTGGTACTCCATTACATTCCACGCATATCATTCCTCATTGGTGTTTGAATACTGGATAGTGTTGAAAGTGTTATGACCTAGAACGAGTCCAAAGAATAATAATATGTAGTATATTTACATCCATGTCCATATATCTCTCTTAAGTACGGATGTACATCTGATGGGGGGATCGAGTGCATTTCCGCCTTAAGGGCACATAAGTTTCTTAGCCAGGATTGTGTTGGCTACCTTGCCTACGTGGTAGACTCAGCAACACAGGACCAGATGATGGAGGGTATTAGAGATTCATGCGAGTATCCTGATGTGTATCCATACGAATTACCTAGATTACTACCAGTACGGGAGATAGAGTTTGAGATCACACTACTGCCGGACGAACAACCGATCTCTATTCCTTTGTACAGGTTGGCACTAGCTAAGCTCAAGGAGCTCAAAGTATAGTTGCAGAAGCTGCTGGAAAAGGGGTTCATTCATCCTATTACATCACTATGGGGAGCGCCGGTCCTTTTCGTGAAAAAGAAGAATGGGTTTTTGAGGTTATGCATAGACTAGAGGCAACTAAACAAGAGAATGGTTGAGAACCGTTACCCACTCCCACGGATTGATGATCTCTTTAATCAGTTATAGGGAGTAGTAGTAGTGTTCTCTAAGATTGACCTGTGGTCAGGATATCACCAGTTGAGGATCAAAGAGGTCGACGTGATGAAGTCTGCATTCCGCACAAGATATGACAATTATGAATTCTTGGTAATGCTTTTTGGACTTATGAATGCACCTGCCGCATCCATGGATTTGATGAACCGAATCTTCCATCCGCATTTGGACAGGTTCGTGATCGTATTCAGTGATGATATTTTAGACTATCCCCATGATGAATATGAGCATGAGTCCCATCTTTGCAGCATGCTAGAGACACTTCGAGAGAACCAGTTATATGCCAAGTACATCAAGTGCGAGTGTTGGCTTTCTGAGGTGGCATTTTTGGGCTATGTGGTTTCAGGTGCTGGGGTGTCAGTTGACCTCGCCAAGATAGAGGAAGTGGTGTCTTAAGAGCGGTCCAAGATGGTTATAGAGATTCACAACTTCCTTGGCCTCGTCGGGTACTACAAGAGGTTTGTCATAGGATTCTCTCAGTTAATTTACCCCTCACCCAGTTGACGCAGAAGGATGTCCCATTTGTCTGGAGCGACAAATGCGAGTTGAGCTTCCGAACGCTCAAGGAGTGATTGACTTCTGCACCCATCCTCACCCTTCCTTATGGTACCTTGGACTTCACCATGTACACAGATGCTTCCAAGGAGGGCTTGGGTGCAGTGTTCATGCAGCGTAGACAGATTGTAGCATACGCGTCACGACAGATGAAGAACCATGAACGCAACTACTCCACTCATGACATGGAGTTGGCGGTCGTAGTCTTTGCATTAAAGATATGACATCACTATTTGTATGGTATGACATTTGAGATTTTCACAGATCACAAGAGCCACAAATACATTTTTGATCAGAAGGAGCTAAATATGAGATAAAGGCAGTGGATAGAACTACTAAAAGATTATGATTATACTATCTCCTACCATCTTGGTAAGGGGAATGTGGTAGAAGACGCCTTGACTAGACGACCATACACTGAGGGTTCGGTAGCCTGGTTGCAAACTTTGGATGTGCTCACTACACTTAGCGAGTAACATCCATTTGAGGGCACATCCGATGCAGTGACAATTCCAGCCAAGTATAACAGTTAATGGGACAGGATTGTTCAGGGCCAACAGATAGATCTGAGGATCCAGCAGATGTACCACAAGTGCTTAAAGGATGAATTCGATGGATTTTGAGTCTATGAATACATCGTATGGAGTGGGGACCGTGTGTGTGTCCCAGATGACGAGGAGCTGAGGAGAGAGATCCTGGATGAGGCACATAGCTCGAGACTTTCCGTAAATCCATGTGGCACCAAGATGTATAGGGACCTCCACCAACACTTTTGGTGGGAAGACATGAAGAAGGATGTAGTGGAACATATTATCAAATGTTTTACTTACCAAATGGTGAAGGTAGAGCACCAGAGGCCTCCTGGTTTACTACAGCCTCTTCCCATACCGGTATGGAAATAGGAGAGCATCTCCATGGATTTTGTCACATCATTGCCGTGCATCCCAGGAGGGCATGATGCGATATGGGCCATCGTTGACCAGTTGACCAAGTCAGCCCATTTCATCCCAGTCAGCATGACATATACATCAGTACAGCTAGCCAAGTTATACATTCAATACATCATTCAATTGCATGGGATACCGAAAGAAGTAGTGTCAGACAGAGATTCCCATTTCACATTACACTAGTGGGGAGAATTCATGAGAGCCTTGAGTGCCGAACTACGCATGAGTTCAGCATACCATCCACAGATAGATGGGCAGTCAGAGATGACCATTCAGACATTGGAGGACTTGTTGTGGGCTTGTTTGGTTGAGTGGAAGGGATCCTGAAAGGATCACCTTCCGATAGTTGAGTTACGTACAACAATAGCTACCATGCTAGTATAGAAATGGCACCATTTGAGGCATTATACAGGAGGCGGTGCACCACTCCTTTGTGTTGGCAGTAGGAGGATGACAACACCATGTTCACCATGTAGATCATTGAGGAGACCTACAAGGTAGTGGAGACTGCTAGGAGGAAATTGTTGACCGTGCAGAGCCGTCAGAAGAGTTACGCTGACCAACGGTGTAGAGACCTTGAGTTTCAGGTATGATGTCCTACATTCGTGCCCTAATGGATATTATTTTTAGCCAATCCTGTGTGACTAGAGCATTACTCATGATCACATGTTGGGGATTTCGTGTTCTTACACGTGTCTCCAATGAGAGGCGTACAACGATTCGGTATCTAGGGCAAGCTAGCACCGCGTTTCATGGGACCATTCGAGATTTGAGCCCGTGTTAGGATAGTGGCTACAAAGTGGCCCTTCCCCCACACCTTGAGGGCATCCATGATGTGTTCTACCTATTGAATCTTAGGAAGTACATCTGAGATCTCTGACACATGGTCAGCTACGAGGACTTGGCGGTGGAGCCAAACTTCTCCTTCCCAGAAGAGTCAGTGCAGATATTGGACCAAGCGGTCAAGAGGCTGAGGCGGAAGGAGATCCCGTTAGTCAAAGTCCAATGGCGAAGTCAATACATCAAGAAAGCGACATGGGAACCTGAGGCGGACATGAGAGAGAAACACCCTCAATTGTTCACAAGTATGGAATTGAAACCGTAGTCAAGTTCCCTTTGAGATGTTTATAGGTTTTGCTCTCTTTGAGATTTTTATGGACTCATTTCTCTGTGAGACTGGGATGCCATGGGGCTCGAGTGTTGAAATCAACCAGAATCATCTTATGTCTCGAGGACGGGACTTCCTTTAAGATTTTTATGATCTAAAGTCCCCAAAACCCGAGCAGAGACTTAACCGCAAAATTTAGATGGATCTGGGCTTAAATGCAAATCTTCTTTTATTCCAGTACACAAAAAATTTATTTAAGTATTTCATCATGTAGTGCTCGTCGATATATCGAGTCCAAGATCTCGAAAATCCGAGTTCGGGAGCCCGAGTTACGGTTATTTTAGCGAAGAGGGTCCAGGTCATATTCGGATCCGAACCCGGCCCTATCCCAAAATGCCCTAGAAATGCAAAATCGAGTTCCAGCCCCTTCCTCCTCCCTCTCCCTCGCCGGCGCTTCGCCGGAGATCGCCGTAACGTCCCGGATCGACGACCCAAGACCACCAACACGTAGAGGAGAGTGATATCACCCTCAAGGACATCTTCATCTCGCAATCGGAATGCTAATCACGACGTTCTTGGTGGGAGGAGATTACGAGGTGATGGGAAAAATTCAAGGTACGATGCTCCCCTCCTCTTGCTGTGATTTCCAAACGATCTTTAACACACGCATCAGACCATCTAGAGCTATCCCCTTTCCTTTTTCCTTCATGAGGTAAAGAGGATATATGTGTGGTGTTTGACCTCCTTGCTGCTCGGATTCGTGCACACATGCACATGCATAGTTGCTGGGGTCGAGTATCATGATTGTAGTCAGGGTTGTGGAGTTGAGATTGGATATATTTCTTGCTCTAGGGGACGTATAGACCAACCTGTATATTGTCTTTGCAGAACACCATGCATTGTAAGATCATCAATAAACTTTTAACTTCGAATATATCACAAGTTTAGCATCATCGTTGGCAGACAATCTTGGAAGATTGTGAGGGGAACAAGGCATGTCATGTAGCAACGCCTCTAATTCCAAATACTCAACTACTACAAAAGCATTTGACTTCTTTCCATTTGGTGATCAGAACTAACAATCTTTTTTTAACCACATGCAAGATTGCCTAAATCATTTTACACATCATCACTGTACATATCAAGTTTAGGGTTATATCCTTCCATCTTTGCCAAAAAAAATAAAGTCCAACATGTCGTAGATATCATTGCTCATTGGGTGTTTTCCATCTTTGGATACAAATGTTGACATTTACTCTCCGATTGTAATGACATTTGCTCTCCAATTGCAATCTATGAAGATCCAGGCTCCTAAATATTTGAAATAGAAATAAGGGTAGCTGCACAACTGGATCGTAGCCCAAGAAGCCTCTCGGCTACACGCATCCTACAATCTACATTCCCGTGGATGCTATGTGCCTGCAGAAGTATAGACTACACCACATCATCTACCTTGAATTCCACTGGCATGTTTTCTACCATTCGTTTTGCTTCACTAAGATGCCCTGCTCTACAGAGAAGATGCACCATGCAACCAAAGTGTTTCTTCTCAGGTTCTAACGCATACATGCCTCTCATTGAATAAAAATAACTAAGGTTTAGTTCAACCATTCCAGCTTGGCTACAAGCATTCAGGACTGCAATGAACGACACACTGTCGGGACATAACCCATATTCTTGAATCCTCTCAAATAGCTCGATAGACCTGTCACTCTCTCCATGATCTGTGTATCCTTTATCATAGCTGTCCAAGAAACAATGTTCCCAATTGACTCTCCTCAAACACCTTTAACTGCTTTGGAGGGAAGTTGTTGTCAATGCACTTCCTTCTAAATGAATGGAGCAAATGAGCAACTACTGAACTCAGTGTTTGTTATGGAATGTTGTTAGATGTTTTCCTTGGAAAGGTTGGAAGAGCATGCACCTCTGCTGTCCGAACCTTGAGCTGCACTGCTTTGAATCTCAACATAGGTTCAGTACTTAAGCACTTAGGAGGCCGGTGGAGCGCTGAAATGGGATGGCTTGTGGTGAAAACCACCCTCATGAATCCCAAACATACTCATAGTATATGATCACAGTTTAGTATTCTTGCTAGTAGATGATAGCCGTAGAGAATCCACTTCATGTAACTTCTAGATGGGTGTTTCCCATCTCAAACCTGCCCTTTTCCTCCTAAAGTGAGTTATCATCCTTTTTGTATCCAAATTACTGATAAACGTCACTTGCAAATGAATATCTCTAGTCTTCAAATGACATTGACATTGAAAAATGTTGAAGCAATGGATCGAATTTGAGATGAACAATGCAGAGACAAATGATCAAATGTTACAGTTATTTATTGAAATTGTAATATCATGTTGAATGGGGTAGATGGAGTAGGTACCTCAAAGGAGGGGCAAGCACCCTTGGGGTCCCGGGTAGAAGCCTAGATGACCGCGATCCCAACTGCTATTGTAGCTGCAATGGTTGGGGGACATGTTGCTTGGCACACCGAGGTGCTAATCTGACGGTGTTGGCCTCGACACTTGTGTGCTTTAGACTGGTGCTCGAGTGCGGGCCAAGTAATCATAGTTGGTCGGTTAGTGTTTCGCTTGTTACTTAGAGTTAACACTCATGTACGGGCCAATGTAGGCCACATTGGTTGGTATTTCAAGTGAGAGCACTAAGAGGGGAGTTCCGGGAAATGTGGTTTAATGACGTTGGGAATGAGAGATATTTCTCCTAAGCATAAGGAGGATTGGATTGTTGCGAATCTTCGCGGGTTGGAATCTAAATTGTGAATCAAAAGTATCATTGGGAAGTTGGGCTAAGTGGACTTGTTGGGAACTTAGTTAGGATGCTTTGTACCCCATCGCATGCCCATGGAGGCACCTTGACCCTAAGGCATACTCTTTTCCTTATAGTCATAGTGTGAGATCTCATCAAGACCAAGACCACATACTATCCACGAAGCTTAGTTACTCATATCCATATCCAGATCAAACAACAATAATAAAAATGTAATTCTTTGTGAGATCAGTTACCCAGTTGTTCTTTTGCACACATTTAAATTATATCTTCCTTGTTGTTGTATAGTTGTTTATATCGTACTGGACAACTTTGCTTACGACGTACCTACATGTGGATCTGCAGGTTCGCAACAATGACTAGTTGGATGCACCATCTTTTGTGTAGTTTCACCCTTTTTTGTGGTACAATGGTTGTTAGTTCTTTTATTGTTCCATGTACTTGGTTTCTTTTTGAGAGACGTGACATGTAATGTATAATTGTGGACATCTCTATTTATTCTTACATGAATATTTTTGTGGACATGGAAATGGACAATGCGATGTAATGGAATTGGTGGATGGAATGATTGAATGGAAATACAAGTTGTTGTGAACAAGTTGAATGCAAAGCAAGAAAAAATTTTAAATTCCAGTGCATGTTGCTATATTCTCCTACTTTTGTGAATGTCAAATATTTGAATCTAGAATGTATGTGTGTGGATTGGTTTGTCGAGTACCTTGATCCTAGAGGGGGGGGGACGAGCGTCACATGCTCTCTCGATGGAATTGGGGGAAAATTGGAAAAGGGGAAATGGTGATGTCATTTGCATGACATCAACCGTGATTATGACCTTATTATTAGTGACATCAACATGTTGATGTTAGCATGTTGATGTCATAATTATAATTATATTTTTTGCTGGATTTTTTAAAATCCCACAAGCAGTAGCAACCTGCTAATGGAATTTAAATTTAAATTTTTATTTGTTTAAAACCATTTTCTCTTATTTATTTAAAATATAGAAATTGGTCATTTGTGCACTTCGAACCACTGATTTTGACATGCAATATCTCATTTTGATCATCTCTGAACAACGATCAATATGAGTATAATATTCATATACTTTGAATCGGGTTTGCATTCCTGAAATTTTCGAATTTTGCTTCCCCAAAATTTTAGAGATATAGTTTTGGTTTTGGGATGAAAATTTGTGAAATTAAAATATCAAATGATCTCCGATTGATGAAAGGTCGATTCCGTTGGTCTTGTTTCGTCAAATCAGATTTAGTGGCTACCTCAGTTTGTTTTACGGTTTTTAATTTCGTGTCGTGGCTTTTCCGTGACACACATTACGATGCAACCGACTTTTAGCCGATTACAATGGAATGAGTTCCGATTCACGATCAAGGGTCGAGTTGAGTTTATTTAATTTTGATTGAACATAAATTGATTGTTTGGATCATTATTCGGGTTGGGTTCGGATTATTCGGACTCGGATGTTGCATCTATGATCTGCGGGGTGAATAGGGTGTTGTCTCCCCCTGCTGCCAACACATGGGAGTGGTGCATCGCCTCCCATACAAGGCCTCAAATGGCGCCATGCGTATGCTGGCATGGTAGTTGTTGTTGTACGTAAACTCAACTAGTAGGAAGTGATCCCTCTAAGATCCCTTCCACTCAACTGTGCAAGCTAGTAGTAGATCCTCCAAGGTCTGAATGGTTCTCTCAGACCGCCCATCTGTCTGTGGATGAAAGGATGAATTCATACAAAGCTCGATCCTCAAGGCTCTCATGAATTCTCCCCAGTAGTGTGACGTAAAATGTGGACTCTATTGGACACTACCTCCTTGGGTATCCCATGCAACCAAATAACATGCTGGATGTATAATTTGGCTAGTTGTACTGATGTATATGTCATGTTGATCGGAATGAAATGGGTTGACTTGGTCTACCGGTCAACGACCTTCCATATCATATCATGCTCGCATGGGGTGTGCGACAATGATGTGAAAAAATCCATGGAAATGCTCTCCCATTTCTACACTGGAATGGAAAGAGGTTGTAGCAAACCAAGAGGTCTCTGGTGCTCTACCTAAACCATCTGACAGATAAGACATCGGCTGACGTGCTCAGCTATATCCTTCTTCTTGCCCTCCCACAAAAAGTACTGGTGGAGGTCTCGGTTGTGACACCCGTCCCCCTCTAGGATACGGGTACTCGACAAACCATTTCCATGCACATACATTCCACATTCGAATCATGCCACATACACATAAGTAGGAGAAAATAGCATAAAACATTGGAATTTAAAACTTGCTTTCCTTTCTTGACTTGTTCACATTCACATTCCATTTTTTGTTCATTACATTTGCAATGTACATTCTTGTACACAAAATATAAATATATGCATGAAAGAATGTGTCTACACATATATTATACATTTGCCATATCTCTCAAAATGCTATAAGTAAGGAAATACCACAAAACTACCACCACCAACTGTACTGCAAAAAATGTCATGAAGCTGCACAAAAGTGGTGACTCCAAAGCTTCTCACTACTGTGAACCTGCAGATCCACATGTAGGTAGGTTATGAGCAAAGTCGCCAAATACGATTTAAACAAAACTATACAAAAAGAAATGCATGATATAATTTAAACGTGTGCAAAAGAGAAAGAAACTGGGTAACATGACCTCACAAGAATTACATTTTTATTACAGTTATTAGATAGGCATATGAGTAACCAAACTTCGTGGATAGTCTATGGTCTTGATCTCGATGAGACCTCACACTACAACTCTAAGGTGAAAAGAATACCTCAGGGTTGGGGTGCCTCTATAGGCATGCAGTGGGGTACAATGCATCCTAACTAAGTTCCCAACACGTCCACTTAGCTCCACTTCACAATTGTACTTCCGATTCACAATTTAGATTCCAACCTACGAATCTTCGCGACTAGCCCAATCCTGCTTATGCACATGAGTTTCACGTCCCATTCCCAACTTCATTAACAATATTTCCCAGAACTCCCCTCTTAGCGCTCCCACTCAGAATACCGGCCAATGTGGCCTACATTGGCCAGTACACGAATGTTAACTCTAAGTGACAAGTCAAGCACTAGTAACCCAACCATGACTACTTGGCCCGCGCTCGAGCACCGGGCTAAAGCACGCAAGTGCCGAGGCCAACACCGTCAGATTAGCACCTCGGTGTGCCAAGCAACATGTCCCGCAACCATTGCAGCTATAATAGCAGTTGGGATCGCGGTCATCTAGGCTTCTACCCGAGACCCCAAGAGTGCATTCACTTCCACGTAATGGCAATGCAAATGAGGGTTGCAAAAGTCAGATCACTAAGTTTTTTTGTTATTATTTATAGGACATGGTTGCGATTCGTTTTTTTTTCTTTCCAATAGCAATACTGCATGCCCCTTTCATAGGCGTTGGGCATTTTTTGAGAGCTTATCAAAATCAGGGAGAAGTTCGGGGGTCATCCTCTTTCTTTTAAACACACCTCAGGATGTCGAATAGAATAATGCATTTTGTCTTAATTGAAGAATTTAGGGATGTGAGGGGACTTTTTCAATATTTTGCTTCAACTAGACTATAGGGCTATACGCCATTGAGAAGTGAGAAGGAAAGAGAAGTATGATATCACCACTATGAAGAACACACTTTTTTCTCTCAAAACTTTACCGGTTCGTCAAAATGTCAAAGTAGAAGGTCCATTAAGCTAGCCCGCTAGAAATTCTTCCTTCTCATAGGATATGCGGAAGGACTTCTTCTCCCATAACTCGTGCATGTGTGGACGTACCCCACGAGATCTGCACCTCCTCTTGCCTAAATAAGGCAAGCTAGTTCCCTCTCCCTATTATCTATTTACATACTTGAAGTGGATTGTTTATCAGAGTCAGGGAAGATTGGACTTCCACTAAATCCTCGAGAACATTGATGGCGCTGCAATCTTCCTTACTTTGAAATACTATCCTTCTGGCCTAAATGACATCTATTTGAACTTGGATTTGCATTCAAGCTAAACTTTAAATTAAGGAAAATTTAGAATTATACAAAAGATCCCAGAGATGCAACACATGTATCATGATGTAAAAAGAATAAGATTCAAGCCCAACTATCCACAGACTCAAAGGTTGTAAAGATGTCCGAGTATGTAGGTTATAGAAATCATGTGGAATCCGCAGCAACGAGGGAGAGAAAATCGTACCTCAAGTTTAGGTGTCACCTTGTAATCTCCTCCCGTGAAGAACGTCGCGGTTGGCACTCCGATCGTGAGATGAAGACGTCAACGAGAGTGGGCTCGCTCTCCTCTACATGTATGTGGTCTTGGGTCGTCGATCCGGGACATTCTGACGATCTCCGGTGAAGCTCTGTTGTGGGAGTGGGAGGAGGAAGGGAGGAGGAAGAGGCTGGACCCGTTTTGGGCGTTTTTAGGGTGAGGGCGTCTCATTTGGTGTTTTAAATGAGAAGGAATATTTAGGTTCGGATCTAGGTTCGGGTCTGAAATGGACCCGGACCCCGGCTCACTAAATTGACCATAAATTGGGCTGCTGAACTTGGATTTTCACGTTCTTGGACTCGTTGGAAAGATCTCGATGAGTACTATGCAATGGACTCCTTAATTGATTTTTTTAGTCATTGTAGAAGTACATATTTTGCAATCAAGTTCAGACCCAGTTAAGATTTGCATTTTAGTCCATGTTTGGTTTTCTAGGTTTTCACAACATACAAATCTCAAAGGAAATCTCGTCCTGAGACTTAAGGTGATTCTCGTTGATTTCAACACCCGAGCTCAATGGCATCCAAGTCTCACAGAGAAATGAGCCTATAAAAATCTCAAAGAGAGCTAAACCCATAAAAATCTCAAATGGAACCTGACTATGGTTTCAATTCCATAACCGTGAACAAATGAAGGTATTTCTCCCTCATGTCCACCTCAGGTTCCCATGCCGCTTCCTCGATGTCTTGACTTTTCCATAGGACCTTGACCAAAGGGATCTTCTTCCATCTCATCCTCTTGACTGCATGGTCCAATATCTAAACCGGCTCCTCGAGGTAGGAGAGGTTTGGCTCCTCGTAGTTGATCACATGTCGGGGATCTCAAACGTATTTCTGAAGATTCAACACTATAAACACGTCATGAGTGCACTTAAGGTGTGGGGAAAGGGCCACTCTGTAAGCCACCTTCCCAACACGGGCTAAACTCTCAAATGATCCCACAAAGCGCGCTGCAAGCTTGCATTTGGCACCGAAACGATGTACGCCTCTCATTGGGGATACTCGTAGGAACATGAAGTCCCCTGTGACTAGGAGGAACAATTTGGTTACATGGGATTGGTTAGGAATTATATCATTTAAAGTATAAGTGTTTGATTTTATACCTGAAACTCAAGGTCTCGATGCTGTTAGTTGGCGTAACTCTTCTGACGGCTCTGCACGGTCATCAATCTCTTCCTAGTGGTCTCCACCACTCTTGAGGTCCCCACTATGATCTGCGGAGTCACCCACCTGCTGCCAACATAAAGGAGTGGTGTATCGCCTCCCTTACAAGACCTCGAAAGGTGTCATGCCTATGCTGGTGTAACATCCAAGATCCACGTAAACCCGAACCCGATCCGATTAGGGTCCGATTAACCCAATGATTATCTAGCAACATTAGATGACATAAATCGATCAATTGATCATGAATCAAAAGTCTTTAAGGCGAAATCGAGCAAAAATCGGTAGCTTCGTAATGCGCGCTACAAAAAAGCCGCGACGCAAATTCGGAAACCGCAAAATGAATCGAGACTATCATTAGATCAGATTTGACGAAACAGGACCAAAGAAATCGACCGTTTGTCAATCGGAGGTCATTTGATATTTTTAAATCACATAATTTAATCTTAAATAAAAAACGTATCCAAAATATTCGGGTATTCAAAACCCGATTGGAAATATATCAATATTATACTCATTTCGATCGTCGTTCAGAGACGATTAAAATGAGAAATTGCGCGACAAAATCCGACACTCGAGGCACACGTACGTGCAACTTTTAAGATTTCATATAATTACAAATATATATATATAATTATATATGTAATTATATAAAATAATTTAGTGAATATGTCATGGATGACATCATTGGTGTTGATGTCATCAATGACATCACTAGAGGTGATGTCATAATATATATAAAAAAGGGGGAATTTGGGAAGCTTCATGGAAGCTCCCTCTTCTTGTCTTATTCTAAACACCTTTTCCCTCCTTTTCGATATAAACCCAATTCTACCAGAAAGCTTCCAACTTGTTTCTCTTCTTCCACATTCCTCCCCCACCCCCCCCCCCAATTTCCAAAGAAAGTCTCCTCTTCCATAGCCATTTCTCCTGGATTCGGGGGAGATATTTGCTGCTGTCCTCTCTTGCTGGAACCCATTTTTACTGCTTGAATGAATAAAATATTACCAGTAGTGGTTTAATTATCAATTTCTTTTGTAAAATGTTGTTATAAAAATTATAGTATTTTATAATTTTTTTATTACAAAAATTAAACATTGATCACCATTTTCTTACTATAATCTGAAATATGCTGATATATATATACACACAGTAAATTTGGTTTCAGAAATTAAATATTTATTATCATTTTGTTACTGTAATATGCATAACATAACCTGTAATCTGTTGTTTAAATAAATAAATATATATATATATATATAGCATTCCAGAAAATAAGAGGACTCTGGAAAGTTGGCAATAACAGGAAAACAAATAGCCGTACACCAAGGATCACAGACAGTCCACATGTTGGTCAAGAAATTTGTGTATGTGTTTGTATAGATAGATAGAAAATGGAAACCAAGTTGACCTTTCTGATTACGCAATGGAGCTAGGTAGGCTAAACATATAAATTTCTATTTTCTTATTCCATTAAAGAGATAACAGACAGAGAAAAGTTTTCCAAAATAAATAGGATAATTATACAAGGACAATATATGAGAAGTACTTCTTATAGTTTAGAATAGACAAATAAGTAGCTCAGAAAATTTCAAAATGGCATGCAGAGACATTGTATAATAGACCTACTCCGGTTATCAAATCATTAATATACATTGAAAACTAACAAGTACAGTAGCAGTTATGACGCTTCTAGTATTTAGAAGCAGGAAATCTTTCCCTACAAACAAGAAGTTTACTTCCATCAACGATATCCATTTAGGTAATCCATTAAGTCTACAATCTGCTTCCTTCGCGATTTTAGTTTATGAATAATTACTACATCTTTAAGTGCACTCTATAAGAGTGATTGCTGCCTTTTCAAACCAACTTCCCTCGTTTACAAGAGACGAATATTGGGGTTTGGGACAACAAATCGCATATCTGACTATTTGCTCCAAAAAAACGTAATTAAATAAATATATATATAATTATGGGTTTGTGTGAATTAGACTCCAAATTCATATCGTCCTTGATACGATATTTCATAAAGTTAAAATGAAAGTTTGGGTAGAGGCCTATGCATGTATAATACTAATTAGTCATTTGTATGATTTACGATATAAACATCACCTATCACGCTTGATGATGTGTACTCAACAATCAGATTTGAAAGACAATCATATAAGATATGAAGGTATAAATAATCAATAAACCCAGGTGGTTAGTAAGAAACAATGATAATTAATATTGTGCTGGTCATGGTGACCCTTATAGCAGATTGTGTGAGGGCGCGGTGACCCTCAATTGGGCGGAGGAAAGGAAGCTCAGTTGGGGCAGCAGCCGCCAAGTACGCGGGTCTAGGATCCCAGTCTTTTACACGGTTTTTATGCAAGCTCACAATGTTTTTACGCCTCATTGAGATCCCGACTTTGACCAATCCACCGGCCCCCTTTGTTTTAGGATACCCAGGCGGGGGATCCTCGGTTTCGTTTTTAATACGAGCTCGATTTCCCGTTACCGGTCGGGCTGTTTTTTTAGAGTGACTTTTCTGGGAAGTCTCTCTCACCCGTCTCAGTGGTGTAGTTTTGGAATAGACCTATCCCTCGATTGGACCGCACTTCCAATTAGAGGGCGAGACGAAAGAGCCATTTGTAGGCTACCACACCACTTGAGTTTTACTTTCGCCAACAGACTTGGTGATTCTACATCCAGATCATCCATATCTATATCTGCATCATCTAGAGTTACATCTGAGACAGTTGAGGTTAAGATTTGGAGAAGTTACAATCAAAAGTTGTGTTGGTAGGAAATGACTATCCATTGGACTTGAGAATCAAGTAAATCTATAAACTTTTCCAATCCCATTTTTCATATCGTCGAATCCACAGATATGATATATGGTCAATATGATAATATAGATATGTATATACATACACTCATCCAATTATGAACAACTAGTTACAAAATAAATATGTTATATATAAAAAATGTTAGAATAATGAATGCTTATGGGAGATGCTTACGAGAGACTTGAAAACATATTTACTTAAGCAAGTAGATGCAAACTTACTTGTTCCTGCCTTTCTACTTGTTTGCTTTTGAACATATGAAATGCATGTTATTTTATAAGTTTTTGGGAGGTACCAACAACCGTTGACGCCTCTTATTCCTTGCACGCATAACTGGTAAGGAGCCTTCAGTGCAGTAGCAGTTTAATGATTCCAGGTGACTGTGTATAAACTAGACAGTATGCTGCTTTTTATCTTAATTTTTGGTTCATTTTATGATGTAAATGCTTTCCTTTCTCCTCTATACAAGATTTTGGGATTCTTGCACTGTCGACTCTAATGTACATTTGTATATATTATGAAAATGAATAGAATAAAATTTTGATGGCAATTGTCTTGTTGAATGTGATGAATGTGGTTGGAATGTCATGAGCAATTATTATAGCGTGAAAAATTTCCTGTAAATTCATACTTTTAATGCGATGCCAATGAATGTAATAATGTGAAATGTGTGTAAACGGGCACCCGGATCCTCGGGGGTTCACAGTTTGGTATCAGAGCAGAGGCACCCCGATACGCACATTCATAGTATTTCAATTCTGATCACACTAAGCTCTCGGATAACGACAGTCTTCCGACTTGTCGTGAGTCCGAGAAGGGAAATATGACATTCTTATTCGACCAATACAGATGTCACCAATTTCATTAATTTTCATATTATATCCTAAGAAGAGAAAAAGCATATATCATAATATTTGTGAACAATAAAATTTATGACTAATAGATGGTTCTCATGCAAAGCCATGGCATCCCGACCAGGTCAGGAGACGGCTGACCAGCTGACAAGCATTCTGTCTGCTCTCACCGACCTTCAGTAGCAGCAAGCTACTGTGAGAGGTCAGCAGGACCAGATTTTAGCTCAGCAGACAGAGATTGCTGATAGACAAATGGACATAGAGATGATATTTGAGGAGTTATCAGATTCCACCTACCGTCCATCTCACGATGGAACACGCTAGGACCAGCGACAGTCATTAAAGGTACAACAGCCTCATTTTGATGTTCCACTTGAGGACATACAAGAGCATGTAGCTGAGGAGGATGGAGACTTTGACAGGGAGCATGACCCTGTTGACTTTGTAGACGAGGGTGCACATGAGTACTCAGCTATCCATAGGTACCAGTCAGTTTTCACATCCTACCAGGAGGCCAACATACCCTTGTTCGAGAGCACTGATACACCAGATGTTGCTGAGCAGTGGCTGAAGAGAGTGGTGAAGGTGCTCAGGATGATTCGCGCGGCACGAGACACGTGGCTATCTTTCATGGAGTATTCATTGATAGACTTTGCCGAGAGATGGTGGGAAGCCGTAGTATCTGAGTTAGGCTGAGAGCCTACATGGGATGATTTCAAGATGAGTTTCAGAGCCCACTTCTTTTCTGCGAAGTGGAAGGAGTCCCAGCGTCGACTTTTTGCGGAGCTTCGTCAGGGACATATGACAGCCAGGGATTAATTTATCCGATACACAGAGCTGTCACAACATACACGAGCAGCTGGCGCATTTCCAGAAGAGAATCTGGAAAAGTTCATTGGCGGCATGTGAGAGAAGGTACAAGAGAAGCTGGCTGGACTACACATCACATCCATCTCCGAGGCTACCGATGCAGCGGAGAATTTCGAGGACATCACAAGAAGACGTTTCGAGAGCTCGTCTGGAGCAACGACTAGACCACGGCGATCTTTTGGACCGATAGGTCGACCATTTCAGCAGCAGAGGTCAACCAGACGATTCTGACCTACAAGTTCGTCCTTCTCAGGCAATGCTCACTCTTCTCCATCGACTACTTTAGGAGGAGCACTTGCCAGACGTGGCACAGATTCCGCTCGACCATCTGGGTCACAGCGAGCAGATAGACCACCAGCAAGACCAGCCCGGAGCACAGACACAACCACTCCACCTACCAGGCCAGTTCGATGCTATCGATGTCACGAGTGGGGATATTATCGATCACAGTGCCCACAGGCTTCTAATGAGCCTTGCCCACAGTCACAGCCTTCACAGTCGCAGCCTCAGGCACAACGTTCAAGGAGTTTCTGTGGCAGGAACTCCAACTTTAGGTGACAGCAGTAGAGACATACACAGAGTGGGGCAAGATCCAGTGCTGCACCAGGCGGGCAGGGGCAATTGCATGCAGTTACGGAGGAGCAGGCATGTTCAGCTGCTATTGTGGTGAAAGGTATGGTCTCAATTTCAGTCCAACCTTTCCATGTTCTATTTGCAACTGCTGCGACGTATTCTTTTCTTGCTTCGAGGCTACTTGCTTCTTTAAGAAGAGTTGCAGAGACTCTCTCTTCTCCATATCACATCCGAGGGCTAGGTGCCCAGTTGTTCATTACTTCACTGATAGTTAGGCACTTGCCCATACTGATTAGCGGTTATGAGATGATCACAGATTGCCTACTTCTACAGCTTGATGAGTTTGACTTGATTTTAGGCTTGGATTGGTTATCCGGTCATCATGCACTTGTTGATTGCTTTAGGAAGACGGTTGTCTTCAGGGTTCCAGATCTACCCGAGTTCACTTTTGAGGGTACTATACACGACTCCACCATGGAGTACATTTCAGTGTTGCAAGCTCAGTGACTTGTTGATCAGGGTTGTGATTCATATCTTGCTTTTGTTCAAGAGGTATCTGACCATGAGCCGATGACACACGACATTCGAGTAGTATCAGAATACCTAGATGTGTTTCCTGATGAACTACCAGGATTACCTCCTGAGAGAGAGATCGAGTTCGAGATCACATTATTACCAGATACACAGCCGATCTCGATGGCTCCTTACCGTATGGCACCAGCTGAGTTGAGAGAGCTGAAGGTGCAGCTGCAGGATTACTTGACTTGGGATTCGTGAGGTCGAGCACTTTACCTTGGGGTGCTCTAGTTCTATTTGTCAAGAAGAATGATGGATCCATGAGACTGTGCATCGATTATAGGCAATCGAACAAGAGAACAGCGAAGAATCATTATCGTTTGCCACACATCGATGATTTGTTTGACCAACTCCAGGGATCTGCGGTATTCTCGAAGATCGATCGTCGCTCATGTTACCATCAGATGAGGATTAGAGATTCTGATATTCCAAAGACCGCTTTCAGGACTCGCTATGGACATTACGAGTTTGTGGTGATGCCGTTTGGGCTCACAAATGCACCTGCAGCTTTAATGGATATGATGAACAGGATCTTCCATCCATACTTGGACAAGTTTGCAGTGATATTCATTGATGATGTGCTTATATACTCACGGATGAATGGGATCATGCGAGTGATCTACGTATTGTTTTGGACACACTGCGAGAGCACAAGCTATATGCCAAGTTGAGCAAGTGTGAGCTCTGGTTTTCCCGAGTCTCATTTTTGGAGCATGTCATATCTGGAGCAGGTATCGCGATTGATCCTGCGAAGATTAAGGTAGTCATGTCTTGGTAGTAGCCCAAGATAGTTACTCAGATGTAGAGCTTCCTCGGACTAGCGAGCTATTAGAGACGCTTCATTGGCGGATTTTCACGCATTGCTCGCCCTCTGACACGACTGACGTAGAAGGGAGTCCCATTTATTTGGGACAATTCACGTGAGCATGCCTTCCAGACACTAAAGGAGAGATTGACTGCAACGCCTATTCTAGCTCTTCCTTCAGGCACTCAGGACTATTAAGTCTACACATATGCATCTGGAGAAGGTCTAGGAGCAATACTGATGCAGAGAGGACAGCTGATTGCTTATGCATCACAATAGTTGAGACCGCATGAGAGGAATTACCCCACACACGACTTGGAGTTGGCGGCAGTTGTATTCGCCTTGAAGATCTGGTGTCACTATTTATATGGGGTTAATTTCGATATTTTCATGGATCGCAAGAGCCTAAAGTATATCTTTGATCAGAATAAGCCGAATATGAGGCAATGCAGATGGCTCGAGCTGCTGAAGGATTATAATTGCACAATCTCTTACCATCTCGGTAAGGGAAACGTGGTGGCTGATGCACTTAGCATGAGAGCGCATGCATAAGGTACGGTGAACTGGCTATACACGTGGGATATGCTTGCAGCTTCGACCGATAGGCATCCTCAGGAGAGCGCATCCATTTCTACTGCTGTGCCTCCACGATACAACAGTTTGTGAGATTGCATCGTCGAGGGCCAGAAGACATATCCTTGGATCCGAGATAGATACATGCACGCCGTCAAGGATGAGGTTGATGACTTTGTTGTGATGGAGTCTATTTTATGGAAGGCAGGACGGATGGTTGTCCCCAATGACAAGCAGCTTCGCAGAGACATTTTGGATGAGGCACACAGTTCACGGTTATCTATCCATCCAGGTGGCACAAAGATGTACCGTGATCTGCGTTGGCATTTTTGGTGTGATGGGATGAAGCGCGATGTGGCGCTAAATGTTAGCAGATGCATGACCTGTCAGATGGTCAAGTCCAAGCACAAGAGACCATCGGGATTACTGTAGGCTCTCCCCATTCCCGAGTGGAAATGGGAGAGCATTTCTATTAATTTTGTCATGGGATTGCCGAAGACACCAGGTGGCCATGATTCCATTTGGGTCGTTGTTGATAGGTTGCCCAAGTCAGCCCATTTCATACCTGTTTACACGACTTACACTCCATCCAGATTGGCCAAGCTTTATGTACAGAATATCATTAGGCTACATGGTATACCACGAGAAGTGGTGTCTGACAGGGATTCGAGGTTTACTTCACATTATTGGCATCATTTCAGTCATCACTACAGACAGAGATGAAGATGAGTTCTGCATACCATCCGCAGACATACGGGCAGAGTCAACGCACTATACAGACACTCGAGGATTTACTTCGTGCATGCTCCTTGGAGTGGAAAGGTCCTGGAAGGACCATCTACCATTGGTTGAATTCACGTACAATAACAACTATCACTCCAGTATTGGCATGGCACCATTCGAAGCCCTATATGGGCGGAGATGCCTCACACCTCTCAGTTGGCGTGAGGTAGGTGATCATGTTCTCTATTCTATAAATCTCTTGGAGGAGATTGCGGAGATATTGATCTTGTGAGATGGAGGCTTCTGACGGCACAGAGCCGCCAGAAGAGCTATGCGGATTGTCAGAGGAGAGACTTAGAGTTTCAGGTAATCTAATTATTTCCTCTTCACCTATTCAATCATGACTCATATATATTCAACTTAATCACATACTAATGACATTCCTGTAAATTACAGGTGGGAGATTGGGTATTTCTTCGTGTATCTCCCATGAAGGGAATTTAGATATTTGGTGTTCGTGGAAGGCCGACGCCACGATATGTGGGTTCATTCGAGATTCTTGCTAGAGTGGGGATGGTGGCCTACCGAGTAGCCCTTCCTCCACATCTATTAGCGATTCACGATGTCTTCCACATATCCAACCTAAGGAAGTATGTGCACGAACCTTGACATGTCATCAGTTATGAAAATCTTGACGTGGAGCCAGATTTGACTTATGAGGAGAAGCTAGTGCAGATACCTGATAGTGCTGTGAAGAAGCTTCGCAACAAAGAGATTCCATTAGTTATGGTATCATGGCACCGACAAGGCATCGAGGAGGCGACATGGGAGATCGAAGCCGACATGCTGACACTATACCCGCAGGTTTTTTGAGGTAATAATCGAAACAAGCTTTTGTAATTAGATATATGTTAAAGGAATTTGGCTTGACTTCTCTTTGAGGTTTTTATGGGTTCATAACCCTTTGAGGTTTTTATGGTCATATGAGATTCAAACAAAACACCTAATGACCTTGACTCAAAACTCGAGGACGAGACTCCCTTTGAGGTTTTTATATTTGTAACATCCGGGATCCACGTAAACCCGAACCTGATCCGATTAGGGTCCGATTAACACAATAAAGTTATCTAGCAATATTAGATAACTTAAATCGATCAATTGATCGTGAATCAAAAGTCGTCTGGGCGAAATCGATCAAAAATCGGTAGCTTCGTAATGCGCACAGTGAAAAAGCTGCGACACAAATTCGGAAACCGTAAAACGAACAGAGATCGTCATTAGATCCGATTCGATGAAACAAGATCAAAAGAATCGACCGTTCGTCAATCGGAGGTTGTTTGATATTTTTAAATCACAAAATTTAATCTTGAACAAAAGCTATATCCGAAAATTTCGGGTATTCAAAACCCGATTGTAAATATATCAATATTATACTCATTTCGATCGTCGTTCAGAGACAATTAAAACGAGATATTGCGCGATAAAATCCAACACTTGAGGCGCACGTACGTGCAACTATTAAGATATCATAAAATTACAAATATATATATATATAATTATCTACAACTAATTTCATTTTCACCTTCATCTCATGATATTGGTATGGAACCCAATCTCATTTCACCTCATGGCATTTCTTTTGATGCTCAGGGACATGCATGGTTTAAATATAGGGGGATGATGAATCTCAGTTTCATCACTCTAAAAGTCATTAAGTAAGTTCAAATCTCTAAAATTCATTGGCATTTCTTCATTTATTCTGCATAATTAACATTCATGCATGTTTTGATAAGAATTGCATTTTAGCACTTATTTTCGCACAAAATAAGAAGCCAACAATCTCAGCCAAAATTGACATGTAAATAGCCTAACTCCTCTGATTTTTAACTCATTCATGCTATCCAATTGGCCCAAAACCTCCACTGTGTACATATCACTAACTAGAATAAATTAAAAATACAAAAAAATCACTAACCCAAATAAGTGGAACAAAAACCCAAACACTAGTTCTAGGATTTCGGGACTAAAACCCTCATATCTTCCTCATCCAGTGTCCATTTTGATCCTACTCACTTTTGAACTAATGTACATTTAATTGCCTTCAAAACAAGATCAAGTTCAAGTGAATCAAAGCTCATATGTGGAAATTAGGTTTTGGGCCTCTTTTGTACATTTTTATTTTAGCAATTTTTGACCTATCATTTTATGTACATAATTGACTCATTTTATTCTATTTCTTTTTATTTATCTTCCTTGATGAAAATTTTTATTAAAATGCGCAAAAGTCTATATCCAAACCGAGCTTGAAATCAAAGAAACTAATTGAGTCTGAGTCTTAAGTAACTGTCTGTACAAAAATTGCGATTTTCATCTTTTATTTTATTTCTTCTTTTTCTTAATTAATAAAAATCCAAAAAAAATTAAATTAATGTGTAAATATTTATCTTTGATTTTATCCTAATTTTTCTAGATTTTTATTTGGTTTTAAAATAACAAAAAATTTATAAAACCCAAAAATCAATGTATTCTATGTACATGGGATACTCCAAAAATATCACTTTGTGCAAATGATCGATTTTGGTTTTGGTCCCTTCATGAAAGTTGTAGATCTCATCAAGACAAGCAATTTTTGTGAAAAACTTTTTCAATCCGAGGTTATTTACTACTTTTAACATATTTATTAACGTATTTATTATCTGATTTTTGTGGGGCTGACACGTGGTAGCTCCTGTAGCCGCCACGTGTCACCCATTTTTGGGCTTTTTATAATTTGTTTTTATAAAAAATTAAAGACGCACACATGTGAAGCACGTACCGCCTAGGCATGTGCACGACACGTGCCCTCGTACCCCACATCCTGCCACCACGTTGTGCGATTAGGGTTGTCCGATCTCGGCCGATAGGACAGCCCCTGGTCACCATCTTCCTCCAGACTCCTTTTCCCTTTTGGCGTCCCGTGAGATCTCCGACCAATGTGATCTTCTATGCCGCAGCCTTCCCGATCATCACCTCCATCAAATCCTAATCAAATCCCAATCTCCTTCCCGCGATAGCCTTCCATCTCCAGTGTCCCTGTCCTTGTCCTATAAAAGCACTTCTGCCGCCCCTTTCCATGATCATTCGTCGGTAGCATTCCATAGCAATGGAGTTCGGTGGTGACATCCCGAGCTCCGATTCCTTCCCAACGAGGTTCGAGCAACCTATGCTCGTCGCTCGCATCTTCGACATTCGAGCTATGCTCCGGCCCCAGCCGTTGAGCCATCGCTTCCATCTCCATCGACAACCTCCGCATCGACTCATCCTCCAGCGGTCCCTGCTCTACCTTCGTCTTCGACACCAACGACCCATTCATCAACTACAGAGCATCTCCCCCGATTATTCCCTCTCAGCCAGAAGTCCTCGCCCCGACTCTGCCTTCACCACCTTATTCGACGGGAGGCGTAGCCTCCGTAGGTGGTCAGTCACCGTTTACAAAGCTTCCTCCAAGCGTTTGTATCCCCTGATCGTCAAACCTTCACTATCACTTCCAAGAGTAGGAGGCTCCTACCAGGATACTTCATCTTCATCGTCTCCCAGGCGTATCTGAGGCCAGAGCTCCTCCGTCGCATCTGCCACGTGACTCCACCATCGACTCCAGTCAACCAATGCCAACCACTGACGTACCCCTCGATTGACGAGGCGAAAATCTACCCTTTTACTGTTGTCTGATTAGACTAGTGCGTTGCAGTCGGATAGATCCACGTCGATAAAAAATAACCGCACAAATTGATAAATCGTCGAATGAAAATAAGATGCAGTTTTATGTCTATTTAGCATGGGCAAGCCCCAGGGTCGACTCAAGGAGGCAAAGGAACAACTCGGGATCAAGTTAGATGGATCAGATCGCGGTTTTCTAAGTGGAAACTTTTTTTATAATTTTTTTATGCAATAAAAATGACAAATGCAAAAATGCAGATGAATTAGGTTAATAAGAAAATAAGCGACTTGGCCAAATTTAATTTTAATGTCAAATTAATTCAAATTAGCCAAGTAATATTTTTCCTATAAATCTAATTTAACGATGAATGCAAAATGTATTTTTTGGAATTCTTGGGTTTGAAATGCATAAATGAAAAATACAAACTTTTTTGTGGTTTTTATGCAATTTTTCGTGCAAATGAAATACAAAAATTATAAAAAAATTACTGAAAGTTCAATATGATGAAATGAAGCTACACTAATATTTTTGGAGTTTTCTGACATTTTTTTATTTTTTTTTAAATATTTTACTGAAAATAGAGTGACTGTGGGTATTTAATTTCTAATAAATCCACGAAATCAGGTTATCCAAAGATTGATTTACCTCAAATAGATATTTCAATAAGAAATCCAGGAGAGTTGGAATTTCGTAAAAATCTTATTCGTGGAATTAATTAAAAATCAAATACAGATATCACTCTACAATTTATTGTATGCAAAGTAATTAAAGCACACTTAGAGGCATCATTTACAATTTTTTCATAATTTTTGGAGCAATAAATGAACACGTGCGAATTTCAGAGCTTAAATGGGTAAAATATCTTTGATTTTCACTCTCTGATTTATATTAAAATATGCAAGGTTCACAAAAATGTAAATAAATAGCCAAGAGATAAAGAATTACTTGTTCTATAACATGCTATTTTTGATCGAATAAAATTATGCTATTTGACTGTCCAAATTAAATTGACATTGCAGGGGTCTCTTTGCAATACAGAAATAAAGAACAACTAACTGCAAATGTGCACAAGGATGATTTTGCAAATCTGTAAACATGATTGATGATAATGTAATTTTCACAATAAAAATAAAATGAAATTGGACCTTTGTGTGCTAGGGCACACGATGCAGGTGGGGTCGTGGGTGGCGGTTGTGCGGACATCGCGCGGGGGCCTTGGGGCGACGCGCGCACGGCGACAGTCGGTGCTTGGAGCGGCTCGCAGCGCGCTCAGGGGTTGCGGCTGGCGGCTCGCGGCCAAGCACGAGGAGGGCGCGATTTGGGCGGTTGGCGGCATGACGCGCAGCTGGCGAGCGGAGAACGGCGTGCACTGCGTGTAGCGAGGAGGCGTGCACCGCGGGCGGCGCGGGGCATGCGGAGCTCGGTTGGCCGTGCGTCGCCGCGGCGAGGAGAGGAGGATGGTGGCACGCGGTGGGGCTGTTGCACCCCGTGCAGCTGCGCGCGGGTGAAGGGGCCGGCGCAGGGGCTAGACGCGCAACGGAGGTGGCAGCTGCCTTGCGTGGAACCCGTGCGACGGAGGAGGCGGTCGGGGACGACGCACCGATGTTGTGTGGCGGCGTCCTGGAGGGTAAGCCGGTGGCCGCAGGTGGCGTGAACGGCAGAGGCAGCCTGCTGTTCCTGTGTTTATTTTTTATTTTTTGTATTTTCTTTTGTAATTGTTTTACTTGTTGTTGTGAAGAAGAAAATAACTGTGGAAATGAAAATGGTGGTATTGATGATGGTGTGTGAAAATATTTTGGTGATGTGATGGTGATCAACAAGAAGAAAATTTTGTTAGATAAAAAAATGACAAAGAAAATTGAGGGATACTTACCTGTGGTCGCCGAAGGTGGAGCTGCAGTGTGCGGCTTCCGTCGTGACCTCAAGAGCTTGACATGAGAAGCTCGAAGATTGGCAGCCTCATGAGTGGGGCTACTACGGCGAGAGATCGCCGGATCGCACCTGAGAATAATCTCGAGTAGGTTGTTGCTCAACCGTGAAGAAGCCGCAGCTGTCACCTGAAACTCCAAAGGGGGCTCGCTCCTCTCCTAACGAAAGGTGGATGAAAAATAATGGAGGAGAAGATGGGGATATAAAGAGGAAGAGGGAGTTAGAGAAGAGATGGAGAGAGTGGAGAAAATGGTGGAAAAAGTGGAGAAGATGTGGCTTAGAGTGAAGGAAAAGAAAGGAGAAGAGGTAAAATGGGATTAAAAGAAATAAAATAATAGAGTAATATAGTAGGCTACTTAAAATAATTAAAATAATAATAATAAAATAATAATAAAAATAAATACGAAAAAATTAAAATAAATCCGAAATTAATAAAGAAATGGGGAGACATGTGGCGGCTCTAGGAGCGGCCACATGTCGCTCCTAGAAAATTCAAAATTTAAATGTAAAGAAAATAAAAAAGAAATAACAAAAGGAAGTAAATCAAAAGGTGGTCAACACAAAAGTTTCTTGTCTCGACGAGATCTACAACTTTCGTGAAGGGCCGAAAATCAAAGGAAATCATCTGTACAAAAATGTATTTTTGGGTGGTACCTTATAGATATAAAATACCACATTTTATCTTTAGTAAATTTTTTTTCATTTTTAAAGAGAGAAAAATCAAAATAAAAATAGAGAAAATATAAAAAGAATATTTACAACTTAATCTATTTTTTTTGGATTTTTAGTAATTAGGAAAATGAAATGGTAAAATACAGGGGTAAAACGGTCATTGTGTACAATGTACAAAAGGGGCCAAAAACCCAAGTTTTGCATACGAGCTCCAATTTTAATGAAATTGGTCTTGTTTCGAAGGTCTTGGAATGTATATTACTTTAAAAGTGAGTATACCTAATTCGGAGGCTGTATGAGAGAGATATGCACATTTTAAGGTTTACAGCTTCAAACTTGGATTGGGGTTTTATTGGTCAATTTTACAAGTTAGTATTTTTTAGATATTTTTTCTTTATTAGTGTTAGTCATATATACACTATGGAGTTGATTTTATTGGATTCAGAGTTAGTATAAAATATATACAAATAAGGTGTTTTATCTAATATACAGGTGAATATTTACAAGTGAATTTGGCTTCTTATTTTATGCAAATATGAATGCTAAAATGCAGATGTTATCAATGCATGCATGAATGCTAATTATGCAATATAAGTGGAAATATGCAGCTATTTACTCAGGAACAAAGGTCTATTTTCAACTTTTAGAGTCATGAATCACATATTCATCACCCCCCTATACTTAAACCTTGCTCGTCCCCGAGCAACTAAATGAAATGCAAGAGTGAAATGTTTTTGGGTTCCATACCAAGGTCATGAACAAAAGTTGAAAATGATGCTTGACTCGACCTTTGGATTAATTGTGTGGCAGAACCTCATTGTGACCTGAGCTTAAGACCTAACAGACTTCAAGTTCCACAAGTCTTCTATTCAAGACTCCTCAATAGTCAGGTCAGAACAAATCCTCAGACGCAAATTTCTGATGACTATGATTCTTACTTGTACTGTGTAAGTGAAATGTAACTCTCCACATCAGAAATGGTTCAGAACCAGCCTCCTCTAACAAGGTAACTCAAATAACCCGGTCCAGTAACTCTTTCCTCGAGGAGCGGCGTATTCCCTTCTAAGTTCAAGTGCGACCAGCTCAAGAGGAGGGGGTAGAGAAAAGAATGGATGGTAGCCAGTGTAGCTACCTATCCTGGGATGCCTGACCAGTGTAGCCAAGTCATCCAGCTGCATTTTCTTTGCTAATATACATACTCCGACAGCTTTTTTTCTTTCACTTGGACCTGTCTGATTTTTTTGGAGTTTTTGAATTTTTTTCTCTTTTTTTTTTCTTTTTTTTGAACTATATACAAGGTGCAGCATGTACATCAGATGTTTTTCCTCTTGAGCCAGTAGACTATCCCTCTTTTGAATCATTATTGCAACCCACAGCATCCTTTCCTCAGATGTCCACACCACCAGACTAGGTTGAGATGCACTACCCTCCCTAGAGGAGGACGGATGTTTCCACCCGTGTGTTACTCCAAGCTAAAGGATTCGACCTCCTCACCACCTCATCAATGAAGAGATACGTGCATTGTGCTTGTCCAAGTTAGGTCATTGTCTATAAGAATCATGCGTATGCACGAGATATTCTACTTAGACTAATCAAGATGACATGTGAACATAGACTTGCGGACTCAAAGAATTAAGTCACTTGACCTGAGAAATCTTAACTCCAGTTCCTATAAGGTTCCTCTGAAATTAGGTGAATTAAGGTCAAATCAAGTCCATCCTCAATATCTACTCATAACTTGGTTCAGAACCCACTAGCTTTTCATTTTGCATATGCAAGATATGCAGATGAGGTGCAGATGACATGCTATGAATAAAATGCAAGACTTTTTTTTTGAAAAAGCAAGATAATATGCAAGAGTAAATAAGAAGCCTTTTTGTTTTATTTTTTTGGTATACAACAATTTTTTATTATTTACAACAATTTTTAGTTGATACAATTCGTACATAGTATACACGATTTTTTTGGGTATACATCCTATTTTACAACAAATTTTACAAAAGTATGTTTTACAAGAATTTTACAATTTTTTATACAACTATTATACATATAGTACATATTATACAAGTATACAAAATTTTTTTTACCCAACCGTAATTATTGCAAAATATATACAAAAATATGCGAAAATACATGAAAGTACGAGCTATGGGTAAAGTATATATGTAATATATACACGTCCCCTATACTTAGTGTGTGCTATGTCCTCAGAGCACGAAAGCGACTAAAAAGACATAGCTCGGGCTAAGCGTAGGAGAGCTAAAATTACAAAAGTATATAAGTCGTCCCGCCCCTCTATACTTAGGCTCCGGCAGCCTAAGTGTAGAAGAAGATCGAAAATGGAGCGGACGAGGTTAAGAAGGGAAATGTAGGAGTATATACACGACGGGCATCAGTCCCCCTATACTTAGGCTCTGCTCAGCCTAATTATAGAACATGAGTGAGTATGAGAACCGATGTGAATTGGGTGATGTACACTAAATAGATGCGGGTCCGAGGCGAGTGATTCGAATCATTGGGGAGGGAGGGAGAGAATGTATGTACAAGAAAGAGTGAGAATATACAAGGATTAAGAAGGTTTGTGACGAACCTTCTTGCGGACGCGAGGAGGTGGATAATATACATATGTGTCGCTGTCGGAATTGTCCTCAGATGAATAATAGTGAGGTTTAGGGATCATCCAACGAGGGTCGACACACGGCTGCTTGCTCAGATAAGGATTAAGAACAACCGACTTGAGTTCACTCATATAAATCACCTTGTTCGGACCCAATGAGGATTCCTCTGAAACTTCCTTCTCTAGAATGTTGAAGGAAATTTTCTTAGTCGGTTTTCTAGAACCTGAATCATTGAGAGGGAGATGAGAGCGACACAACTTGAGTGGTTCGGGGGAACATCTCGAGGAATCAATTCTCGACTTCCTCTCACTAGATAGCCGACTAGAAAAGGGAGCAACCTTGTTTTTATGTGGAGTCAATGTAATCGTGGTTGTTTCCTTTGAAGGTCCGGAATGTTGTGCGGTGCTGACCATGGGTTCCTCATCAGACGAGTCACCATATAGATTGGAATATTCCTGAAGGGTCAGCACGTGTCTCGAGAGAGTGCTAGTGATCTCAGTTGGCTTGGCATTATTAGGCTCTTGTGTCGGATCACTGAAATGATCAAGGCAATCGATAAAGGTCGTGTCCGACTCAATGTCAGCTTCTGGTCGTGAGTCCTCCTTAGAAGTTGTCATGGTGGTGGTGCAAGTAGTTGATGAGGTGTGGGGAGTCTCTGAACCAACGATCGTCCGAGCAATCGGTCTCTCAAGTGTAGTAGAGAGGTGGGACTCATCGACCTCTCGATTGTCACAACTGTCAACGGATGTGCGGGTCACCTTAGAGTAAAGTTTATCAAAGAATGGATGAGGTCAAAGCGCTCCCAATGCTGTAAAATCGATTTCCCGATTCTCGCAATCTATAGTCGCCTTAGCCAAGGCTAAGAACGGCTTCCCGAGAATAATCGGAGATTGGGAAAACTCTCCTTGGTGCTCAATGTCAATGATCGTGAAGTCCACCTGGAGTAGAGCACCTTGAAAAGTAATGATGACTGAAATATTTCCTCTCGATCGTTTGATGGATCGATCAGCCAGCTGAACAATCTCTCTTGACTTTCTAAGTGGCCTGAGTTTGAGCTTGTCAAACACAGAGGTCGGGAGGAAATTTATCGGTGAGTCATCATCGATTCTTGCATGGGTAAAGATGGTGTCTTTGATTTCACATTCAACTCGGGGCAACCGCTTCACTCTGCGGCTTTTGGTATTTCTCCCCATCACCAAGGAGGTGGCCATAGACACTATATGTCTTTCAGTCCTTGTCCTCTTATTGCCCGACCTCTTGGGCATCAATTTACTTCTCACAAATCGTTTGAGGTCGGGAAAGTGATCTATGGCCTTTATTAAGGGAAGTTTGAAAATCAATTCTTTATCGAGTGCTTCCCTTAGGACAGGATCCAATATTTTTAGATCTTTTTCATTTTCAATTTTTATGTATTTTTTGGTTTTTCAAATTTTTTGGTATTTTTGGTGGATGAATGATCAGATTCTGGATTGGAGGGTAAGTGGTTAGTAGAAGAGGGAGATAGAATGGACTCCAGCTGTACAAACGGTATGGGTTCCCTGATGCTTGCTCGGTTTTCAACATCGGATCCACTTACTTCCTTCTCCACTTTCAAACCTAGGCTGGCAGATATTGAGTTCAATATTTCCATGACATCCCTCAACTCGTTACCAAATGATTCATTTTTATTAATAAGTCTAGAGATGTCATCCTCCAAAAAAATTCTCATGACAAATCATGGGAGAGTTCTGCTCATTTGGAGGATACTGCTGAGATATTGAGGTCTCATACTCAACATACCTAGACTTTGGCATGTAATGCTGGGTCGAGTATGGACCATCTAGATGGCAAATATTGGTCGGAGCCTCATACGATGAAACGGGGACTGATAAGTCTAGCTCATGAGTCCAATCTTGTGAATGTATAGGCTCTCCGAATGAAGGCTGGTTAATGGAATCTTGATCACTAAAGTCAATTAAGTCTGGGAAATCATGATGTGCAGACCTCTTCCATTGGTATGTTAGATCGACCATGTTATGCCCTAAGGTCAAGTCAGGATGTGTATGTGTGAATTCTTGTCTGGTCCCTACTTGAGGTGAGAATGAAGTATGCGGTGGCATATAATTTTGCCAATCATCTATCTCAGCAGTGGCTTGCTCTTCATTCGATTCTTTCATTCCTGCAAACTCTCGAGAGTAAGTACAGTAAGCCCAAGATGGAAGTGGATCCGGAGTGTTAGAATATGGAGTAGATGAGAAATGCAAAGAAGTGGAGAAGTCAGTCGAAGTTATGACTTCGTAATCGGGTTGAGGTGGAACCGACCACGGGTATGGGTCTCCCGTGGATGGCGGAAGGTACATGGAAGAAGGAGAAGGCGAAGATGAACAGTATATGGTCGAGGAAGATTGACCAGAGGTCACAGGGTATGGGGACCAATATCCCGACATCTTGAAGAGGAAAGGAAGAAGATTGATGTAGAAAACATGTAATTACACAGGATAACGGACACAGACAGACACAAAGACAAACGCAAGAGCAAACCTTGAGTTCACACTCAACACGGTGAAGGATCCGAAACCGAGTCCAATTAATCTTATAAATTTTAAGTGTGATTTTTCAAGCAAGATAACAAGGATTACACGGCCTAAAGGGAAGTCGACTCAGAGTCGGATGCGTCTTCCATGTTTAACCTGTCGCTTAAGATATCGCCGGTCCTTCCTTTCTTCGCTCCTATCCCAAGTCGATGGATTCAAAGACCACACCCCTATCTACCTGCAAGATGGCGGAGGCTGACAAGGCCGGAACTTCACCCTGGGGGGTTACTGACAACTTGTCGCAAAGTATCGCAATTTCACCCCTTTCTACCTGAGACAGACGGAGGCTACTTGGTACTAGTCAGTGAACCTTAAAAATTCGACTTGTGATATTTGCTAGGATTAGTCGGAACGTGATATAAAAGGTGGGGATTTGGGCTCTACCTTAAGGTGTTCACACACACTCAAGTACCCTCACTCAGCCTGAAAACAAGGTCGGGGTTACTCTCCCGCATACAAAGGTTAATTTTAGTTAATTTTTTGGTCCAATTCAATTAGCAGTCTTTATTTTAGAGATTAGTTATAACTGATATTAATCCACACAAGCAATCATGTCTACCGTCCAGTCCCAATTCCTTTACCCTAGGTTAGAAAACCGAGAGAGAATAGGAAAAAAGCCGATGCGATCGAGAAAACGATGATGAATGCTTGAGTAAGAAGACTTACAGTGCCTCCAGCTCTCTACAATGCAGGATGCAGTACTGAATTGAAATTTTACACTATATCCAATGCAAACGAGAAAAGCCCCTCCTAGACAGGCAGTTCTATTAGCGAGTGCAGCACAAGTTGATTTGACAACTTCTGCGGTCTAGGTGCATCTTTTAAGTGTATTGTGTGGTCCTAATAATTTACGAGCACAAGCAAATCCTAGAGTGGCTCGAGGAGCCGCTAGTGCAAGCCTAATCTAAAATTCAATCCACACAGCACATAGGGACACGGTTCTACTATGTTTACATATGCGAGAAGCCAAATGGGAACCACTGAAAATGCAGACACCTTTTTACAAGTTAATAAAAAAAATAGAAAAATCCTTTTGGCGTCTCAACAGCCGACTTGATCCACGAATCGTCGGCCTCTGATGCACTTCGAGATGCGTCGACTTCAAGAAAGCCGCTCCAAGTCCACCGGGCCCTCGCACAAAAAGATAAAAATGTTAGAGAGAAAAAATTTAAAAAAATAAATAGAAAAATAATTGAAAATGGAATAATTACAGGTGGTTCGGGGATCAGACTACCCGAGTGATTGGAAAACCTAAATCTAATTTTCTATAGTGATCCTAAGCCGTTTGCCTCCCCGGCAACGGCGCCATTTGACGGAGCGAAAATCTACCCTTTTAATGTTGTCTGATTAGACTAGTGCGTTGCAGTCGGATAGATCCTTGTCGATAAAAAATAACCGCACAAATCGATAAATCGTCGAATGAAAATAAGATGCGGTTTTATGTTTATTTAGCCTGGGCAAGCCCCAGGGTCGACTCAAGGAGGCAAAGGAACAACTCGGGATTAATTAGATGGATCAGATCGCGGTTTTCTAAGTGGAAATTTTTTATATAATTTTTTTATGCAATAAAAATGACAAATGCAAAAATGCGGATGAATTAGGTTAATAAGAAAATAAGCGACTTGGCCAAATTTAATTTTAATGTCAAATTAATTCAAATCAGCCAAG
Organism: Ottelia alismoides; assembly: GCA_037367405.1. Taxonomy (NCBI): domain Eukaryota; kingdom Viridiplantae; phylum Streptophyta; class Magnoliopsida; order Alismatales; family Hydrocharitaceae; genus Ottelia; species Ottelia alismoides. Next base: position 146,538 of record JAZKJV010007037.1, read on the forward strand.
TAATATTTTTCTTATAAATCTAATCCAATGATGAATGCAAAATGTATTTTTTTGGAATTCTTGGGTTTGAAATGCATAAATGAAAAATACAAACTTTTTTGTGGTTTTTATGCAATTTTTCATGCAAATGAAATGCAAAAATTATAAAAAATTTACTGAAAGTTCAATATGATGAAATGAAGCTACACTAATATTTTTTGAATTTTCTGACATTTTTTAATTTTTTTATAAATATTTTACTGAAAATAGAGTGACTGTGGGTATTTAATTTCTAATAAATCCACGAAATCAGGTTATCCAAAGATTGATTTACCTCAAATAGATATTTCAATAAGAAATCCAGGAGAGTTGAAATTTCGTAAAAATCTTATTCGTGGAATTAATTAAAAATCAAATACAGATATCACTCTACAATTTATTGTATGCAAAGTAATTAAAGCACACTTAGATTCATCATTCACAATTTTTTCGTAATTTTTGGAGCAATAAATGAACACGTGCGAATTTCAGAGCTTAAATGGGTAAAATATCTTTGATTTTCACTCTCTAATTTATAATAAAATATGCAAGGTTCACAAAAATGTAAATAAATAGCTAGGAGATAAAGAGTTACTTGTTCTACAACATGCTATTTTTGATCGAATAAAATGATGCTATTTGACTGTCCAAATTAAATTGACAATGCAGGGGTCTCTTTACAATACAGAAATAAAGATCAACTAACTGAAAATGTGCACAAGGATGATTTTGCAAATCTGTAAACGTGCAGGGGTGATAATGCAATTTTCACAATAAAAATAAAGAGAAATTGGACCTTTGTGTGCTAGGGCACACGATGCAGGTGGGGGTCGTGGGCGGCGGTTGTGCGGACGTCGCGCGGGGGCCTTGTGGCGGCACACGCACGGCGGCAGTTGGTGATTGGAGCGGCTCGCAGCGCGCTCAGGGGTTGCGGCTGGCGGCTCCCGGTCAAGCACGAGGAGGGCACGATCTGGGCGGTTGGCGGCGTGACGCGCAGCTGGCGAGCGGAGAATGGCGTGCGCTGCGCGTAGTGAGGAGGCGTGCACCGCAGGCGGCGCGGGGCATGCGGAGCTCGGTTGGCCGCGCGTCACCGCAGCGAGGAGAGGAGGATTGTGGCGCGTGGCAGGGCTGCTGCACCCCGTGCGGCTGCGCGCGGGTGAAGGGGCCGGCGCAGGGGCTGGACGTGCAGCAGAGGAGGCGGCGGCCTGGCGTGGAACCCGTGCAGCGGAGGAGGCGGTCGGGGGTGATACACCGATGTTGTGTGGCAGCGTCCTGGAGGGCAAGCCGGTGGCCGCAGGTGGCGTGAACGGCGGAGACAGCCTGCTGTTCCTGTGTTTATTTTTTATTTTTTTTTGTATTTTCTTTTGTAATTTTTTTACTTGTTGTTGTGAAGAAGAAAATAACTGTGGAAATGAAAATGGTGTAATGATGATGGTGTGTGAAAATATTTTGGTGATGTGATGGTGATCAACAAGAAGAAAATTTTGTTAGATAAAAAAAATTGACAAAGAAAAGTTGAGGGATACTTACTTGTGGTCTCCGAAGGTGGAGCCGCAGTGTGCGGCTTCCGTCGTGGCCTCAAGAGCTTGGCGTGAGAAGCTCGAAGCTTGGCAGCCTCACGAGTGGGGCTACTACGATGAGAGATCGCCGGATCGCACCTGAGAATAATCTCGAGGAGGTTGTTGCTCAACCGTGAAGAAGCCGCAGCTGTCACCTGAAACTCCAAAGGGGGCCCGCTCCTCTCCTAACGAAAGGTGGATGAAAAATAATGGAGGAGAAGATGGGGATATAAAGAGGAAGAGGGAGTTAGAGAAGAGATGAAGAGAGTGGAGAAAATGGTGGAGGAAGTGGAGAAGATGTGGCTTGGAGTGGAGGAAAAGAAAGGAGAAGAGGTAAAATGGGATTAAAAGAAATAAAATAACTGAGTAATAGAGTAGGCTACTTAAAATAATTAAAATAATAATAATAAAATAATAATTAAATTAAATCCGAAAATAATAAAATAAATCCGAAATTAATAAAAAAATGGGGAGACACGTGGCGGCTCCAGGAGCTGCCACATGTCGCTCCCAGAAAATTCAAAAATTAAATGTAAAGAAAATTAAAAAGAAATAACAAAAGGAATTAAATCAAAAGGTGGTCAACATGAAAGTTGCTTGTCTCAACGAGATCTACAATTTTCGTGAAGGGCCGAAAATCAAAGGAAATCATCTGTACAAAAATGTATTTTTGAGTGGTACCTTATAGATATAAAATACCACATTTTATCTTTAGTAATTTTTTATCATTTTTAAAGAGAGAAAAATCAAAATAAAAATAGAGAAAATATAAAAAGAATATTTACAACTTAATCAATTTTTTTTGGATTTTTAATAATTAGGAAAATGAAATGGTAAAATACAGGGGTAAAACGGTCATTGTGTACAATGTACAAAAGGGGCCAAAAACCCAAGTTTTGCATACGAGCTCCGATTTTAATGAAATTGGTCTTGTTTCGAAGGTCTTGGAATGTATATTACTTTAAAAGTGAGTAGACCTAATTCGGAGGCTGTTTGAGAGAGATATGCACATTTTAAGGTTTACAGCTTCAAACTTGGGTTGGGGTTTTATTGGTCAATTTTACAAGTTAGTATTTTTTAGATATTTTTTCTTTATTAGTGTTAGTCATATATACATTATGGAGTTGATTTTATTGGATTCAGCGTTAGTATAAAATATATACAAATTAGGTGTTTTGTCCAATATACAGGTGAATATTTACAAGTGAATTTGGCTTCTTATTTTATGCAGATATGAATGCTAAAATGCAGATGTTATCAATGCTTTCATGAATGCTAATTATGCAATATAAGTGGAAATATGCAGCTATTTACTCGGGAATAAAGCTCTATTTTCAACTTTTAGAGTCATGAATCACAGATTCATCATCGATCTACGGCCGGAGCTCCGCCACCTGCTTACCAACTATCTCCGCCGGGCGCAGTTCTCGAGGCCCCCTCCCCGCGTGCGCTGCACGAGACAGGGGGGTGGGGGGGGACTTTGCATCGGGGCCCTTTAAGGTCCGCACATTCATAACAAGAGCCCAGCTGCCCCAGGGTCACGTGTTACGCACGTAATCTCTAGGAAAATTTCAGAAAAACCCCCTGGTATTTCTACCTTTTTGCACATCAGCCCACGTCGACCAAGGGTCACGTGCCTGGCACGTGAGTCCTTGGTAATTTTGCACCTACCCGCTTCTTAGTTATGGTAATTACAAATCAGTCCCTCTTCTCCATATTTATATTCTTTTTTATTTTTTTATTGCAGAAATACCCTTGTGATCCCCATCCATTTTGAAAAGCTACATTACATTATTTTATTATTAAGAAATAGACATTTTATTCTACAACTTATTCTCTGAGTGATTAATTATTAATAATTATTAATTGTTGGACATTTTGGTGATAAGTGGTTAATTATTAATTATTTGTTTTGTGGAAAAATTTCTTATTTTGCCCATTCTCTGCTTTGAAATTCATAATTAATTAACCGTTACTCTAAAAGTTTCCGAAAATTCAAGATTGTAGAAATAATTGTGTGTTACATTCTACCCCAAAAAGAATTGCATTTGCATACGTGGTTTGCCTTATAAAAATCATTTTGTATATTTCAATATTTTATTTTTAATAGGTATTAAATCTCATATTTTCTAGGTTTAGGATTTTTCTGAGATCGATCACCTAGTGTAGATCTTGGATAATTTTATCTCTTGAAAATAAATAGGTTTAATATTTATTATAATTAAATATTGAAATTCGCATCGTTTGCATTCAAAAATTAATAAAAAATTAATATTGCATCCAAAAAATCCAAAAAACTACAGTGCACTCATTTCATCATTATTGTCATCTTGGCCAAGTTTCATATTTTTCGGACGTCGTTTGATTGATCTTTACATTTTAGTCCCTAAAACTGGCCAAATTTGCATTTTGCATCCCATATTGCATTAAAAATTACATAAAAAGACTGCCTCGAAAACCATCTACGAACTTTGATAGACAAAATTCTAGGTTGTTGCTTTGCCTCCTTTGTGCGACTTCAGGTCTTGCCCAAGTAAAATAAACATAAAACTGCATTGATTAAAATTGACTAAATTTTGTGTGGTTATTTCTTGACTTATTCCGATTGCCCGCCTACAATGAAACGACACATTCATAATTTAGAGCACGATAATCTATGCATGTTAACAAGGGTATTTTCGAGATTCGTCAAATACGAACATATTACTAATTGCCACAACATAGATGCATAATGAGATGGAGGTTAGATTCCTTTTGGCTATTGTAGTCCGTGAGGGTCCTTCCTTCCTCCAACTGCTCCCCTACGAATATGGCCTCTACTGGTCAGAATGGATGCCTTCCTTGTCTTGAATCTTAGCCTTCACATCTTCAATCGTATCGGAGTTCTCCACTTCAAGCGTGATGGTCTTACCGGTCAAAGTCAATGAAAATCTGCATGACCCATGGAGACAGAGGACCAAGTGGAGAGTGGATTCCTTTTGAAATTTATAATCAGCTAGGATCCTTCCAGCCTCAAGTTGCTTCCATGAAAAGATTAGCCTCTTCTGGTCCGGCGGTATGCCCTCCTTGTCATGAATCTTAGCCTTCACACTATTTATGGTGTCTGAGTTTTCAACATCCAGTGTGATAGTTTTACCGGTCAGAGACTTCACAAAGACCTGCATGCCACTACAAAGCCTAAGAACAAGATTAAGCTTAGACTATGAAGGGATTCGATTTAAAAAAACTGAATCGCGCATTACGAAAGCGTGGAGATCACATCGTATGCGATCTAGGTCAATTAGTCATACTAGTCGATGGGGTAATGGAATTTAAAAATTTTTCGATAAAACCACATGACATGGGAACCCTTCACATGTCGTTTCATCTTCATCACAAATAAGTATTAGGGCTACCTCTTGTAGCGCTATCGTGATCCTCGTGTCTCCAAACGAAGAGACCTCCTGTCTCAAGTTCGATTACGAAGTATATAACACTTGCGGTTGCGTGGATGAGATCTGTGCTCCCAGCAATCCTTGGTGACTATCCGAGCAAAGAACCTCTTAATTTCATCATATGAAATTTTCATCTTCTTCATGAGCATGAAGCACCTAAGAAGAAGGATATCCATGAGCAGTCGATCCGACAACACAATGGAAACGTGATGATGGTGACACTCTCCAAAAACCTTGAGTGGACGACCACTTGGGATTGATATGGACAACCTATGGATGCGTATAGAGAGGGTAGTGAGAGAGAGATTTTTGTTGCTCCAACTTGTGTGTTTAATTGTTGTAAAGAAGAGCGTAGGGTTTGCCCTTCCCTTGTACAAAATTGGATGGCTAGGATGCATTTCTAATTGAAAATCAATGGTCAAGATTTTGTTGCAACAATTAGCAACATTAACTAATTAATCAAAAGAAATAAATAATACTGAAGATATTCTTCAATAAATTTAATTTGCATTAAATTAGTTAAATGTGGAATAATAGGAAGGAGGAGAGCCTCCTTCCCAAATATGGTGGTTGGTCACCTTGGAGACTTTCTGCATGTGGTTGTCCACTCCTATTTGGAGTGGAGCCTTCTCTTTCCTAATTGATGAGATTCACAGTCTCATCATATTTTCCACATGTTGCAACAACTTTTGTTGCTTGAATTTTCAACAAAATAATTCCAAATTATTTTAGGACAATTCCAATCATGTCACTGATAATTACGAATCATATTAATCCATCTAATATTAAATGCAAATCACATTTATTCTTAATTGTACATTATGAATCCAATTCACATTTAATTGATAATGTGAATAAAATTCACATTAACATATAAATCGTAAATCATATATACAATTAAATCTCTTATGTTATTTTGAATCATATTCATAATATTTATGATTTGCTATTCATATTAATCTTATCCATGATAATTAAATCCAATTTAGTTATCTTAATTATCTCTCTATATGTATCTAAATAATGTGAATCAGATACACATTATTAATGATAATTAAATCATGTTTAATAATCAAATTCCCAATGCTCAGATATTGTCAACAATAGAATTATTCTTGAGTTCTTTCAAGAACAATGTGCCTTCTCTGCGAATACTTGGAGATAAGGACATGGACTGTATATTCCATGTATATTGACTAGGATAGTGAGATCTAACCTCATATTCAAATCTAGAAGGCCTCTCAGTGATGTCTGATCAAGTCAGACATAATATCCAATCCTTTCATTGCACCTGAATCATATTCAGACGAGTGCCCAACATTTGGACTAAGATTGGATAACTAGTGTACTGAGTAGAGTCGCTAAAATTCAAACCTATTTCATCACTCCCTAGATACGCCATGGTTATATAATCGATTAAGATCACATCTCCCTCGAATATTCCTAATACTTGTACATCCTGCATACTGGAATATCTAGAATAAACCTGAAGTTCTGATATCATTTGAATTGTCTCATTTAGGGTTTTATCATTAAGTTTCCCATTCGACCATTGAGAATGGGTATCAATCATATGCTTTTCAAAAGCATATATCATACCTTCAAATGCTGTCTTGTTTCCAAAATAAGACGACCAACATTGGAATTTGGTTTATCCCAATATCTCATGAGTGAGCTCACGTCTTCCAATTCAATAGTGAATGTGTATGATCCAATTGAGAGATTATATGACTCGTATACCCTTGTATGTAAACCAACTCGTCGGTGTATAGACCTGATTAGGTCATTAACCTAACGGTCTGCCTAATGGACATACTTAGACATATAGTTGCACATCTGTCTCCGATCAGAGGATGTATGCCTACACGTGACAACATACTATATAGGCCTTAGTTATCTCAATCTCGTTATATCAACCCCTTAACCTAACTCATCCAACACCACTGAATCTCTACTCCTATATAGAGGATCTGCATCAAAAGGTCGATCAGATGTCATCATTTAGTGAGGTTGTCATCTCCTTCTCTGGATGGAGATCCCTTCTTGATAATCACTTGATGGTATGGTTGAGTTCTCTACCTATCTCTTTAGATATTCAACACTACACCAGATCAATAGCTGTATGATATCAAGATGGCCATGGTACATAACCCCAGTTGTACTAAGCGACCTATTATGAAATAAATTATTCTTCATTTCAGATTAAGGAGCGAATTGTAATAACTTTTATTACTAAATGGATCGCTGTGGGATGACATGTCCAACAATCTTACACTAGCCTAAAGAGCCATTAATGGGCCAATCTTTAAAGCCACACTCAAGTGCTAATCATAAGCTATTTAGATAAATAGCTTGGTCGACTGACTAATCACAATCCCCGAGAGTCTATACCAAGTCTTGTTACATACTTCCATATCTCCTAATAACAGTGCTCGCATCCAACGTAAATTGTTAGAAATGTACCCTACGGTTCCTATTTATTATTCTTGTAACCAGATAACCGAGGTTTTGGTGAGTGGTTAATTGTTTAAAGAAAGCTGTCGGTGTAGAGGAAACTGCTCGGGGCCCAAAACCTCGATTAATCAAACAAATTCAATGAAATAGGAGAGCGGATTTTTCTTCTCTCTCGTATTTTTTCTACACTATATTATTCATACATGTAAGTGTGCCTGGGTCGAACTCGAGGAGGCAGAATATTAATACTTCAGTTTTCGATGAAAGAGATAAATCTCAAAACTTGCACTTTATTCTTGGTTTTACAATAAACTTTAAGAAAAGACTCAAAACTAACTCAACCTTACGAAAATCAAATCGAAGAAACAAAGTGATGAAAAACCACGAAAAATGCCTAGCAATATATCTTAGGTAGTTATGAAATTACCCTTAAAATTCAGGAAGAAAATACAATAAAAATAGGGTCTAAAATACCCCTACAAGCCAGGGGCACAACTGGAAAGAAAAAGAAAAAAAGTTATGTTACACTTAAGTCCTCGCAGGGACTGATTTGCAAAGAAAGTAAATTTTATTGCATTTAGGTCCCTGTGTAGGGACCTAAATGCAATTCTGGAAAGCTTTTGGAGAGGTTTGAATTTCTGGTTCTTTTATTGGATTTAGTTCGCAATTTTTCTACTCCTAAAGATTAAATGACTATAATTAGATGTTGAGCTTGAATTGTGACTGTCCGTGGATGACGCGTGGCAGAAGCCTGTGCTTTCCTGTGTTCTTGTGGTTCTTGAACTCCTCCACGCATCTGATGACGAGGGCGTCTTCACCAAATTATCTCTGGCGTATGCGTGCTCAAATGGTCCTCCAGCAGGGCGAGGAGGGAGAAGCCTTCTCCCTCCGAGCTCGCTTGTAAGTGAAGTTGGCCAGAGGTTCTCGAATGCAACGGATTTCAGCCGGTGAAAGTGGAGGTCCGGCTGACCCGGAGTTTGTTGCAGAAACTTGAGATTTGAGAAGACCCTTCAATCTTTGCTTCCTTATATGGTGGAGGTTAAGCTCTAGATTATTGGTTGACCTACAAATGAATTTTTCTTGCTTGTTTTTCACGCAAATCGACCACAATTTTAAAGATATTACAGATTTTATGATTGCCTTCCAGAATATGTAAAACAAATAAAATGCGAGAATGGAATTTTGATTTGGAATTGAGTTGATGTGAGTTGAAGAATGGAAATGGATGTGTGTCTAACTATGGTGAATAGGGAGCCTAAAAACATGATTAACTAACCTAATGTTGGCAAACAAATCGAGAATTAAAAAGGGAAAATGATGAAGGAACTCACCTGGGACTGAGGTTGTATGAACCTCGATTGCTGCTCGATGGGCAGTGATGGCCGAAGCTCAATGCGGCGGTAGGACGCAATGCAAGGCGACAAATCACCTTGGAACCTTCCTCCATTGATCGGACTTCCATGCGGGACTGCACTTGAGCTATGTCACAGCTGAAGGTGACCGAACAGTGGCAGTGAAGTAGGTTCAATGACCAGGAGGTTTGGTAGCCTTTAGATCATGAATGGTTAGTTGAAAATAGCGGATTTTGAGTTGATTTTACAGATGATGGAAGAAGGTTAGTCAGGATATTAGTGGCGGGCATGAGAGCAGGTGGTTAGAGGAAGAAGATCGATGGGTTAGAATGGAGGAAGAAGCTTATAGGTTGCATGTGGAAAATGTTGAAGATCGGGTGGTTAGAACAAACTCCGGCCGACCTTCTTGATGAAGAAGGTCCCATAAGGAATAAATAGGAAATAAATGTATTTTAATTAGGCTTAAAAATGAAAGTTGTAAATAATTAAATTATCTAAATTATGGTATAATTAGTTTTAATAAATAATAATTATTTTAAGAAATTTAAATATTATATTACTAAATAAGTATAAATAATACTTAATAAATCGGTTTTGTATTTTTACTAAATAAATTAATAAATAGTATATTAGTTTTATATTTTCTTAATTATTAGGTTAATAAATAGAATATGTCCAAATTTTTGTAAGTTTTAATAAATAGGTTTAGATATATTAATAAATAGGTATGTAAGATATATAGTTCATTTATACCTATAAATTAGGGTTTTTGATTTATTTAAAATAATAAATATTCTCCAAAAATTAAGTAAATTAATTTTAAAATACAAGATCAAGAAAATAATTAAAAATTATAAAATCATTAAAACAATAAATAATATATCTTAAATAAAATAGATAGCCTAAGAACCCAGTTGTAGTTAGGTCCCAAAACTGACTTTTTGAAAATGGACTCCGATTTTAGTGAAATCACCTTCATTAATTAGAGAATATTATTTTATGGACTTTAAAAGTGAGTAGAGTGAAATGGGAGTTCGTATGAGAATATTATGATATTCAGAAGTTTGATTTTGTGAATTTACAAGTGGGATTTCTTTGTATATATACAAGGTAATATGTTTAACTTATTTTTATATTTTTCTATACATTTTAGAAATAATTAGGAGAAGAGTTTGGTGAAAAATATATTATTATAAATTAATTAGAAATCTTTAAACTTTTGGTATTTATTGAATAATTAATGGAAAAGATTTATGATGTGAAATTAATTATTTTTATTTGTTTTCTTCCTTATCTACCCCTACTTATTTATTTGTCGACCAATCAATGCTGACTTGGTCTCGGGGTTTAGGTAATAAATATATCTTTCAACTATATTTAATTTTACAAGTCATATTATAAATATATACATATCTACAATTTACCTTTATTTTTATTTTCTTTATTTTTATTCTTTTATTTATTTACATGATTTTAATGCATAAAAGTGCATTTTATTGATGACTAAGGTTTTGTTAAAAAGTGAAATTTAATCGATATTTACATGTATTTGTTAAGGTAAAACAAAATACATATAGAATGTTAATGAATCGTGTATTCATCAACCCCCTATAATTAAACTTTGCTAGTCCCTTAGCAAACACTTATTTGAAAAATAAGGAAAAAGAAAGAAAGTTAGAATGAATATGTTTTTCTAAACCAATTCATGAGAATAGTCAAAGGATAAAGCTCTATCAGGCCTAAAACAAGCATTTTATCGGAGCCTTAACTAGGATTAGGATTTTAACCTCAATAGTCCTCATGTTCCATAAATTCTTGTTTAAGTTCACCTCAACATCCAGTTCAGATCCACTCATTCATATCGCAAACTCTATTAACCTTGAATTCAATCTGTACGGTGTGTGAATTGTTTAGCTCTTCCACTTTGAAAGAAGCGAAGAAATTGCCCTTTGCAGCCATACATTCCTATTGGTTCCTCATCCAGCTGCTCTTTCCTCGGGGAGGGAGGTATTCCCTTCCGAGGTTAGTTTGTGCTATGTCCACAATTGAATATAGAGAAAAAGTAGAATAATGAGAAAAGAATTGGAGTACGACCAGTGTAGATGCATCTCCTTGTGAAGCCCAGCCGGTGTAGCTAAGTCTCCATTAAGATGTGCAGGATTTTTGGTGGAAGCTCGGACCATTGAGGTCGTATTTGTATTTGGTGGCTTCTTCTTTCAATTGGCTTTGTAATGTTGCTTGCACTGCATTTATCTCTTTATGCATTAATGGATATAGCATCTTTTCATTCTATCCATTTTTTGAGGCCTTAGAAAAATTGTGTCAGCAGATCCTTCCCTCATCCGAAGCGACTATCGCAACCCCAATCCCTCCCATCTTTAGACGTTAATGCCGCAAAGAAAAGGATAGAAACGCCCTACCATGATGGATTGCCCTTCACAACCCCATGCACGTCGAGCTAAGTGCAAAGTGCATGTGTCCAAAATTGGTTCACTGATGAAGAGTTAAACAGATGACACCAACTGTTCTACTTAGGAACTTTTCAAGTTGACTTTCCAAACATGGTCTCATGGAACCCAAAGATTTAAGTCAATAACATGAAGAGTCCGAATTCTAGTTCGTAACTAGGCTCCTTACAATGAAAGTTAAAAGCCGTAATCAAGCTCCATCCTTCAGACTTTTCCCAATCTATAGTTATAGAGATCAAAGTTATTCTGAAAAATGCTAATGCAAATGCAACCATGTTTTTGTGAAGTATATTTTATGGATTTTACTCATTTTTACTCATTTTAAGGATTTTGTAATTTTTTACAATTTTAGCCTTTGCATTTTTTATTGATTTTGTGATTTTTATATACACTTTTATGCACAAGAATTTTACAAGATAAATTACCCAAATTTTATTTAGAATAAATAACTAATGGATTCTACAAATTTTTTATACAAGGTATTTTACAAGGACTATGTGAATTTTACACATATTTTAATATATAGGATTTTAAATAAGTGTTATACATATTTTAAATAAAAATCTTAAATTAAGGATTTTAAATAAGGATTTTAAATATGGATTTTAAACATATTTTACTTCTTTTATAAGGATTTTATAAATAATTTAATTAAATAGGTGAATTTTAAATTACCCTAACCCACTTTTTATAAATTTTATAGATATAGAAAATACATAAAAAAGGAGTTATGGACAAAAGTATATATAGAATATATACACACCCCCTATACTTAGCATGTGTTCTGTCCTCATAGCATCAAAAGAGAAAAAGGAGGACATAACTCGTGCTAAGTAAAAGTGGGTGAAAAATAATAAATGATGTGAAGTCAGTTAACCCCCCTATAATTAGAATCAGGTCATCCTAAGTAGAGTGGAACAAAAATTAGGTGACTGAGGGAAAAGCATATACAACTGAAAGAACAAAAAGGATAGAGAAAAATGAAATCATCGAAATCACTCGATCCCCCCTATATTTAGGATAAGGAATCCTAAATATAGAAAAGAGTGTGGCCAAAATTAGGGACAAGTGATTAGAGTTAAAGAAAAGGATATATAAAAGAAAAGTAAAAAGAACAAAAATTTAAAACGAAAATCAGCGGGCAATCGATCCCCCCTTATACATAGGATCTAGTATCCTAAGCATTGAAGACGAACAAAAATGGTGACAATTGTGATCTACGAAGAATATATAGATGTGTACTCCAGAAAATCGAATGGCTTCACATGTCTCTATAGAGGATGGAATGAAGTAGAAGAGTAGTCATGCATCCTATACAAAGTAGATCACTTCAACCTGGATCATACTGAATCTTCTACGTTTTATGTGCATACTGATCCTTGGTTGAACGGATAGAGCCGTCTCTGTAAATGAACTTTGTATGTGACATAGCTCTCTATTATGAAGTATGTGTCTCTGGAGTCGGACTATAGAAGGTGTCTATATTTGTAACCATTACACCATCCGACTCTCTACGCTGAATAGACTGTACGATATGTGATATATAATCGGCTGACTCTCGTGCTGGAATATGTGTACTCTCAATATGCGACACTAAGATGTCTACTGCTAGTAACTGCTCATCTGGATATGATGTGAACTCTGTATCTGTATATGAACAGTTATCTACAAAACTAGGTACCATGTGATCTACCCTATCCTCATGTGCAATATCATGGGTATCAAGATAAACACTCTCAAGATCAAGAGATTGTGTCTCGTCTATGTTCTGAAAATCTTATGCAAGACTAGAGTCCTCTAATGTAAATGACAATACTGATCTGGGACTGCTACATTCACCATCTCAATCTGTATCTCTCCACTGTCTGTGCAGAATGATACTCTCCCATCATCATAGTCAAAGAGTGCCCTTGCTGTTTGCAAGAAGGGTTTCCCGAGAATGATTGGAGCAAGATGTAACTACGTCGGACACGTCATGTTTAGGAGAGTAAAGACCACTGGAAACTACAAGCCCTGAATGGTTACGATAACGTTCCTCTGCACACCTCTAGGTCTCTTCACAGATCGATATGAAACTGAAGTATCGCTCGTGATTTGTAGAGAGGACCTAGCTTAAGATTATCAAGCAAAGAGAACGGAAGTAAATTGATCAAGGAACCATTATCTAAGAGAGTACAATGGAATGCGACATCTTCAATCTAACATGTGACATAGTGAGCTCTAGAATCTCTTTTCTTCTTAAGTACCTTGTTACGAATAGCACACAAAGTTTCCTTGGTCAATACATGTTTCTAAACCCGTGATCTCTTTTTCCTACGTGTTGTGCATCTGTTCCTCAACTGATTCTTGAGTGTAGGAAAATGATCCAATGCATCGTGAAGTGGAATCTTCAGAAAAAGATAATATTTCTATAGAGGACCGGTCTCTGGAATGACATCATTCTTTTTGTGTTATTTTTTTCTTTTTCCATACAAAACATAGGGAAGAGAAACAATTTCAAGAACAAAGTTCTCTTTTTTATTACAAATGGGATCATCTTGTACATCGAGAGTTTCAAAATTATCTACAAAGCACTCTAAAATAGGAAATGACACATCAATTTTGGGCGTATCTTCATGGCTTGGCATGATGTCATCGTCTGATTCGCCTAAGTCCGTATCGATCGTCTTAGCATTGCTCCCTTCTCCCTAATTTTCAAGTAATTGATCCCTGTCATCATTGTGGTTCTTCTCCTCTGCCTGTGTATCATGGTCTGGCTCTCGTTTCTCTTCATGTGCCATCTCCTCCTCTCGATTAGGTGCTTGTAACGATCTACCGCTCCTGAGACGAATGAAATTAGATAAAAATTCAGGAAAAGAGATCATACCTATTATGTCGTCTACCTGATCTGGGTGCCTCCTTTTGTTAGTCGAGTTCATCTAAGGCTGTGCGGGAAGAGTGGTCTTGGGCACAGTTAACTCATCCAGACGATGGTTAACCCACTCCATCTCTATCATGTGCACAGTCTGGAGCATGCTCAACATGTCCATGATCTGATTCAGTATCAGGGCTTGCAAAGATGTTTCTGGTTTCGTAGATCTGACTCTTGACTCTCTCCTACATCTGCATCTGCTCCTGCAGAGCGTACTGCTGAGGAGATTGTTGTGGTGTGTATGGAGATTGCCACTGCTGTTGATAAAAATTGGGTTGTGATTGTGGAGCAGGATGATGAACAGAATGTGATATCACATAAATGTTCTGGTGAGACTGCTGCTGAGTGTAGTGTTGTCGGTGCTGATAGTGCTGACGTCCATGCAGCGGATAATGTTGCGGTTGTTGTTGGTGATGTACGCTATGTGAAGAAAACCACGAAGGTGGCTGAATCAGAGCGTACCATATTATGTTAGTCTCAAGAGTGGCTTGAGGCTCAACATCAATGTCTATAGGGCTGGTGATTGGCTGGAATTGGCATGAGTCTGATCCTCATGCAAATCAATCTGTGGAGTCTCCGGCTCGCTCTCGACAAAGTGGATCTGTCAGGTGGGAGGAGCGGGTAAAGATCTCCGAGCAGGTTGTGCAGTCGAAGAAGTTTGAGCCTACTGATACTGAAGCTGCAGGTCCATAACCTTCTTAGTCAGATCACTCGGCTGCTGAGGTAGTAATGAGAGTTTCTCCAACTCTTGCAGGGGCTACAGTTCCTGAACTTGCTTCTGAATCACATCTACCAACATTTACTTCTCATTGATATATCCCATGTTGGTATTGGATTCAGTGTCTGAAATGTTCGCCACTTTCTGATGCTCTTAGTGATGTGGTGGTTGTGGGGCCTTCTGAATGCCCGGATAGAGTCGATAACTATCGAGTTCTCTGCCATCCCCTCATAGATGGACCAGACAAACTCGACATATCGATTAAGATAGCTACTGCCACATGCAACACTCACAAGCCCCTGAGTAGCCAGCTGGAGTCCTTCAAAATAGTTTTGTACTAGCACCTTAAATGGAATCTCATGATGAGGACATCTCTCGATAAGATCCTTGAATCTATCCCATGCCTCATGGAATGATTTATTTGGAAGCTGAGCGAATTTGGAGATCTGACTCCTCATCATGTCCGTCCATCCCAGAGGAAAGAATTTACGCAGGAACGTGGACTTCAGGTCAATCCACGTAGATTTCTCTCTCCCCAAATGATTGAGCTAGTAAAGTGCCTTATCTGCTAAGGCGAAGGGAAAGGTTTTGAGGAAAACAACCTCCTGCGTAACACCAGGGAAATTAGCCGTACCACATATCATCTCAAACTGTTGCATAAAAGTAAACGACTCCTCTGTGGCATTCCCATAAAACTTGGGAAGCAATGAGATGAAAGACAGATGTAACTCGTATGGCCCTTGATTCGGTGGTAACCGAATCCAATGATGTAAAGTTCTAGTGCCAGGGTCATACTCATCTCAGAGTGTTGCAGGAACCATGACAGGATGTAGTGGGTTCTCGGATCTTGCTCTGAGCGTAGTGATCCCGGCTCACATCTCATTCTAAACTATGAATTAATCTTGAATCTGGCTATTCATCTGATGTAAAGTTTCTAGAATCCCGATGGTGATATCGGCAGTTGGATCTAGTCTTCAATCAGCGTGTGGTTCCTCAGCTGGTCGCTCCTCTACTTGTCCCTTCCCTCGAGCCATCTGCTTCAAATCTTCTGGGAAGGAAAACTTTTCGTAAGAACTCAACAAAAAATTGATAGGACAAGGTGAAGATAAATTGAGGCAGGGGTCTGCCTCAAAAGATGGGCTGGGAGGCGAGGTAGTCCAGTTCTGACTCTCCTCGGCATTAGATGGGACCAACTCGGGAAGAGGGGCATCCCGAGTTTGTGAAGACCTACGACAGACGGTGAAAGATCAGAGCTCACGGAGTCTGAGCAAAATAGCGGTCGATTCGTCATCGTCGATTTCTAAGCGATTGATAGGGAGAGCCGGATGTCAAATCAAGAGAATCGGAGAAGGCGTATAAGACACGGTAACACACGTTCACAAGCAAACACAAAGTAAACCCTGTTTCACCAACACAACCCTATGATGACCATAAGATTTCGATTATTTATCTTAGCGGTTTTAAGGTTATTTTGGAATACAAGTATTTTCACAAATTATCATGAGCTGATAGGTGCCCAAAATCTCCCCGAAACATTGTTCCGAGTCCTTACAAAAAACCATTTATTCTCAACCAGTATGGGGGTAAGTACGGATCATTTCCAGCTACCCGTGTTACTTGAGGACCGAGCCTTACACAGTGCCCTCTAAACCCCCCACTTAGTTAAGTAAATTCGAACCATTCCTGCCTACCCGAGAGTACCCACTGAAGAGCAATGGTTAGGTGTATGGACTAAGTAGTATTTCTAAGGAGACCCATACTTTGGTCCTAGCCTTAAGTGTCATCCCTCACTCACAAACTCTGGACTGTACCTGTAGTTGATGTGCGGGGATTTCTCTCCCAAAGAAAATGATCCTTTACATTTCTTTTACATTCACATATTTAAATAGTCCCGATTTTTTTAAATTTTCTCTTTTCTTCAGATTTTTCCAAACAAGCTTCTAACGATTTTTTATTTTTTTTACCCTAAAAATGCACCTAGGTCGCAAGTCCTATGTAACTACGAAGGCGCAAGCCGAAAGGAAAAAAAGCAAAATCGGAAAACACCTAAGCAAGCATCTAGCCTCATGAAAAGCTGTAGAAAACCGACGATGCGAGAAAAGCCACGGTGGGTGCCCTTCTCCCTCGAATGCATAACACTCGGTGAAGCAGACCCTGAGAAAAATTGGAGGGGAGGTACAAGTCGGGAAGCATGTACGAGGCCCCTTCTAAGAAAAATAGAAAAACACGCAAAAGCCCTTATGTTTTTTTACGAAAATATTAAAAGAAAACGAAAAACCCTAACTCTGCCCTCTACAACCCACCCGTAAGCGAAGGGGTCGGTCTCTGCACTTTCAATTGCTTAGGCTTCCGAGGAAACCGGCTAAACCTTCAGGCCTTGCAAAATTAGTTAGAGATAACAAACAAAAACAAAAAGACGTAAAAAATCAAACAAAAACCCAAAGAAATTGGAAGAAATACAAAAAGTCATAAAAATCAAAGAAAATCCGTAAAATAAAAATCAATCGAAAATCAAAAAAGAAATAAAATTTTTAAAATCAAGAATATCGGAAAATTTTCAAAATTAAGTCAAAAATCAAGGTAAAAATAACGCCTCCCCGAGAACGACATCATTTTGATAACTGAGGTTTTGGCGAGCAGTTAATTGGTCAAAGAAAGTTGTCGGTGTATGAAAAGCATCCCACTACCCTAGTTAATTTGGTCAAACTAATGCTCAAATTAATTAAGAATGTTCATTGCAGTCAGATAATGAGAGCAGTTCAAAAACCACTTTTAATTAAAGCAAGGTAATGTCGAGCGACAAATTTTTTTACTTGGGCAAGCCCAAGGTCGAACTAAGGGAGGCAACTGTCTCCTTAGGTAAATTTTTAAGCAAAGTCCAAGATCTGATTTTCATGGAATAAAATTTTTTTGGTCTTTTTCAGTTTTTTTATGCAAGACACATGCAAGATCTAGCCAGTTTACAGGTTAATTCAGAAAGGTGATCAAATCAAGTCCAAAAATTACAAAACTTGATCAGATGATGAAATGGGATGAAATTAGGCTACACTATTTTTTGGAATTTTCTGACACTAAATAAAATTACTGTGAATTAAAAATGAATGCAAGGTGATTTTAACTAAATTAATTTTAATAATTATCAAATACCAATATTTTTGGGAATAAAAATTATCCTAGATAAATCTGAAGGTGAGGAATCCAGGAAAATCATTAAACCTAATTTTTGATGTGAAATGAACCTATAAAAATTAATTAAGCAAATCACTAAATGAATTATTTATGCCTTAGGATGCGTGCAATTGAGATGAAATTTTTATGCAAGGTAAAGCTAATTATCCTAGATCTAATGTGATTTTTGGGGGATTTTTAGAATCACAGAGAAATTACTATTAATTAAGAGACGAAAATGGGCAAAATATAGCAAAATGAACCAATTAATTAAAAGGAAAATCTACTGATATAATAAAAATATGCCACGTGTCACATAATGAAGAGGACAATGTAAGCTACATAATGCAATTTTTCAAACTGAAAAATGAATTAATATGTATACCTAAATATGCATGCAAAGACATGGGTATAAATGGAATTATAGGAATTAAAATTGCTGAAATTAAAACGTGCTGACAAGGACTATTATGTAATTAAATATAATGCTGAGGGGGTGGATGCAAATTCTCCACGGGACACATGCTCCTCACGTGGGGTCGTCGGGCAGGGACTTAAATGTAATATTGAAAACCTTTAGGGGCCTCGATGCAATTTGCCTAGGACACACGTGCAAATCACGTGGGGGGTCCTAGGATCGGAGGACTTCGGAGGATCGGAGCGAGTCTCGGACTGCTCTGGAGGTTTGGATCTGGCTCGAAGAAGCTTCGGGTGATCCGAGCCTAGTGATCGAGGAAGAGGCTCGGATCGGGAGACGTGGATGGATCTGGATCGTGGGATCAAGTGATGATCCAACGGTGATGGGCTGCTGGCACGTGGCTTGTCTCGACCCATTGGATCAAGATCGATCCAACGATGATGGGCTCGCTCCTGAGGTGGCTACGTGGACGATCAGTGACCGTTGGATATGGATTGATCCAACGACACTTGTAGCGCATAGATGGTGATGACGTGGCACGATCTAGAGGCGTAGGATCTGCTTGATCCTCAGGCTGCGGGGTGAGGCGTCGTGGAGTGCTCCTGACCGTTCGATCAAGAAGATCGAACGGCTGCTGGCTGTCGTCCCCAATGGCCCTCCGCCTTCTACGACGGAGAGGGCTGGGCTCCGGCGAGGCTGGCCTAGCTCAGCCTCATCCTCCCATCGTCGGTGAAGGACGCTGGAGGCTCTGGTGTTGCTCGGAAGATGCGTGGAAGGCTGGCGAAGCGTCCGGTGGTCTCAGAGATGGAGGAGACACTCTGGAGCGCGGTGGCAGAGGAGCTCGAATGCAGCTCCGAAGAGACTCCGGCCAATCAAGATGGCAGTACCTGCAAGGGGGTTAGAAGATAGCCGAAGGGTGCGTTGTGTCTGTGGAGTGCCGTAGAGTGAAGTGCGAGGCCTATAGAGTAGTGGGGATGATCCGGTGGTCGAGCTCCGCTCAGGTGGCGGAGCTGGCGTCGGTGGAAGATGAAGTCCCTTGTCGGAGGATACTAATGGTAGCGCAAAGATCAGAGCTCCTTCACAGAGCTCGGGGGATGATTTGCGGAGTAAGAAGGTGCTCGTGGAGGGTGAATTTAATCGGAGAAAAAGATGGAAAAAGAAGAAGAAGATTGGGGGAGAGATGGAGGAGTCTACCTTGGGTCAGAAGCTCTGGGGGAGCTTCCAGGTCTTCACTCGAAGGCCGGTAGGAGGGCCTGAGCTCGTGCAGTGTCTATAGGAGCTGCGACACGGCGATGGTTGGTCGTGGATCTCGCCGGAGGTTTACTCGGTCATCGCTCGACCTGGAATCAAATAACTATCACCAATTTGAAGGTGGGAGCTCAGAGTCACTCTCCGTGTGGCGGATGGGGGTGTAAGTGCCCGGAGGTGGCAGATTTGTAGGATGAGGGTAACGACAGGGATGGCTAGGAGGTGGTGTTCGTGGATGTCATGGAGCGACTCTGAGTGTTGTCATGGAGATCAATGGTTCTGGCGAGGATGAGTGGGCTCCATCGTGGTTGCGTCAGTGGTCAGAGAAGGTGGTCGGCGTGGAGCCGAAAATAGAAAGGGGACAGCCCCTTGCGCACAGTGGAGAACGTGGGTGTGGGGTGTGTGGAGGTTGACGACGACGTCTCGACCGTTGGATCTCGTGATCCAACGATCTAGATGGAGGCACGAATCGACGCCTGGGATCTGATCGAAGGCGCGACATCGGAGAGCCCGCACCGCACCACGTGGCATGCTGAGGATGCGGTGCTAAGGGACGGGTGAGATTAAATCTGATCTACGATCGGATGGTGGAGAGCGAAGGCGTTGATGAACGGTGTAGATCAAGACGTCTGGAGCGAGATCGGAGGGCGCACAGAGTGCCACATAGTGGACTCAGGGTGAAGCGCGAATGAGCGGTGCGGATGAGATCCAGGGAGTGATCTGACAGCGGGGAAAATGGGTATGCGTGGTGATCAACAGGCCATTAGATCAAGATAAAAATCCAACGGTCCAGGGCACAGGCGGGCTGGTCAAAGGGAGCGGGCCGCGTGGCGCAATCACAGAGCGCCACGTGGCCTGCTCGGAGTGGCTAAAAGGAGAAATGAAATAGAGAGATAAGGAGGCCGAATTTGGAAAAAATTCAAAACATGAAAGTTGTATATCTCGATGAGATCTACAAGTTTCATGTTGATAAAAAATGGAGATGAGTTTAAATGTGATACAAGAATACAAGAATACAAATATACATATGTATAGTATACAAGGAGGCCCAAAAACCCAACTTTTGCCTACGAGCTCCGAATTGAATGAAATTAGTCTCATTTTAATGGTCTCTGGATGTGTATTCATTTGGATATGAGTAGACCTAATTCGGAGTTTGTAAGAGAGATATATGGGTATTCTATGGTCCATGGTTTTTGGGGCTTTATTGGGTATTTTACAAAATAGAACTCTGGCCTTCTTCCCTTTATTATTAACTAATGGTGTACATATTATAAGGAAGGTGTTATTTTATTTTGGAGGGGATAAAATACAAATTAATAGGTGGTTATTTTACAAGTGGATTTTACACATGGATTGGCTTCTTAATTTAAATGCAAATATGGATGCTAAGATGCATATTTTGTGGATTGATGCATGACTGCTATTTATGAAAGTTTAAGGGAAATATGAAGCAAAATACCTGGGGACAAAGCTCTATTTTCAACTCTAAGAGTGATGAATCACAGATTCATCAAACCCCTATACTTAAGCCTTGCTCGTCCCCGAGCAACTAAAATGAATTGCAAGAGTGAAATGATTTTGGGTTCCATACCAAGGTCATGAACAAAAGTTGAAAATGGAGCTTGACTCAACCTTTGGATTAATTGTGTGGTGGAACCTCTTTGGGACCTGAACTTAAGACCTAACAGACTTAAAGTTCCACAAGTATTCTATTCAAGACTCCTCAATAGTCAGGTCAGAACAAATCCTCAGATGCAAATTTCTCATGAATATGATTCTTACTTGTACTGTGTAAGTGAAATGTAAATCTCCACATCAGAAATGGCTTAGAAACAGCCTCCTATAACAAGGTAACTCAAATAACCCGATCCAGCAATCTTTCCTCGAGGAGCGGGGTATTTCCTTCTAAGTTCAAGTGTGACTAACTCAAGAGGAGGGGGTAGAGAAAAGAATTGATGGTAGCCAGTGTAGCTACCTATCTCGGGATGCCTGACCTGTGTAGCCAAGTCATCCAGCTGCATTTCTTTGCTAATATACATACTCCGACTGGTATTTTGTTTTCACTTGGACCTGTCTGATTTTTTTGGAGTTTTTTGATTTTTTTTGATCTATATACAAGGTGCAACATGTACATCAGGAGTTTTTCCTCTTGAGCCAGTAGACTATCCCTCTTTTGAAGCATTATTGCAACCCACAACATCTCGTCCTTAGATGTCAACACCACCAGACTAGGTTGAGAAGCACTACCCTCCCTAGAGGAGGACGGATGTTTCCACCCGTGTGCTACTCCAAGCTAAAGGATTCGACTTCCTCACCACCTCATCAATGAAGAGCTACGTGCATTGTGCTTGTCCAAGTTAGGTCATTATCTAAAAGAATCATGCGTGTGCACGAGATATTCTACTTAGACTAATCAAGATGACATGTGAACATAGACTTGCGGACTCAAAGAATTAAGTCACTTGACTTGAGAAATCTTAACTTCAGTTCCTATAAGGTTCCTCTGAAATTAGGTGGATTAAGGTCAAATAAAGTCCATCCTCAATATCTACTCATAACTTGGTTCAGAACCCACTAGCTTTTCATCTTGCATATGAAAGAGATGCAGATGACATGCTATGTAGATGAATGAAATGCAAGACTCTTTTTTTTTGAACGCAAAGATGATATGCAAGAGTAAATAAGAAGCCTTTGAATTTTTCACATTTTTTTATTTGGTATACCTCCTATGTTACAACAACTTACAACATTATTATACAAGTGTATTTTACCAAAAAATTTTCTCCAAATTTTACCCAGACCGTAATTATTGCAAAATACATACAAAGATACATGAAAGTACGAGCTAAGGGTAACGTATATATGTAATATATACATGCTCCCTATACTTAGTGTGTGCTATGTCCTCAGAGCATGAAAAGCGAGGAAAAAGACATAGATTGTGCTAAGCGTAAGAGAGCCAAAGAGAACGAAAAGTGTAAAGAAGTCATCCTGCCCCCCTATACTTATTCTCTAGCAACCTAAGTGTAGAAGAAGGTCAAAAAAATGGGGCAGACGAGGTCAAGAAGAGAAGGATGAATATACATTACGGGCATTGGTCCCCCCCTATACTTAGGCTCAGGTCAGCCTAAGTATAGGATGGAAGTGATTATGAAGACCAATGTGATCTGTAGGATGTACAGAGACTCGACTCAAGCGGCTCATTCCCCCTATACATAGGATCTGGTCATCCTAAGTGTAGTCCAAGATGGTGATCAATGAAGCTGGGATGAGTTACTAGAGTCGTGGGGGAAAAAGGTCAGAATGCACACGAATGATGGTATATACAAGTGAGTCGGTCTGAATCTTTCAAGATGCTGCTGATGGCTAGAGCTCACTGCTGCAAGGTCTCATGCGCGGCTCGAGATGTATTTGCTGAATCTGTCTCGCACATGAATAAAATCTCCTCAATATGGACTAACTGCTCATTGGATTCGATGAAGTGCTTCAATAGCTTTCCATTCACTAGGAATGTCGGTGGATTATCTGCGAGATCTGAGATCTCGACACATCCACTATCATGCATAGTACGGATGACAAATGGGCCTGTCCACCTGGACTTCAAATAGCCTTGGAAGATCTTCAGCCTAGCATTATACAACCATACCTTCTATCTAGGAACAAAGGTCTTTCGTCTGATATATCTATTGTGCCAACGCTTAACCTTGTCCTTGCACACCAAACTGTTGTCATATGCGCGGTTTCTGACTTCCACAAGCTCATTCAGATCCATATCTCTCTGCTTCTGCCCAAGGTGCGTGTTCCAATTGACCTTCTTGATTGCCCATTCTGATTTGTGCACTAGTTCTGCGGGCAAATGGCACGGCTTTCCGAATACCATTCGGAATGGGGAGGTTCCTAACAGTGTCTTGTAAGCTGTCTTATATGCCCATAGAACTTGATCCAAGATCTGAGACCAGTCCTTCCTGTCTAGGCGGACAAGCTTTTGCAATATAGTCTTCACCTCCCGATTCGACACCTCAACCATACCATTGGTCTGTGGGTGGTAAGGACTAGCGACACGGTGTTCGATGCCATAGTCCTTTAGGAGTTTCTTCACCTCATGATTTACAAAGTGGCTACCCCCGTCTGATATCATAATTTTGGGGATCCCAAACCTAGAGATAATGTGCTCTCTGATGAATTTACAAACAGTTCTGCTGTATGCGGCTCGGGTCGGGATAGCCTCCACCCACCTCGATAAGTAGTCTACCGCAAGAAGGATGTATTCAAACCTATGGCTAACAGGGAATGGGCACATGAAATCGATGCCCCATGCATCAAAGACATCACAAATGATGACAGGCTGCATCGACATCTCATCCTTTAACCAACGGTTCCTCCCATTCTCTGGCATACTGGACACGACTTCGCAAAGGTGATGGCATCGCGAAACAGAGTCGGCCAGTAAAAGCCACACTGAAGTACCTTCCATGTGGTCCTCTTCCTGGAGTGGCGTCCTCCTGCCTCTAAGCTGTGGCATAAAGAAAGGACACTCTGGTATTCCTCCTGAGGAATACACCGTCCCGTCTCCAGACACAATCCGATCCTTCAAAGAATAGGATCGGATCCTCCCAATGGTAGTGTCTAGCATCCGACTTCAGTCGGTCGATGTGGCTCTTGGGCCAACCCTCGAGAACCTTCTTGGAGACAAGATAGTTTACGATATTGGCATACCATGGGAGTGAGTCGATAACAAAAATCGACTCGTCAGGGAAGGAGTCTCGAATTGGTGAATCCTCAGAAGTATTGATATTTTCGAGACAAGAGAGATGATCGACTACTACGTTCTTCTTTCCAGGTTTATCATGGATGTCCAAATCAAACTCCTGGATAAGCAAAATCCACCGAAGAAAACGTGCCTTCGCGTCCTTCTTCTCCATCAAGTATCGTAGCGTCGTATGGTCAGTGAACACGATTACCTTGGATCCAATTAAATGAGATCTGAACTTGTCCAAGGAAAACACTACCGCAAGCTTCTCCTTTTCCGTAACTGTATAGTTACGTTGAGCGGTATCAAGCACTTTGCTTGCATAGTGAATTGCAAACGGAATGCCATCCCTCCTTTCTCCTAACACATCCCCAACAGCAAAATATGAGGTGTCCGTCATGATCTCAAAAGGTAGAGACCAATCTGGGGTTGGTAGGATCGAGGCATCCATGATCATTCCCTGTAATAGTTTAAAGGCCTCAAGACATTTGTGATCAACAACAAACTCCATGTCTTTGCCTAAAAGCTCAGTTAGCGGTCTGGCAATCTTAGAAAAATCCTTGATGAATCTCCGATAAAATCCGACATGCTCGAGGAACGAACGCAACTGCTTAATGTTGGTTTGTGGCTGGAGTCGTCTGATCACATCCACCTTGAAAGGGTCAACCTCCATTCCTCTCTTGGAGATGACTTGCCCCAACACAATGCCCTCCGTCACCATGAAGTGACTTTTCTCCTAGGAGAGCACCAGATTGACCTCACAACAGCGTTTGAGGACTCTGTCCAGATTCCTAAGGCATGAATCAAAGAAATCGCCGTAGATCGAGAAGTCATCCATGAAGACTTCTAGGAATTCGCCGACCATTTCTGCGAATACATCAATCATGCACCTTTGAAAAGTACCTGGAGCAATGCATAACCTAAAGGGCATGCGCCTAAAAGCATAAGTACCAAAGGGGCATGTGAACTTGGTCTTTTCCTGATCCTCCGGAGCTATGTCTACTTGATTGTAGCCTGAGAACCCATCCAAGAAATAGAAGAACTCTTTCCCCACTAATCTCTCTAGGAATTGATCAGTGAATGGTAGGGGGAAATGATCCTTCTTCGTCGTGGCATTCAGGCGTCTGTAATCCACACAGACATGCCACGACGTGGGTACTAACGTCATGATCTCCTCTCCATCCTCGTTAGTGGTCATCTGAATTCTCGATTTTTCCGGGACCACATAGATCGGGGCCACCCATTTAGAGTCGGAGATGGGATAAATGAAACCTACATTGCACCATTTCTCTATCTTATTCTTCACTACCTCTCGTAAATTTGGATTCAAACGACGTTGGAATTCACGAGAGGGTTTGGCATCACTCTCCAAGTAGATATGGTGCAAACACAGAGCGGAATTTATCCCGTGGAGATCGGAAATGCTCCATCCTATTGCTTTGTGGTTTTTCTCCAGGATCTCTAGCAAGCGAGATTCCTGCTCCTCCGTCAATCGTGAACTGATGATGACCGGAAATTTCTTGTCCTGACCTGCAAGGAAGGCGTATTTCAGTGTTGTGGGTAAAGTTTTGAGCTCAGGTATGGTGTGATCGTCTAGGAAATCTTGCTCAATCGAATCTGGTTCGGTGTTGGAAGTGGCTGGATCTTTCTCTGTAATTGCTGCCACCAAGTCATTTTGCTCTGGAGTCGGATCATCAAAGGTCTCCATGCAGTCGGCAAAAGCCGCGTCCGACAAGTCATCCTCATCTTCTGATTGTCCTAAAGAGGGAAGGATTGACAGGTCCAGCTGGGCCTCTAAGTCATCGAAGATGTAGGGAGATGCAGGTTCTGAGCTGTACTCGTCTCTGAGGACCTCGCAAACTAACTCATGCATGGGATCATCTCCGGAGGGGAGGGACTCATCGGTGCTGGCTGGGTTCTGTCTCCATGGCCCAACTGTGTCTACATGATCGCAATCTACATCGGTTGAAGAGTATTCGGTGATGGATTGGGAATCCGATCTCTGCCATCTGGTTTGCTACATCTCAAGTTCCTCATCTCCACCTGGAGTTTCTAACTGGATCTTCCCGATCTTATAATCAAACAAGTCCCCCGCTGTCCTGAGGAAGGGCCTGTCTAAGATGATATGGGAGTCTATCCAATTACGAGGGTTTTCCATCTCTAGGACAGTGAAGTCCACCATGTATTCTTGACCCTCGACTTTGATTACAACATTCCTCAATTCTACTTGGGGCCTCTTGGTTGATTTATCGGCGAACTACATGAGGGCTCTAGATTTCCAAAGAGGTCCAAGAGTAAGCCACTCATAGAGGGCTGTAGGCATTAAGTTAATTGAGGAACCGTTATCTAGGAGAGTGCGTGCAAACGCAATGTCATTGACATGACTCACCACATAATGCACACCCATGTCTCTTCGTTTCCATGAAAACGAATTCTTTATTGCACAAGTCGTGGTTACTGATAGAACATCTTGCTCAACACGGCTTTTGGTCTTCCTGCTAACCCTAGTAGGTGTGCATCTCACCTTAAGGTACTTCTGAAATGCAGGAGTCATTTCCATGTACTTGTCAAAGGGGATTGTGACCTTGATGTAATTGTTGCAGAACTCTGCCATCTCAGGGTCATCTTTTTGGATTTTTTTTTCATTTTCTTCTTTCCACCCTTAAGAGCTCAGGTGAAAGGGATTATTGACTCTAACTCATGTTCTGAAACTGAAATGTTTTCATTGAAAGCTGGAACTTAGTTCTGTACAAGACTCAGACTCTGAAACAGTCTCGGACTCTGACTCTGACTAAAAGAAAAATGCTGTGGCGAAACCGGTGATGCGTCTTCTGTGACTTCCGGATGATCCTCCTCAGATGAAGGTGCAGGCTCTTCGTCGGTTTCATCGGACTCTCTGCTGGTGCGTGTTTGTTGCTTCGAGCACCCATAAGTCTTCTTCTTCTACCGGTGGTGGTGATGGTGGTGCTGCTCCTCTTCTTCCTCCAAGTTCTCCTCAGGTAGAGTCTTGGCGGCTCCTTCCTTCGGTGCCCGTGCCCGATCAGGTATGGTCACGGTCCTTCCGCTCCTGAGGGACATATGATTCACATTATCATACGAAAGGATCTCATCTTCAGATAAAGAATTATCTGAATAGTACACCTAATCACGAGGTCGGTTCTGGACTTGGGTTAAGCTGGTTTGGGTTGGCCTGAACTTGGGCGGGAATCGGGGTCTTTGGTGCCATTTGTTGATCCTAGGTACAAGAGACATGATTCAGATCGGTTCTCATATCTCGATAGTCATTCTGGATTTGTTGGACCCTATCAGACAGGGTCTGGATCGCCATGGTGAGGGACTCCAATTCGGTGGGCTGGGCTTGCTGATGCTGACTTGCGGATGAGGTTCTGTATTGGCCCTGCTGGCCATGCCGATACTGTTGCTGCTGATGGGACGGTGCTGGGCCCTGTTGGCCTGAGTGGAATGTGCGCTGCTGCTGGTGGTGCTGCTGAGGCTAGTACCATCATTTGGGTCTGGACTGAACAAAGCATGGTGCGGAGACGTAGCTGGTTTCCTGGTAAGCTGGGGTAGGTCGATGAGGTTGTCCGTTCCCCATCCCTGACTGTCTGTTGATGGGGTCACGGCTGTACCACATCCCGTTGATCTCGAACACCTGCGGAGGCTCCTGGTATCCGATCTCCACTTGTGGGGGTGCATGCTGGTCCTGCTGGGTGTAAGTCTGATCCTCTACCCAGCCACTCTGAGGCCCTGGTGCCTGCTCCTGTACAAGATGGACTCGATGCATAGGTGCAGGTGGTGCAGAAGGGGCAGGTAGCTTCATCTTAGCTACCTTCTCAATAAGTTCCTCCACTTGCTTTGGCAAACGTGAGAGAGACTCAAGGTCAGTGACCCTCTTGTGGATCTGCTCGACCATAGTTAACTTGTCAGCTATCATCCCCATGCTGTGATGAGGTCCTCTGTCGGATCCGCTACAGTCCTCCTAGTTGTCTCGTTGGATAGGATTGAGGGAGAAAACTGATAGGCCCTGGTGGCCTGTGACCTGCCTTTTTCCGCCATCTGCTCTAGTATCTACCATACATAATTCTCATTTTTTTTCAGATAGCTTCCTCCACATGCAGCACTGACTAACCCCTGCATCTCTGGGGCCATGCCACAGAACAAGGTCTGGACTAAGATCGCCTTATAAATGCCATGGCAGGGACATTTCTGAATTAGGTCATTAAACCTATCCCAGGCTTCATGGAATGGTTCACTGGGTCCCTGGGAGAAACTAAAGATCTTGGTTCTCATTTGATTAGTTCTACTGAGAGGGTAGAATTTCTTCTGGAATAAGTCCTTGAACTACATCTAGGTTGTACATATCACCCCTAGGTTCTTTAGCCAATGTGCTACCTTATCTCCTAAGGCGAAAGGGGTGGCCTTTAGTCTAATGTAGTCATTCCCAACCATAGGATGACTAAGGTTGTTGCAAACCTGCTCGAAGTCTCAGAGGAAGGCATATGGTTCTTCATTGGCATTTCCGATGAACTTTGGTAGTAGGCTAAGGAAGTGGGGCTTGAGATCGAATGCTTCTGAGGGAACTTCTGATGCCAACCAACTGTGCATCTCATTTTCTGCTGGGTTTTAGGCATCAACCATTGGTCGGTCGATTCCTCCTGCTGCAACAATCTGCCCCATTCTAGCAGTGAGATCTGCATTTTGTTGTTCGGCTATAGCGAGTCAGTTAAGAATCTGCCGCAATGAGTCCTCATCCGACGGTCGCTGCTTAGGTGGCATTTTGTCCTCTAGTCTTGGGTATGAAACAAGGTCTGTGTCAGAGGACAAATCAAGCAAGGGATTCTTACCGAGGCGATGGTCTTCCTCGGTAAGCTCGGAGGAGAGGAAAGGGTTGGTTTGAGAGTAACCACCCTGAGTGTGAGGGAACCAGAACTCAAGAGGGTCAAGAGTCCTGGGTGGTCCAAGGTATGCTTGGGCGGAAGAGGAGTTTTGTGGGGGGCTCAAAGAGAGATTGGGGAATAAAGAGTTGATATCCCCCCAGTCACTCATCTTGATTTGGCGAGAAGAATCGGGAGTCCTAAGTGAAGATAGGATTTGACTCCTACCTGAAGCAAACTATTCAATCCAAGACCCTGGGTTCAAACTGAACACAGTGAAGGACCCGAAACTGAGTCCAATTAATCTTGTTAATTTTAAGTGTGATTTTTCAAGCAAGATAACAAGGATTACACAACCTAGAGGTAAGTCGGCTCAGAGCCTTATGCATCTTCCCTGTTTCACCTGTCGCCTAAGATACCGCCGGTCCTTCCTTTCTTCGCTCCTATCCCAAGTTGATGGATTCAAAGACCTTCCCCTATCTACCTGCAAGCAGGCGGAGGCTAACAAGGCCAGAACTTCACCCAAGGGGGTTACTGGCAACTTGTCGCAAAGTACCGCAACTTCGCCCCTATCTACCTGAGACATGCGGAGGCTACTTGGTACTAGTCAGTGAACCTTAAAAATTCAACTTGTGATATTTGCTAGGATTAGTCGGAACGTGATATGGGAGGCGGGGATTTGGGGCTCTGCCTTAAGGTGTTCACACACACTCAAGTACCCTCACTCAGCCTGAAAACAAGGTCGGGGATTAGTCTCTCGCAAATAGATTTTCCAATTTTATTATTATTTTTGTGCAATAATGTTAGCAATCCCGATTTTAAGTTTAGATCTCACTTGTTAATCCAACCACACAACACGCCTATCGTCCAGTTCCAATTTCCGTTTAATTTAAGTTTGAAAAATAGAGGGAGAAATCGAGAAAAGCCAATGCACGAGAAACGATGATGTGTATGCTGAGTAGAGAATACTTACAGTGATCCCTTCGCTTTTATGCAGGATGCAGAACGGAATTGAGATCTTTTACACTACATGAAAATACAAGCAACAAAAATCCGCTCCTAGATAAGCAGTTCTATTAGCAAGTGAAGCACATGTTATTTTGAATAGATCTGCGGTCTAGGTGCGTCTTTTTAGTGTATTGTGTGGTCCTAGAAATTTACGAGCACAAGCAAATCCTAGAGTGGCTCAAGGAGCCGCTGGTGCAGGCCTAATTTACAATTCAATCCACACAGCAGACGGGACACGGTTTCACTATCTTTACACGTGAGAACCCAAACGGGAACCGCTGGAAATAATGCGAA
The DNA here is from genome assembly GCA_037367405.1 of Ottelia alismoides. NCBI lineage: Eukaryota > Viridiplantae > Streptophyta > Magnoliopsida > Alismatales > Hydrocharitaceae > Ottelia > Ottelia alismoides. The sequence continues at coordinate 177,215 of JAZKJV010007037.1, forward strand.
AAAATAAAGAAATAAATAAAAAAACAAATACTCTCGAATCACTCAAGAAATTAAAATGATTCCTCGAAGCGTCTTCGACTCCTCGCGTTCCTCGCACAGAAATATTTTGAGGTCAGAGAATGACACAAAAAATACAAAAAATAAAAGACAGAAAATATTCACAAGAAAACCAAGGGTCAGACTACTTGGGGATAGAAAAATCAATCACTCAGAATTACTGCAAATTAACCTAAGCCGTGCCTCCCCAACAACGGTGCCATTTTGAAAAGCATCCCACCACCCTAGTTAATTTGGTCAAATTAATGCTCAAATTAATTAAAAATGTTCATTGCTGTCGAATAATGAGAGCAGTTCAAAACCACTTTTAATTAAAGCAAGTTAATCTCGAGCGGTAATTTTTGTTTACTTGGGCAAGCCCAAGGTCGAACTCAGGGAGGCAACTGTCTCCTTAGGTAAATTTTTAGCAAAGTCCAAGGTCTGATTTTCATGGAATAATTTTTTTGGTCTTTTTCAGTTTTTTTATGCAAGACACATGCAAGATCTAGCCAGTTTACAGGTTAATTCAGAAAGGTAATCAAATCAAGTCCAAAAATTACGAAACTTGTCCAGATGATGAAATGGGATGAAATTAGGCTACACTAATTTTTTTTGGAATTTTTTGACACTAAACAAAATTACTATGAATTAAAAATGAATGCAAAGTGATTTTATCGAAATTAATTTTAATAATGATCAAATCACAATATTTTTGGGAATAAAAATTATCTTAGATAGATATGAAGGTGAGGAATCTAGGGAAATTATTAAACCTAATTTTTGATGTGAAATGAACTATTAAAATCTAATTAAGCAAATAACTAAATGAATTATTTAGGGCCTAGGGATACGTCCAATTGAGATGAAATTTTTATTCAAGGTAAAGCTACCTATCCTAGATCTAATGTGATTTTTGCGGGATTTTTGGAGTCACAGAAAAATTACTATCAATTAAGAGGCAAAAATGGGCAAAATATAAGAAAAATGAACCAATTAATTAATAGGAAAATCTACTAGTATTACAAAAATATGCCACGTGTCACATAATAAAGAGGACAATGTAAGCTACACAAGCAATTTTTCAAACTGAAAAATGAATTAATTCGAATGCCTAAATATACGTGCAAAGACAGGGGTATAAATGCAATTACAGGATATTAAATTGCTGAAATTAAAATGTGCTGACAAGGACTAATATGTAATTACCTATACTGTAGAGGGGGTGGATGCAAATTCTCTACGGGACACGTGCTCCTCACGTGGGGTCGCCTGGCAGGGACTGAAATGTAATATTGAAAACCTTTAGGGGCCTCGATGCAATTTACCCAGGGCACATGTGCGAATCACGTGGGGGATCCTAGGCTCAGAGGACTTCGGAGGTTCGGAGCGAGGCTCGGGCTGCTCTAGAGGTTCGGATCTGGTTCAGAGAAGCATCGGGTGATCCGAGCCTAGTGGTCGGGGAAGTGACTCAGATCGGGAGACGTGGATGGATCTGGACCGTGGGATCAAGTGATGATCCAACGGTGATGGGCTGCTGGTGTGTGTCTTGTTTCGACCCGTTGGATCAAGATCGATCCAGCGGTGATGGGCTCGCTCCTGAGGTGTCTACGTGGACGATCACTGACCGTTGGATCTGGATTGATCCAACGGCACCTGTAGCGCGTAGATGGCGATGACGTGGTGCGATCTGGAGGCGTAGGATCTGCCTGATTCTACAGCTGCAGGGTGAGGCATCGTGGAGTACTCCTGACCGTTCGATCAAGAAGATCGAACGGCTGCTGGTTGTCATCCACAACGACCCTCCGCCTCCTGCGGTGGAGAGGGATGGGCTCCGGCGAGGCTAGCCTAGCTCCGCCTTGTCCTCCCGTCGTCGGCGAAGGACGCTGGAGGCTCTAGCGTAGCTCGAAAGATGCGTGGAAAGCTAGAGAAGCGTCCGATGGTCTCAGGAGTGGAGGAGACACTTTAGAGCGCGGTGGCGGAGGAGCTCGAATGCAGCTCCGACGAGCCTCCGGCCAATCCAGATGACAGTAACTGCAAGGGCGTTAGAATATAGCCGAAGTGTGCGTTGTGTCCATAGAGTGCCGTAGAGTGAAGTGCGAGGCCTATAGAGTAGTGGGGGTAATCCGGTGGTCGAGCTCCGCTCAGGGGGCGGAGCTGGCGCCGGTGGAAGATGAAGTCCCTCATCGGAGGATACTAATAGTAGTGCGAAGATCTGAGCTCCTTCATGGAGCTCGAGAGATGATTTGTGGAGTGAGAAGGTGCTTGTGGAGGGCGAATTTAATCGGAGAAAAAGATGGAAAAAGAAGAAGAAGATCGGGGGAGAGATGGAGGAGTCTACATGGGGTCAGAATCTCCGGGGAAGCTTCCAAGTCTTCGCTCGAAGGCCAGTAGGAGGACCTAAGCTCGTGCAACATTTGGAGGAGCTGCGACACGGTGGTGGTCGGTCGTGGATCTCGCCGGAGGTTTACTCGGTCACCGCTCGACATGGAATCAAATCGATGTTACCAATTTGAAGGTGGGATCTCGGAGTCACTCTCCGTAGTGGCGGATGGGGGTGAACGTGGCCGGAGGTGGATGATTTATAGGATGAGGGTGATGGCAAGTATGGCTAGGAGGTGGTGTTCTTGGATGTCGTGGAGCGAATCTGAGGGTTGTCATGGAGATTGAGGGGGCTGGCGAGGATGAGGGACGAGTGGGCTCCATCGTGGTGGCATCAGTGGTCGGAGAAGGTAGTCGGCGTGGAGCCGAATTAGAAAGGGGGCGGACCCTTGTGCACGGTGGAGAACGTGGGCGCAGGGCGTGCGGAGGTTGACGAAGATGTCTCCACCATTGGATCTCGCGATCCAACAGTCCAGATGGAGGCACGGATCGACGCTTGGGATCTGATCGAGGGCGTGACATCGGAGAGCCCGCACCGCACCACATGGCGTGCTGAGGATGCGACACTAAGAGACGGGCGATATTAAATCTGATCTATGATCGGATGGTGGAGAGCGAAGGCGCTGATGATTAGTATAGATCAAGACGCCTGGAGCGAGATCAGAGGGCGCACAGAGTGCCACATGGTTGACTCTGGGCGAAGCGCGAATGAGCGGTGCGGATGAGATCCAAGGAGTGATCTAACGGCAGGGAAAATGGGTATGCATGGCGATCAACGGGCCGTTGGATCAAGATAAAATTCCAACGGTCTAGGGTGCGGACGGACTGGTCAAAGGGAGCGGGCTGCGTGGCACAATCAGAGAGCGCTACGTGGCCAGCTCTGAGTGGCTGAAAGGAGAAATGAAATTAGAGAGAGAAGGAGACCGAATTTAGAAAAAAAACTCAAAACATGAAAGTTGTATATCTCGATGAGATCTACAAGTTTTATGTTGATCAAAAACGGAGATGAGGTCAAATGTGATACAAAAATACAAGAATACAAATATACATATGTATAGTATACAAGGAGGACCAAAATCCCAACTTTTGCCTACGAGCTCCGAATTGATTTAAATTAGTCTCATTTTAAAGGTATCTGGATGTGTATTCATCTGGATGTGAGTAGCCCTAATTCGGAGTTTGTAAGAGAGAGATATGGGCATTCTACGGTCCAGGGGTTTTGGGGCTTTATTGGGTATTTTACAAAAGAGAACTCTGGCCTTCTTCCCTATATTATTAACTAATGGTGTACATATTATAAGGAATGTGCTATTTTATTTTGGAGGAGATAAAATACAATTAATAGGTGGATATTTTAAAGGTGAATTTTACACATGGATTGGCTTCTTATTTAAATGCAAATATGGATGCTAAGATGCATATTTTGTGGATTGATGCATGACTGCTATTTATGCAAGATAAAGGGAAATATGAAGCAAAATACCCAGGGACAAAGCTCTATTTTCAACTTTAAGAGTGATGAATCACAGATTCCTCAATGTAGAGGAAACCGCTTGGGGCCAAAACCTCTATTAATCAAACAAAATTCAAGGAAATAGGAGAGCGACTTTTTCTTCTCTCTCCTATTTCATCGACACTATAATATTTATCTATGTAAGTATGCTTGGGTCGAACTCGAGGAAGAAAAATATTAAAACTTCGATTTTGGATGAAAGAGATAAATCTCGAAAACTTCACTTTATTCTTGGTTTTACAACAAACTTCAAGAAAATGCTCAAAACTGACTTGACCTTACGAAAATCAAATCGAAGCAATGAAGCAATGAAAAATCATGAAAAATGCCTAGCAATGTATCTTGGGTAGTTATGAAACTACCCTAAAAATTCAGGAAGAAAATACAACAAAAATAGGCTCTAAAATACCCTTAGATGGCAGGGGCACAACTGCAAAGAAAAAGAAAAAAATTAAGCTCTGTTACACATAAGTCCTCTCAGGGACTGATTTGCAAAGAAAGTAAATTTTATTGCATTTAGGTCCCTGCATGGGGACCAAAAGCAATTCTGGAAATCTTCTGGAGTGGTTTGAAATTATGGTTCTTTGAATAGGTTTAGTTCGCAATTTATCTACCCTTTTAGATTGGACGACTATGATTAGATGCTGAGCTTTAATCGTGACCGTCCACGGATGATACGTGGTGGAAGCCTTTTCTATCCCGTGTTCTTGCGGTTCTTGAACTTCTCTATGCGTCTGACGACGAGGGCATCTTCACCAAATTATCTTTGGTGTATGTGTGCTCGAATGGTCCTCCTACAGGGCTAGGAGAGAGATGCCTTCTCCCTCCATGCTTGTCTGCGGGTGAAGCTGTCCGGAGGTTGTCGAATGCAGCGCATATCAACAGATGAAAGTGGAGGTTCGACTGACCTGGAGTTTGTTGCAGAAACATGAGATTTGAGAAGATCCTTTGATCTTTGGCTCTCAAGATGGTGGAGATTAAGCTCCAGATTATAGGTTGACCTGCAAACGAAATTTCCTTGCCCGATTTGCACCCAAATCGGCTACAATTCTAAAGATATTACAAATCTTATGATTGCTTTCCAAAACATGTAAAACAAATAAAATGCGAGAATGGAATTTTGATTTCGAATTGAGTTTATGCGAATTGAAGAATGGAAATGGATGTGCGTCTAATTATGATGATTAGGGAGCCTAACCATGTGATTAACTAACCAAATGTAGACATACAAATCGAGAATTAAAAAGGGAAAATGATGAAGGTACTCACCTGGAATTGAGGTTGTATGAACCTCGATTGCTACTCGATGGGCGTTGATGGCCGGATCTCAACGCGGCGGTGCGACGCGATGCAAGGTGGCGAATCGCCTTGGAACCTTCCTCCGTTGATCAGACTTCCACATGGGACTGCACTTGAGCTTTTTCACAACTGAAGGCGGTCGGAAAGTGGCAGAGAAGTAGGGTCAATGACCAAGGATTCTGGTAGCCTTTAGCTCATGAATGGTTAGTTGAAAATGGTAGATTTTGAGTTGATTTTATAGACAATTGGAGAAGGTTAGTTGGGAAATCAATGGTTGGCGTGAGAGAAGGTTGTTAGAGGAAGAAGATCGACGGATTAGAATGGAGGAAGAAGCTTGGAGGTGGCATGTGGAAAATGTTGAAGGTCAGGTGGTGATGACTGGGGAAAATCAAGGGTCTAGATATCTCACAAGGCGAGAAATCCAGTCGCTGAATTGACCACTTAAAGATCCCCAAATCAGTCAACAATTAACCCACAAGAAATATATGCAATGAATATCCGAAAATGTGGAGTTAAAATTTATTATAACTCTACATGCAAGTGTGTATAGGTGTATGCACAAGTAGAGGTCGAACACTGGGAGGCGAAAGGTTGTATGGTGAAAATGATTGTGCAATTATTCAATTCAATGATGATGTCCAATTCTTATTGTTTTTGTGGGTTTTTAATTTTATATATTTTTTTATTATATTTTTTATATAATTTAGATTTTGTTTTTATATTTTATATTACTTTTTTTTCTATTAATATTTTTAATTATATATTATATATATGTATATATATGTATATATAGAGGTATATATAAGAGGAGAGAGAAAAGGATTACAATATATGGATACACATATATATAGATATGAATGCTTAAAATATGTAGATATAATATATTTATTTTTTTATTTATGTTTTTCTAAATTTTTTTTCTGAAATATTTCTAATTTTTATGTATATAAATATATATATATATATATATTATTCCAAAAATGTCCACAATATGGACTAATTAGCTAGCCGACATTAATTTGGGTTTTAAAAATATGAAATAATTCCCAAAATTACCCAAATTAATTTTAATAGCTTAATAATAATATATAGATAATTATAAAAGAGAAAAATATATTTTTGGGGATTTTTTTAAGGATTTTTCTATTTTTTTGTTAAATTTTGGAGCTTTCTGATTTTTTCATTTTTCTTTTTCTTGTTTTTAGGTTTTTTTCAATTTCTGGACTCAATATATATATATATACTATATATAATTTTTTTGTAATTTTTCAAATGCATTTTATAATTGTTTTGTATTTTCTAATTTAAACAGTACAAAAAGGGCTCCTTTTTCATTTTTAATAATTAGGAACAATGCAAAAAAATGTATAATAAAAAATGGGCGTGAAAGAACATTACATAAATCATCTATCCTAATTTTTCTGAATTTTTACGGGTACCTTAGGTATTTTTAATAAATAGATAAAAGACACAAAAAGTACACAGCCTGGCAGGGGCATTTTTGCAAATAAAATAACTCTCAGGGGCATTGGTGCAAAAATTACTACAGAAATAAACATTTATTTAAATATTTGGGGGTATTTTACAATTAGCAAAACCCGCCAGGGTTAAAGTGCAAAAATCACGCGCCTCACGTGGGACTGCACGTAAGGCACGGAGGGACCAAATGGTAATTACAAAAACTACAAGGGGCCTACAGCAAATATTACAATTTATTTACAACGTGAAATTTTATTTATGGCATTAAAGTATAAATACAAAAAAAGGCGGGGTATATATATGAAATTTACCCCCAAAGGCGCGCGATCCAACGGCTGATCTTCGTCCACTTGACACGCGTCTCCTCCACGTCTGCCGATGGCACTTCGATGATGGGCGGTGAGAATTAGATCACCCGAGGTGATCTGACGGTCTGAGCGCTTCTCCATCGGACGGCTGTGATTAAACCTGGGACTTCATCTTCATCCAACGACGGAGAGGACGTCTGGAAGAACGGGGAAGAACGCTCGCCTGGGAGAGCTTCCTCCGGTGAGAACTCGCTGCTCTGCCAGCCTTTGCTGCTCCAAGGTATCCCAAAAGCTTCTTGGAAGGGTCCTCTCCTTGCTGGAGGTCTTGGATCAGTCAGAGGACCACTGGAGCGCCCTTGCGAGGTCGGAGAAGGCAAGGTGCTCCAGGTATCTCCAACGGCCTGTAACTTCGTCTCCTGGTGCTTGATAGCGCACCTGACCTGCTCAGGAAGAAAGCTCGGCTCGAGGCGATGCTCCTAGGCCAAAATTTGAAGTTGTTAGCACCAAAATGGATGAGGGCGGTGATGCTCCGACGAAGCGGAGGAGACGAGCATCGATTCGCAGATCCAGTGAGGATCTGGTTGGGTTTGAGCGGTCTGGAGGTGGAGAAGGCGGTGGGGAACGGAATGAAGGCGAAAACGAGTCGGGAAACAGTGAAGGTCACAGTGGCGAAGTCGTCGGAGCTGAGCTCCGACGAACTTCGATTTAACTAAATTACGATATACTAATAATCTAAATGCAAAATAAAAGACAAAAATGAAATGCAGAACTGAAAACCTACCTAAGAAACGTAAATGCGCAGCTCGAACTGGGCTGGAGGGCCAAGGAGCAGGACGACAGCCGGAGCGCCGCCGTGGGCGCATCTCCTTCCTCCGCGAGCCTCCACAACCTCCAGGGGACCTCCAGCTGTCACCTGGATGCACGCTAGGCCGAAGGCGTGGGCTCTAGGGCTCGGGAAATGGCCAAAAAACTCGGAGGAGGGAGATGGAGTTATTTATAAACATGAGGGGGTGCCCTTATTGATCAGCAAATCTTGGAGAATCTAGACTATGTACACGCAAATAAAATGTGCGGCGAGGATCATGATGGTTCTGGGAGGAAATTCCGCAAAGGGATCATTGTCAAAAGAGCGATAGATCGAGCAGGAAAAAAGGAGGAAAATGGGGGACTGGATAGGTCTGACGGGAGTCAGAGGTGCAGGGGGGAGTTGACCGGAGGTCAACACTCCCTGGCCTCAGATTGGTCGACATCGACCAAAACTTGACTTTTTTTTAGACATAATAAATAATTTAATTAGATTTTGTTTATTAAATAAAAATTGTTTATTAAATAATGTAGTATTTATTTATGATTTTTATTTATTTTTTTGATGTATTTTATTATGGGTTTATTTTAATAATGTATTTATAAGTACATTTATATGTATTTATTTTTTTTGCTTATTTTTATTTTATTATTTTATTTTCTTATTTTATAAATTTACAACTTATTTTTATTATTATAAATATATTTTATCTAATTTTTATGAGTTTATTTCCGTATTTAAATAAATAGGTATATGTATATAAATGTATACTTATAGGTATTTTACCTATATATTAGATATACTTTTTTTATTTAATGAATTTTATTGGTTTTTATTTAGGATTTGTATTTTTAAGAAATTAGATATAATATTCACATTATTATAAAAATATAGATGAATAAAGAATAAAAGAATAAAATCCCTTTTTATTTATATACATATAGGTAGCATATGTATTTTGTCTATGTATTTCATAGACTTATTTTATTTTACAAATTCTTTTTGGTTTTCTTTTAATTTCAATATGTACATGTATTATATACATTATTTACAAAATTCGAAAAATATAAATTTGTAAAAATAATGAACAATGAACAAAATTGAATATTTTATGCGGGTAAATTGTACAATAGGGGCCAAAACTCTAACATTCACAGATGGGCTCCAAAAATTATGAAACCAATTTTATTAAATAGTTCTTGGAAAGCTATATACAATTAAAGTGAGTTTGGGTGATTTGGAGTTTTTATTTGCAAGATATGGGCCTGTCAAGTTGAGATTTTGGCTTTTTATTCTGGGTATAAAATGTACACTGAATATTATTTTTACACAAACTCAATTTTGTATTTTTATTTACATTATTATCTCCAACTTTCATGTACAAAATATTTTTTTTGATGAATAAATAATTATATACAAAATAGGTGTCAAAGATGCATAAATGAATTAATAAGTAAATGAGGTGTTTATTGTATTATTGGCCCTTATCTCCCCCTACTTTATTCCTTGTCGACCAATTCCATGCTGGCCTTGGTCTCGGGGTTCGGGTCATAAAATATTTGCAATATTTTATTCCTTTTTCTTTTCTTCCCTTTATTCTATAATTTTGGCATTAAAAACCTGATTTAATGTATAATTAATACAATAAATATTGAATGCTATTATGTACAAATTGAGGCTATTTACATGCATTTGCTGGGGTTTTTAAGGCCAAAATGATAGAATAAAGGTGATGAAATGGAGATTCATCAGGTGGTTAGAACAAACTCCAGCCGACCTTCTTGGGGAAGAAGGTCTTTGGTGCTGCCACATGTCAGCACCTGGTTGGCCAGATTGAAGAAGTAGTTTAGTAATTAAGGAATAAACAGGAAATACAGGTATTTTAATTAGCTATAAAAACAGAAGTTATAAATAATTAAATAATCTAAATTATGGTATAAATATTTTTAATAAATAATAATTATTTTACGAAATATAAATATTATATTACTAAATAAGTATTAATAATACTAAATAAATAGGTTTTGTATTTTTACTTAATAAATTAATAAATAATATATTAGTTTTATATTTTCCTAATTATTAGGTTAATAAATAGAATATGTAAGAATTTTTGTAGGTTTTAATAAACTAGTTTAGATATATTAATAAATAGGTATATAAGATATATAGTTCATTTATACCTATAAATTTGGTTTTTTAATTTATTTAAAATAATAATTAATCTCCAATAATTATGAAATAAATTAATGTTAAAATACAAGATCAAGAAAATAATTAGAAATTATAAAATCATTAAAACAATAAATAATGTATCTTAAATAAAATAGATATCCCAGAAACCCAGTTGTGATTAGGTCCCAAAATCGACTTTTTGCAAACGGACTCCGATTTCAGTGAAATCACCTTCATTAATTAGAGAATATTATTTTATGGTCTTTAAAAGTGAGTAGAGTGAAATAGGAGTTTGCATGAGAAAGTTATGATGTTCGGAAGTTTAGATTTTGAGAATTTACAAGTGGGATTTCTTGGTATATACACAAGGTAATATTTTTAACTCATTTTTATATTTTTCTTTACATTTTTAGAAATAATTAGGAGAAGAGTTTGGTGAAAATATGTTATTATAAATTAAATAAAATTCTTTAAAGTTTTGGTATTTATCGAATAAGTAATGGAAAAGTTTTAAGATGTGAAATTAACTATTTTTATTTGTTTTCTTCCTTATCTCCCCGTACTTATTTATTTGCCGACCAATCCATGCTTAATTGGTCTCGGGGTTTAGGTAATAAATATATCTTTCATCTAAATTTATTTTTACAAGTCATATTGTACATATATACATATCTACAATTTGCCTTTATTTTTATTTTCTTTAGTTTTGTTCTTTTATTTATTTGCATGATTTTAATGCATAAAAGTTCATTTTTATTCATGACTAAGGTTTTCCTAAAAGAGAAATTTAATGGATATTTCCATGAATTTGTTATGTGTTTTAAGACAAAATGTTAATGAATTGTGGATTCGTCATAACCCCATTCGGGCACTTATGTATTTTCTCATTTTTTGAGTTCTCTAGGGTTTAGGCCTATATAAGGACACCTAGACCTCCAGAATAAGACAAGCTATTTGATACTTTCATTATTCTCCATATGGTATCTGAGCAGCAATCCTAGACCGGTGTTCTAACCCAAAATCTACCACCACCACCAACCCCTTGCTCTCCTCTCTTTATCGAAAGCCCTCTTATACTTGTTGGGCCTCTAGGCCCTATCTCTCGTGCACGGCTTTGGGAAGAGACCTTCAACTTGCCATGTACTATGCCCTGTCACCGCCTAGGTTTTGGGGGCTCTGCCAGCGGCCCTCAATATCAGCTAGCACCATCATCTACGCATCGCATATCGCTAGGAGCATTGCCAAGGGCCTCTAGCTCTGATTGGATCCCTAACAGTGTCGATCTCGATGCCTGATCTCTGCCGTCCAATCCCATCGCCACCCTAGTGCCACCACCTAGGGTCTATAGCTCCACCTTGGGCACGAGCATCGCTTGGAAGCCTTGATTTGGAACCTGGGGCTCCATCTAGTGCCCTGGTAGATCTGCTGGTAGTTATGCTGGTAGATCGCCTAGCGCCTTGGAATCGCCTGGAAGTGCTGACTAAATACCTTGGCTCCACAAAACACACCTGAAGCACTAACTCGACACCACAGATTTGTTGTGCCCCTCTTATCATGACAACAATGCCTTCACAACACCTTAGACCTGTTGTTTTTGCTTAAAAATGATTGATTAGATTCTGTGATGCTTGATTAAGATAACTACTCCTTCCTTTGTTAGTTATTCTCGACCCACACAATCACCATGGCATCTGTAGAGCCTAAGACCTTGTACACGAGTTCTTCCATGATGTAATAAGGAACATCTATCAAACTAAAGGACTCCGAGAACTATGTATTGTGGTCCTGATCATTCAAGGTGTTTATTGGTGGTCAGCAAAAGAACTATGTTCTCACTAAAGATTTGCCCAAGGAGAGAGACAAGGAGTCTGATACCTGGTATGTGGGCAACTGCAAGGTGATCACGTGGATGATCAACAATGTTGATCTGAATGTAGCCTCTAATCTTCTCTAGGAAACAACAAAGGCAATGTGGGGGAGACTTGAGAATACCTACTCCCAAAAGACAACCAAGTCCAGGCTTTCTCATATCTATACACATATTTGGTCTGCAAATCAAGGGGATACATCCTTATTCGAATACTATCGACTCCTCATAGGCTGGTCTGAGGAGCTTCTTATTTTTCAGCCAGCTTGCTATGACAAACTTATAGGAGAACGTGCAAAGTGGCAAGTGTATCGCTTCCTATTAGGATTACATCCATGATACAAGCCGATGAAGGACCAATTTCTAGTTGTTGCGGCTCTACCCACACTTGAGACCATCTTTGGTGGACTACATGAACTGTAATCTCCTTCACCCCCTTTGTCTGTTGAAACTACATCACATTTTGCTAGAGGATGATCCAACTATCAAGGGGGGCGCATGAAGGATATGGTAAGATCCTTAAGCAAATCACGAAAGCATGAGGACTGTATTGTATGCGATCGAGAGCGACTAGTCACACTAGTGGCTCGAGGCAATGGAATTAAAAAGTTTTTAAAGCGATGAAACCACATGATCCAAGAACAATTCTCAAATCATTTCATCTAAAACACAAACAAGTATTAGGTTTACCTCTTGAAGTGTGGTTGCGATCGAGTCTCTAAGGGCCTGTTTTGTTGCTGGGTTGGACTGGGTTGGGTTGGGCTGGGTCGGGGTGGGTGAATAGTAATCTGTGAGGAGGAAGTACCCTTGTGAATAGTAACCAGGGTTGGGCCAAACCTGCCCAACCCTGCAACCAAACATGCCCTAAACGAAGAAACCTCCTGTCTCAAGTCAAATCTGACGAAGGAGATGCTTGCGAGAGCGTTGATGAAATGCGTGCTTCTCACAATCCATGTTGATGATCCAAGCAGAGAATCTCCTGATCTTGTCACACGAGATCCGACATCTTCTTCATGATGAGGCACACTGAAGGAGATAGAGATCCATAGGAAAACAATCGGGCATCATTATGATGATGTTGCAGTGATGGACTTTCTCTAGGGATCTATGGTGGACGACCACAATGAGGGAGAGAGGAAGTGTATAGAATGAGAGAGAGACCATATGTTGTTGTAGTTATTGTATCGAGAAGAGAAAGGGGTGTCTCTTCATATATAGTATTTAGGAAGTCCACGGATCCCAATCCATGAGCACACAAATCCAATGGATGAGATTGATTTGTGTTTCTTTCAATCAATGGCCATGATATGTTGCTCCAACATTTCCACCTACAATTATTGATTTAAATAAATCAAAATATATGCAATATAATTTTTTTTTGATATAAATCAATTTGTGGAGAAAATAAAGTAAAAAGATTGATGAATGAGATCTTGCCGAAGTCATGTCAATCCACAAGGCAGATCGACAGTCATCGAAGTGACCTCGGACAAAATCTCGATTCAGTCAATAATTATCCCACAATAAGAATCAAGCAATAAGTACAAAAAATGTGGAGTTAAAATTATTATTCTCTACATCTAAATGTATAACAGGTAAGCCTGTAGAGGTCGAACCACATAGAGACAAATTGGTAGCCTACGATTATTGCTAATCCAAGTATATTATGTACAAACATGTCATTTATACATACATATATATATACACACTCCCCTTTTTTATGGGCTTTTAATTTTGTACTTTTAATTTTATTTTAATTATATTTTTTATTTTGTTTTAATTTTAATGTTTTTGTATTTTTCTTTCTATATTTTCAGATATTTATATTCTTTTTATTTTAAATAAATATTATTGGATATATGACTATATATACAATGTAAGCTCCTATAATTATAAATACTAATAAAAAAGTCAAAATATAGAAAATAAAAAAAATTGCATTTAAAATAGTTTTCTACTATTTTTGTGATTTTTTTATAAAATTTTGATTATTTTTATACAATTTTAAAGTAAAAAATGCCCTAAATCAAGTAGTAACTAAATATCTGAATAGCAAAATAGGTCCAAAAATTTTCAAATCAATTTTAAAGGTAGATAATAATATAAATAAAATTAGAAATAGAAAAACATATTTCTAAACTTTTTAGTGGTTTTTCATAATTTTATAAAGGATTTTTGAGCTTTTTTATTTTTACTCTTTTTCTTTTTCTATATTTAGGGATTTTTGGGTTACTACATATTAAAATAAACAACATATATTTTTTAATTTAATCATTTATATATATTTTTTGGTATTTTATAATACAAACAGGGACCACAACATGTTCATTTCATTTCTAATAAATAGTTAAAATGCCAAAAATGCTAAAATAAAATTGTGCTGTCAAAAAACATGTTAGCAAACATCTAACCCTATTTTTGCATAATTTCTAGAGCATTGGGGTGATTTTTGATGAATTAAATTCAAGTACCAAAAATACATAACTAGGAAGGGCATTTGTGTAAATAATATAAACATCAGGGGCATAACTATAATTTTCCCAAAACTATACAACATATATTTAAAATTTCTTTGACCAAAGATAAAAATAAATACAGCCAAGGGTATGCATGTAATTTCACCACCACACGTGGGATGACACGTGAGGAGACGTGGAATGGTCCCACATGTAATATGTAATATATACATGGGCCTTTATGAAAAATTTTCATTTTATTTACATGACTAATTAATATACATGAAAAATGTGGGGTGAAGTATGCAATTTACCCCATAATGCGCAGGAACAGACGAGTGGAAGTGGGTCACTAATACATGTGTCGTCATCTGTGTGGATGGTACCCTTTGCCCCTGGATAACGGAGACTATTCACGGGCTGCGATTGAACGATGCTGGCTTTGGGCGATCCAACGTCTTTGGTGCGATCTAGAGCAGAGAGCTCCATCCAACGGTGTTGGGTCCATCTCCAAGAACTAGGAAGAACACGAGTGTGTTCTTCCTTGTTCCATCGATTCCTCGCGCTTCGAGGTTCCTCCCTTGATGATGGGGTGATTTCCACGTTGCTACTGCTGATCCACATCCAATTGTGCCCTTCATGAGGTCCAAGATCTAAGAGATTATCCCTGACGAGTCTATGGAGCCTAATAGGAGCCTACTCAACCTGGGACCTACACAGCGGAGTTACTGGGTCCCAGGTGGTGAAGCTCGACCCATCTTAAATCTTATTCACGTAGAAATGAAGGGGGGAAATTCATGTCCGGTGAGCAACAAAAGTGGACCTTCAATTCGCGGATAGAGGGCCAATCCGATTGGCTGGGTGGTAGGATTGGATGGAGAAAACGTAGGGGGAGGTGATGGCTATGATGAGAGAGTCGGGGGTAGGTATGATCGTAGTGAAATCAGGACGGAGCTCGAGAGATCCGGTAAGAGGATTTGGCTAATCTATTCTGCCTACTTATGAAAATGCGAAAATAATGATTGGAATTGAAAGACATGAATTAAAACAACCTAAAATAGACAATAAGTCATCTCTTATAACTGATAGGGGGCTCAGAGAGCAGGGCAACCGGAGCTCATCGTGGACCTCCTCCTCTCCTTGCTCCAACATTCTCCAGGCGCGGGGAAGGCTCATCTGTAACCTACCATTCACTCACGAACACGTAGACCTAATCAAGGGCTCCATAAGGGATCAAGAAGGGAAGGAGGAGCTCAGTGTTTTATTTATAGACAATGGGTCCTGGCAAACTTGGATGATGATTATTGACATGCTCAAGGAAGATTAACAGGATCTGATGATCACGTGAGGTAGACGGATGTGGGACGCATAATCTTTGTGAAGATCTCGAGGTGGAAGGATCAACCGGGCAACTTGGAAAAATCAAAGAAGAGGAGGGACTCGAGGCTCTGACAGAAGTCAGAGCTGAAAGATGGGAACTTGACCGGGGTCAACATTCCTTGGAATGTGGTTGGGCCACATCAGCCCGCTATAGGACAAAAGAGATCCTTTATTAGAAATTAATTAATTAAAAAAACTAAATGATTTTATTTATTTATTATTATAAAATAAATTTTTTTGTTATTTTATGTAGTTTTTTAATATAATTTTTATTTTTTTGGTGGTATTTATTACAAGTTAATGTTTCATCTATGTTTTTGGCTATTTTATTTTTATTTTGTGTATTTTATTTTATTATTATATTTTTTCTATTTATATATTTATAACTTGTTATTAGGTATTTAAATATATTTTTATTATATTTTTACTATGTTATTTATATACTTAAATAAATAGGGGTGTAAATTATATAGGTATTAGTATATGTATTTTATCTATTTATGTTTGCACATTATTTTATTTTAATGTTTTCTTTTGGGGTTTATTCCAGTTTTATATGTACATATACTATAATACTATTACAAAATTATAAAAAAATAAAAATATAAAAATAATAAGAAATAAATAAAATGAATATTTTATTCAGGTATATTGTACAATAGGGGTCCAAAACCTAACTTTCACATACTTACTCCAAAAAATATGAAACTACTTTATTAAATAACTTATTAAATGTTCTACATAATTAAAGGTCATTATGATATATTTTGAATTTTTATTTGAGAGATACAGGTCTGGGAAGTTGGGATTTTGTCTATTTATTTAGAGTATAAAAAGTACACTATAGATTAATTTTGTAATGAATTAATAAATGAGATTTTTATTGTATTATTAGCCCTTATCTCCCCCTACTTTATTCCTTGTCGACCTAGTCATCAAGATGCCTAGGTCTCGGGGTTTAGGGTCACAAAATACCATCGCTATTTTATTCTTTTTATTTTATTTTCTTTATTCTATAACTTTAGCATTAAAAATAGTATTTTATAAAATATTTATACAACAAAGAATAAATGTTAGTTTGTGCAAATTAAGACTATTTACATGCATTTGCTAGGGTTTTAAGGCCACAATAATAGAATAAAGGTGATAAAATGGATATTCATCACCCTCTATACTTACCTTTGCTATTCCCTAGCTAACACTTCTGCAATAAGTGCAGAAAATGAAAAACAAAGAAAAGAAAGAGAAAGAAAGTGGATTAAATTTAATTCTCAAACTTGTCTTCATAAAATCAAAGTTTGGAGCTCAATTCGGACCTTTGAAATTTTAGAGCGGATGAAACCTTATTGGGAATCGGATTTGAAATAAAACAATATTCAAGAATCCCAACTCTCTAGTCAAGTCTCCTCAATAACCAGGTCATGATATTTTAACTCATACGCAAACCCTTATGACTATGAGTCTCACTTGTACAGTGTATGTGATAGTGGCTCCCCTCAACTGAAATGACAAAGAGACTGACTTCTCCAGCATGACAACCAAATGATTCCCCAATCTAGCAACTCCTTCCTCTAGGAGCAGGTATTCCCTTCTAAGTTCAAGTGGCAACCAACTCAAGAGGAGGTGGCGAAGAGAAGAAATGAACGATAGCTAGTGTAACTACCTATCCTAGGATGCATGACCTGTGTAGTCAAGTCATCCAGCTGCATGCTCACAAGGTATGACTTTGAAGCTCAAGCTTGCTTATTGACTATACAAATAAACATTCCGGCAAGCATTTCATTTTCAATCAGGCCTGTCCACTTTTTTGGAGTTTTTTTATTTTTCTGAATTTTTTGAAATACTATATACAATAGCATTTACATAAGGATTTTTCCTCTTGAGTTAGTAGACTATCCCTCTTTTTAAGCATTATTGCAATCCACACTCTCTTGTCTTTATACGTCTCTGCTATTGGATAGGTTGGGGTGCACCTACCTCCCTAGACGAGGACAAATGTTTCCACTTGTGTGCTTCTCATATTGGCAAATACAATCCCCTCACCACTCCAACTGAGTTGAGCTAAGTGAAAGGTGCAGGTTTCTAAGTTAGGTCATTATCAACAAGAGTCGTGTGTGCGCTCCGAAATATTGTACTTAGGTCGTCAAGAATACACTGAACCAAGTCTCGTGATTCTCAAAGAATTAAGTTAACTAGACCTGAAGTACCTCAATTCCAGTTCCTATAAGATTCCTATAACTAGGTATATTTAAGGTCCAACCAAGCTCCAATCTTCGGATTTTTCTTAGACTAATTCAATTATTAAACTCAATATGAAAAATGAAAATGCTATGCAAATGCTATGTACAATGTAGAAAATATTTTTGTGATGCAATTTTCAAACTTTTCAACTTTTTACGAATTTTTTAAAAGGGTTTTGCAAATTTTTATGTAATTCATCAAAAATATTTTGCAAATGGTCTTGGTATTTCTGTTTTTACCAATATTTCTGTTATTTTTGAAAACAAAAGATTTTGGATAAAATAGGTAAAATATTTACACAGGGATACATCTTGTATTTACAAGAGTTGGGTTTTTAAGAATTTACAACGGATAAGTGATTATTTTATAAATACTTATATTAATAAAGAATTTTAGTGTGATGTATATATTCCTCAAACTTATTTAAAAATGATTTTACAAATAATTTGAAAACTATAGTTCAAAATAATTTTTACAAAAATTTACACACATTTTAAAATCATTTTTCAAAAGTTTTTTAAACAATATATATGTTTTTCAAAATATTTTTGCAACCATTTCCAAACCATTCGATTTTCAAACACTTTTATTTCGCACAAAGAAAAGAGCTTTTTACAAATAATTTTTTTTCAAAGGTTGAATTTTTTTTACAAAATATTTTACCTGATTAATTAACCAGTATATACACAAAGAATTTGAGGAATAATGAACATCCTTTTAATAAGTGGTTTTAAAGAATTTAATAGTATTTTAGACAGTATTTATCTTTTTAGCTATAATAATTGAAAATACGAAAGAACGAGTTATGGCTAAAGTATATACGTAATATATATGACCCCCTAGCTTGAGATATGTCCTCATAGATCAGAGAGAAAAAGAGAAGACATAACTCGTACTGAGTATAGAAAAGCCTAAAAAAATAACAAAGAAGAAATGAATAAACGAATGAGAAGTCGACTGTCCCCCATACTTTGGATCAAATAATCCTAAGTATAGTATATTGTACAAAAGATAGGGAGGATCAAGGGTGGGAGTGAACATATCGTACTCAAACTATCTCCCCCTATACTTAAGGCAAGGTATCCTTAAGTTAAGACAAGAAGAGGAGACAATGGAGAGGATCAAAGACTAAACGAACTCGGGGTGCACACCCCCTATACCGAGGACAAAGTACATCCTAAGTTTAGAATTCTGACACAAAGGGGTGACATACATGCAATTTTAACAACTTTTAGTTAGATAATGAAAAATGAAAACGAAAAAAAAAGATGAGAAGAAGAAAGTAGGAAAGCTTATAGGAAGAGTTTTTGAGTGACATTATCTGAATCTTGTGATGCTACTACTGTTGTGCATGTTCCTTCAGTTCATAGTACTTGGATAGAGTCGACAATGGCCAGGAAAGTGTCATGTTCAAGGTAGGGCTTCAATAGCTGATCATTGACAGTTGTGTGTTAGTATACAATTCTAATATCACAATACCTCCATTGTCACACACTTCTTGAAGTCTGAATGGCCCTGCTCATTTGCTTTTTAATTTACCTGGGAAGATCTTTAACTTTGCATAGAATAGCCATACTTTCTATCAAGTCTCAAAGGTCTTTCATATGATTTGCCGGTCATGCCAACATTTAAACTTTTCCTTGCCCATCAATGTGTTATCATATGCATAGTCTCTGAATTCCAGTAGCATGTTCAGATCCTCTTTTATCTTCTAACCACGTTGTTGTGAGTCCATGTTGCAAATATTAACTGCCCTTAATGATTTATGAATAAGCTCCACAAGAAGATGGCATGGCTCCCCATATTCAAGAAGGTAGGACGACATGCCCAACAGAGACTTGTAATCGGTTTTGTAAGCCCAAAGGACTAATTCCAAGAGTTGGGATCAATTTCTCCTGTCTCGCTTGAAAAGCTTCTGAAGAATTGTCTTGATTTCTTTGTTAGAAAATTCAACCTTACAGTTGGTCTGAGGATGGTAAGGAGATGCAACTTGGTGCTCAATGTCATACTCCTTCATTAATTTCATGACCTCTAGATTAATGAAGTGACTACCCCCATATGATATCGGTATCTTCGGAATCACGAACCGTGAGATGATGTTTTCTTTTAGAAAGCGACACTCTGTATGGCTATCTGCAACTCGAGCGAGGATAGTTTCAACCCAACGACTCACATAATCAATGGCAAGAAGGATGTACATGTATCCCTGACTTTTGAGCAAGGTTCCCATATAAATGAATGCCCAAGCATGGAATACGTATGCTATCTGAATGATCTTCAGGGCATAGAATCTTTAGCTGTAAGGGTACCTTTCATTCTTTAGCAGTCAGTGCAACGCTTAACATATGATGCAACATTCTTAAATAATGTAAGCCACCGAGGCCACAATGCAATACTTTCACTACCGTTCTATCTCCAGAGTGATGCCCACTAGATTCAAGCGAATGATAATGCTCAAGGACACTATTCCGCTCCATCTGGGGAATGCACCTGCGCCAAATACAATCCTCTCCTTCCCTGAATAAGAGAGGATCTTTCCATTGGTAGAATGGATAAATTTGTCCCTTTGAATCTTTGTCCAATCTTTTGGAACTACTCCCGAGACGAGGTATTTTACAATATAGACATACTAAGGGAGTGCTTCAACGACCATAATTGATTCATCAGGAAAGGTGTTTGTGATGGTTGCACTGCATCATGGAGGCTCTTGTTGTTCGATTCTGGAGAGATGATTTGCTACCACATTCTGAACCCCAGGATTGTCCATGATTCCAAATCAAACACTTGGAGGAGAATGATACATCTGATCAGTCTAGGTTTGGCATCCTTCTTCAGTTGTAAATATCTGATAACAGAATGGTCAGTGTAGATAGTGACCTTTGATTCTAGAAGATAGGACCTGAACTTCACAATTGCGAATACCACAACCACCAATTCTTTCTCTATCATAGTGAAAGTTCTTTGAACTTCATTTAATGTATTGATGGCCTAATGAATGGCATAGTACGCCTTGTCTTTCATTTGTGTTTATTTAAATAAAATAATTTTCTATTTTAATTATAAATTTCTTTTGTTTTATTTTCAGTTTTGTCAACTTGTGGGTAACATGGACCAATCGCATGTGGGGAAATGTTGACTCCAAGTCAACATCCCCCCTATGCGACTGCTCCTGTCAGAAGTGGTTGGCGACTCCTTTTTGTCGATTTTCCACATTATTTCCTTAGGCTCTTTTAGCCCGATTACTTCTCCAATTTTGTAGAACGGATCATGCTCTTCCTTGCGAGATCCTTGCGATCCAACTTTTGTTGATGAATCGGCTGAAACCCTAATTTCCATTTTTCATTTTCTGTACTTGTATAAATATCAACACTCCTCCATTTTGTGTCGTTGATCGTCCACCCTCACCTATAACCTTGTAGAACCACCATGTAGCTCCACCTTTGTGATAGGAGGGATGGACACCTATTCGTAGGCATGGAAAAGGAGGAGTAGGTCTGATCCACCTTCGCTAGAGTTCTCAGGCAAACCTCTGCTCCCAAGTGCTCTGCTCTGGTGTGCTACTCTTTCTTCACGTATTTTCATTCCTTATTATCTCAGAAGCGTAGGTTTCATTTTTGTTTGCTTTATTTTCAATAGTATTAATAAAAAATAAAAAAGGACACCTTTCGAAACTCCAGCACCTATCTCCGTCACACAACACTGACACTGCCACTCCGCTCACCCCCATCAACTTCCTACTCACTTCTCCAGACTCCAAGATCACTTTTTCCACCCCTGATCTTGCTCAGATAAGGTCTGCCAAGTCTCCTCCTTTGCCCATCATCGAAGACCCTCCATCCCACTCTATTCCCTTATGTTTCTAAAAGTTTTTGGGATTGGAAGCTTCGTTTCCATGCCCTTGAGCTAACCTTGCAGGTAGCAGCTGATGAGGACCCCATCTAGGGGATCCTAGTCAAGTCGAAGGCTTCTAGGTAGCTCATGCCTTACAGGACCATTATGACACCATCGATGGGTTCTAGATCTCTTTCGAGGTATCTGGAACAGTGGAGCTTCCTCACGTACCAATAGAGCTTATCAACAATACAAGAGACCATCGAAGAGACACAAGGTAGCCAATCGAAGTTCTCCCATCTTAGGTTGCTTCCTTGTTCTTCCAAATAGCTTCTCCACTATTCGATCTAGAACGCTCTTTAGGAAGCACAACAACCGTAAAAATTTTGGTTGGCTACAACTGACAAATCAAGCATCAAAGATAATCATGGTTTCACAAGCATGAAGCGGTATTGGTACTTCATGACTATTAATCACGTTAAGTCATATAATCTCAGACATCCATTCACGTGCAAGGAGTGTCTATTTTGCATCTTTACCCCTCCAATTTTTGCATTTACGTTTTGATCTTGTAAATATTTATTGTAGTATTAAAAACATTGGATATTTTGCAACTTCATCCTTAAGTTTCCATCGATTTGCTTTTTAGTCCATGCTAGGTCACCTCTTGTGTCGTCGTACGTGAGGATTTTTTGGGGATGTAGGGCTACCCCCTATACTTTATTGGTCCTATTATGAAATTATCAGAATATTTTGTGAATTTGCTTTTTACTTCTTGTCAGTTCAATATAAAATCATTTTTGGTTTGTATTTTGGTATTGCTGCCCTTGAACTTTGTGATATTTGCAAAAATACACCTTCTTTGAACTTCTTTATTGTGAATATAATTGGTTAAATTTCTTATTGACCCATGAACTTTGTTACTTTGTTATAAATGCATACCTAGGGTTTGTTTATTTTGCAAAATGGTTCATGTATTACATCATTAATTGCTTGTTTTTATTTTAACTTGATTAATTAGCAACTTAACTCCAAAATTTTAGGAAATTAATTTTAAGTATCTTATAATATTTTATAGCATATATAATTTTATATAGGTATTTATTATAATTTTCCTATTTTAAAATTGAAAAACTAGCTATATTTTCCTACTTTAACTGATAGTCATAAAAATTCAAATATAGCTCTAAACATTACCAAAAAATAGAGCAAGTGTATTTTACTATAGTTCCCCATATCCGTATTTCATAAAAATACAAAACAAAATCCCAATAACTTTTAAAATACAAAAAGCTTAAAAAATCATATAAAATCATACAAAAACTATTTTAAACTTCCAAAATTTATTTGTTTTATCTACTATACATGAAAATTAATTTTGTGTTATTTCTGATATGATAGATATTAATTAGACCATTTTAAGTTCCTGTATTTTTTGTTTAGTTTATTTTCTTTATTTTAAATTTTAAAAATCCATAAAAACTCAAAAATACCCTCAAAAAGCATAAACAAAGGAAATATATAAAATTCAAAAACAATTTACTTTTTACATTTTCAGTCTATTTACTATATTTTAAAAATACAAAAGACTCCCTTTTTATCTCTCTTTAATATATCTCTCAATATATTACTATATATTTAATATAAATATTAATTAAAAAAGGAAAAAAATTGCAAAATTAAAAACTTGTAGAAAATATATAATTCAATTAAAAATCACATAGCAAAGGTCAGGTTGATTAGCAACCTTATGCACTTACGTTTATTTTATTTATATGCTTGCTTGTTTATTTACTTAATCTTCTATATTATTCTGCTTATAATTATTCAGATTTATTTCTGACATTGTGTCTTGTTACCTTTGTTGCGAGGGACTGCTTATCCAAGGAGGCCATCTTTGGAAAATCGTTGCACCCACTTATGGTGGAGCTAGTCAATTTTCAGTGACATGCAATAGAGAGCATCATAGGAGACAATGCACCATGTTGAGGAGCAGACTTTGCATTAGTATTCGCTTTGTTTCTTGTTTTAGAG
Organism: Ottelia alismoides; assembly: GCA_037367405.1. NCBI lineage: Eukaryota > Viridiplantae > Streptophyta > Magnoliopsida > Alismatales > Hydrocharitaceae > Ottelia > Ottelia alismoides. The sequence continues at coordinate 201,018 of JAZKJV010007037.1, forward strand.
AGAGAGATTTATTAGAACTTGTAATAATACATGTACACTTGGACACTTAGATTATTCTGGGTTTGCTTTGCTAAGTGTTGGTGTACTTGGGGGACTTCACCGTGTGTTTGTCAGTTTTCTTTGCATCTCTTTTCTTTTTTTTATTCTCCTTATTTTCCAATTTATTTTATTTCTCATGATTTGGGTGTTTCTACCTTTATTTTCTTTGTTTCCTATGAATGAGTCCATAGATATTAGGATAGATAGATCGACTAATCTTGATCATGAGCTTAATATGTCTCATAATCCTATAGTTACTTCGCTTGGACATAGATTCAAATTAATCTTGTGCTTCATGTAATAGCAATTCCTGATCTAGGATGATTTCACACCGTTGCATTCATTTAGTGTAATTTCAATTCTTTCTAGCATCCTACATGGAGAGCACTGGGAAGCATGGTAATTCTTCTTACTGAGCATACATCATATGAAATGAGGATGAATTTTCCGGTATCATGTTAGATTGCATTTCTTTTCCATGATCTTCCCTATTTTTGAACCCTTAGGAAAAATAAAATAAAAGAGAGAAATTGTTAGGTCTTTGTATAAAAGTACTCAAAACAAGTTAAAACCTAAAAAAATTAAAAGAGGGCAACTGATGAAAACTTGACCTAAATATAAAATCCATAAACTAATTTCATTGTCTTGGGTTCATAAAAACCTCATTATTTTCAGGTACCTTCCGGAAAAAGAGAGTCACGATCCACAATGAATAGAGTCCAAATCCCAATCTGGATACTTGTGTCTTTCACATGGATTCACGAGGTATTGGCGCTTATATTTTACGTAGGCAAGTATGGCCTTGCCGACGATGGTGTTCCCGCCTTGTGTAGAAAATCTGACATGGTCCGAAGTATTGAGCATAGGTCATTCCCTCATGTGTGTGTTCGTCTCATCTTCTTATATCTGAGTACCTCACTTGTGGGGAACGTAGTGGTTTTGTCTATTCGCTTCGTCCTCTATTTTTTGGCTGAGTAGTGGATCCAGATCGGAAGACAAGGACCTAAAAAAGTATATGTTACAGGTTAAAAAGATAGAAAGTACATGATATTGTTGAGAAGTACTCACTCGCCTAGAGGATTTTCCTATAAGGGCATGTGATAAGATAATTGCTTGAAAATAACCATAAAATTGACAAGATAATTGCCAAACTCTTATGGCTCATTGTGTTGAGTTTGTAATCAACCCTCGTCTTTTGGTTTGTTTGGATCTAATAAAAGTAGTTCAAGATCAAAAATTTCATGCACTTTGCGCCCTTCCATATATACTTCTCCTGATCTATCCCTTCTTTTTCATCCCGCTCTCTTCGAGCCTTCTCTTCTCAATTCCTCTTGAATTATTCTATTATCTGATCTTCTTATTCTATCATCATCACACTTCTCTTGCCATCACGATAACGCAACTTGGAGGTTTTGTTCAAACTCCGTGAATGCCTACATGGACTCCACGAAGCAAACAACGTTGCTTTATCGAGGTGATTTCAGAGAGTTGTATTGAACTTTTGCAAACCTCTTTTTGGGCTCCCCAATCTTCACTCCACCTCATATTCGAGATGACTCTCTTCCTGAATTCTCTTCTTTCACCGCACATATATCACCAATAAATATTTTGTTTGAGCTTGACTATAAGCTTGAAATATCTTTTTAGACACCATTGTTTCTACAAACTTATCATGGCTCATTTTAAAATGTAGATCACAAGCCTGAACAAGAGTCAGATAGTAGTACCGATTCAGAGATGCCTCCGTAGAGACAAGGAAAGGGCTAGGGATTGAACCAAGGTATGGATCAGAACAAGGCTAATGCATAGATGCTTGCATCATTTCATATCATTCATTAGCAGTTAACTGATTAGGCAGATGCACTGGGTGAATTCAAGAGATGTTAATGGAGATGAGGAAGGAACATGAAAATCGAGGAGGAGGTGAACAAGGAGGTGAACAACCATGAGGTAGACAAGTAGGAGGTGAACAAGAAGGTGTAGGAGGAGCAGGAGGAGATACAGGAGGAAACCATGGAGAGGATGAGGAGAGAGAAGTTGATCATAAACTGACTCCAAAGAGATATACAACCCTAGAGCAGAGCATATCACTAACTAGATCCGCATTCCACAGATTCATGGTCACTTTGAGATAAATCCATCACTACTACCTCTCCTACCAATTTTCCATGGAAACACAAATGAGGAACCCTATTTTCATCTCCAACAATTCAATCGCATCTGCGATACCATGCACTATCTTAATAAACAACTTGAGGTGGTGAAGATGACTGCTTTCCCTCTTAGACTTCAGAATAAAACATTCTATTGGATTAATCATTTGGGGAAGGTAGTCATGACCTGTGAAGATCTGAAATCAGTATTTCTATAGAAGTACTATCCCATGGGCAGCCTCAATCAGATGAGAGCTCTCATATCTAACTTCTCAAAGCTATCGCATGAGGCTTGAGAATGATTCAAAGATCTTCAAGTGAAGTTCCCCCGCCATGATTTACCGAAGACAAGCATATTACAGAACTTCTTTGGCTGATTACATGAGGAGAGCCATAGGCTTGTGGATGCCACTCATAGAGGACCACACTTCAATGAAGATGAGGACGTGTTCTGGTAAATATTTGAAGAAATGGCCGAAGGATCGACAAAATTGTTCTCATCTCACACATTCCAGAAGACTCCATAGATTTCTCATAAGACTGTTAATATGAGGGTAACATAGTATGAAGAAGACATGAAAGATGAGAGTTTTACCCTGAGCATAATCGGGAACCATCGTTCTAAGGTGGACATAACCAAAACGATCAAAAGACTTGGAAAAACTCAATGTGATCGAACAAAGAACAAATCCACTAGATACGCTCAATATGATAAGATCAACAGTTGGAGCTTCTTATCGGCATCATCAATGTCGTCCATGCTATGTGCACATTTGTCCAGACACCTGCAACCGAGATGAATCAACAGGCACCTTCTCCATCACAGTAGCCACAGTGTTAAGTGTAGCCACAATTGGTCTAGCATGTTTATTACGTGCAAGCACCTGACCAGGGTTCACAATCACCACAACACTCACAGATGGTCGTCTACCATACAGAAGCTCCATCTTATTCTGAGCCATTTACCTCACATCCACTCCCATAGATCAATGAAGTGGATGTTGTCTAAGCAGTTGAACAGTCTTGACCCATCCTGGTGGATAACAACAATGTCAAGCATAGGACAACCAACCATTCCACCATAATCAGGGTGAATGGAACTTCCATCATTACCAGCACCAGAAACAACCTTACTACCAGTCTCCTCCACATCCGAGTAATATATGGAGACAACACTTCCAGCCACTGGCTTATCGCAAACCTTTTATCAACAACAACCGACGGGACCATATTGCAATTTCCCTCCTCCTCGATATCCATACAAACCATACCCTCGATATTAGAATCAGAACTTCCTACTGCAGCCTTACTACTATAACCTCAACAACATCATATTGTTGAATCATATAAGATCACTCTTGTAAATCCTACTCTAGATTGTTTGGCTCAGTTTATTAAGAACATAAATGAGATGCGCTAGAAAATTGATGACCTCACAATTATGAAAATGATCATACCAACGCAGGTAGAGGCCAAACCCAACAACTTAAAGCATAGGGAGCAGGAAGCTCATAGTACCTCACCACCTCTCGATTCAGGTATACTTAATTTTATGTTATTTAATGTTGTGCATCTTAGGGGAGGTAGGACATTATAGCCATCTTCAGCTGCGAAGGGGAAAAACAAGCTTCTGTGGGCGAGTCGTCTACATCAACAGTTGAGACAACATAGAGCAGTGTAACCAATGCACTTGGAATAGCCAAATATGAATCAACAAAAACACAAAAAAATGAAGAAAATCAAAACACCAATAATAACAGTAGATGCCAAGCCAATGTAGCCAAGGAGATGCCAACAACAATAGAAAATCCCATGCGAGCGGACGAGGCTGAACTTCCAGTATTTACCTCACCCCATGGAATTGGATGACTCTATCATTTCTAGTTGTCCAGATGTACAAGCTAACTCTTCTAATGAAAAAAATATTGCTTTTGATAATGTGCATGTGCCTTTTCCAGAATAATGAAAAACAAAAAAAATTTAAAACAACTTTATCTCATCCTTCCATTGTTGAAATTATAAAGAATATAATGCTTGAGATGCCATTGTTACAAGACATGGAATACATTCCTAATGTCATAAATCGTATGAAAGAGGCATGCACATCAAAGCATCAGCTCCAGAAGAACCAACACAACCGAGCAGAGAAGCATATCCTCACCATGGCAACTATCAATGTGATCAACAACCTCCCATAGAAGAAGAAAGATAAAGGAGGCCCTTTGACCTAATGTGAGATTTTCAATCAGATATTTGATCACACTCTACTTGTTAACACGATCACACTCTATTTTCCTCTCAAAACAACGAGAATGATCCTTCAGTTTGCTGATCAATCCATTAAGCGACCACATGGAGTGTTGGAAGACGTTATCGTAACCATCCAACGTATGAAATTACATGTGGATTTTATTATTCTGCACATGGACTCCTCAATACAGTTACTCCAAACACCGATCATACTTGGTCGACTGTTCCTACCAACAACAGAAGTGGTATTCTATTATGGATCTGAAAAGATCAGCTTTCACTCCAACAATAATAAGGTAACCATAGAGATCATGTTGAGCTGAAGAATCAAAATATAAGATCCGAGAAAAGGATGCCTATTCATCTAGCCGACTGTGAAATACATGAGGAAATCAAAGATACAGATACTTTGTGGACTGAAACTAAGTCCAAGGATTTCCTCTCCCTAGAAGACCTTGAAAGCATAGTTGAATTTTGCTCCATTTATTGTTGATCAGTAGAATCTGAAGAGCTTATCCATTTATTTTAAGAATATCCATCCCAAACTGAATAAGAGGAGATTATTGCAGATATGTTTAGTGCTGCATTGTTTGAACCAAGAGTAACCAAGGTGGACCGAACGTTAGTAAAGCATTCACCAACGATAAGTATAGTTTCAAAAGTAATTGAGAAGTCATATCTAAATCCACCTGAGCTGAAGCCACTTCCAACAAATCTTATGTATACCTTCCTTGCAGGTGAGCCTAAACATTATCTGATCGTAATCAGTTCACGATTGACCATTGATCAATAATATCGCTTGCTAGAGGTTCTAGAGAAAAACCGCAAGGTCTGTGGTTGGAATATTTTAGATCTTCGGGGGATAAATCCAACTTTATATTCAGATCACATCTGCTTAGAGGACGACAACAAGCTGTCTCGTGAGTTTCCGCGCAGACTGAATCCTGATCTCCTGGAAGTTGTCATGAAAGAGATAACGAAATGGTGTGAGGCTAGCTTTAATCTATCCCATTTCTGATTCTGAATGGGTTAGTCCATTGCATGTGGTTCCAAAGAAAGCCGGAATCACTGTGGACATTAATGAGAATGGGGAGATCTCAACCTGAGTACCTACATCATGGTGTGTTTGTGTAGATTATCGATGCCCATCCGGCGGCCATCCAATGACGCCAATTGATAAACTGCAAAAATCACATACTTAATATGTAATTTTTATCATAGCACAATGGGCGATTTTAGATCTAACAGAATCGACCACATGCTCGAATTTATGATGATGAAATTTTACTCGGTTAGAATACCAAGGTCGAACACAAGGACGCGAGCCTCCAAGTAGATTAGTTAGAGAATAATAATAATAATTAAAAAACAAGTAATTACATCATTTGATCTAGGTCTTCATTATAAAAACAAAATGCACAATACAAAATAATACAGATGAAGATGTTCAAAACAATCATGCAAAGGTAGGCATGTAAGATAAAGATACAATGAATAAGATGCATGAAAAGAAAGTACGTTTTTTATGAATTATATGTACACAATGCAATGTTTGATCAACAGATAAAATGGATTTTTTTCTTTTATTTTTGATAAGGAAAACTCAGTATCTGATTGCGGTTAAGAGAATGTGTTGTCGATGTAGAGAACCGCAAAGAGATCCGAATTTTATATCAAATATAAATTGGTTAAAATAGGAAAGAGAGAAGGTGAAGTGGATTAATAAACTTCTCTCCTATTTAAACCTTACACTATTTTATTTATCCAGGTAAGTGTGCTTGGTTCGAACACAAGGAAGCAGAATGCTCAAACTACGGTTTTCGAGACAAGGAATAAATCCCAACAAAAAATTCTCTTTTTATTCTGGAATTTACAATGTAAGAAATTGAAACATATTCGGCTTAAAACAAACTCAAGAAGACAAAATCAAAACCGCAATAGAAAGCGGCGGAAAATTCGAGAAAAATACTCGAAAAATACCTTGGGTAGTTGTCGAGATACCCTAAAAATTCGCGGAGTAATGAGAAAAACACGAGGTTCAAATGACCCTAACAAGGCAAGGGCCTAACTGTAAGAAAAAGGTTTAATTTTTATTACAAAACAATCCCTGGGAGGACTAAAATACGAAAGAAATAAGTTTGATTACAATTAGGTCCTTGCACAAGGACCTAATTGCAATTCTGGAAACTTCTGGAGGCGGGTTTCAATTCCTGGAAGCTGGTGGGGTTTATGTTGCAATTTTCACACCCCTTCAGATCTGACGAGCATGATTAGAATCTGTAATGCGATATGGACCGTCGATTCCTACCACGTGTCGAAAGGCTATGCAGTCTGGAGTTCTTCCTGTTCTTGATCTTTGTCAGGCGGCTGACGACGATGGCTGATTCTCTTATTTTTTGCCGTCGACTGGAGACGATCTGCGGCCTCCGACGCGGCCAAAGGGGTGGCTCCTCCACTCCTCGAGCTCGATCGCGGTGGTTCTTGGTCGGAGATGGTCTCTACCGGTGAGAAAATGCTGATGAAGGTGGTCGGTTGACTATCCTGGAGGTTGATGTCTAGTTGTTGTGCCTTCTTTGAATGGGATTTGCATGAAGAGTAAGAGCTCCAGATCCAAGATAGACCTGCAATTAGCACATGTGTGTGCTCGATTTACGAAGAAATCAGTCAAATTATTAATAATTGCAAGGTAAAAATGTCGTTTCCAGCATTAATATCAAACGACATGTAAATGGTAATGAAGAAGATGATCATTTGGGTTTGATTGGATTGGAATTAAAGTGAGTTGAATATGTGGCGTCTAAGATTAATGATTAATGAACCTAATGATGTGATTAAAGTTGATAATGGGTGCGTGAAGATCGAGAAAGAGAATAGCAAACATATGAATGAATAGACCTGGGTGTAGAGGTGTATTATCTCTGGTGATTGCTCTACGGTTGATCTTTGCTGGAGCTGGAAGCGGCTCGAAGCAACGATGCAATGTAGACGAGCACCTTGGAACGTCTCCTCCGACGTTCCTCTTCCATGTGGGACGGCGCGTTGGTGCTGTACCACTGGAGGAGCCGAAAGAAGCTTGGAAGGAGGAGGGCCGGTTGTTGGTTCTGAAGAAGATTCCGTTATCGAGAGTTAGTTGTAATGGCGTCACCTCATGCACGAGATCAAGTGAAGCTGTTACAAGTTAGGCGAGAACATTCAATGAAAGCAGCCGGTTTGAGCAGAAGCTTCACCGGCTTCTTGGAGAAGAAGCACCAAGTGCTGACACGTGTCAGCACTTGGTTGGCCAGTGTAAATTCCATATAAATTATATAATAAATAATAAATAATGTTATTCTAAATAAGTATAAAAACAAATAATGTAAATAATTAAATTATCTAAATTATGGGATAATTAGTTTTCGTAAATAATAAATATTATGCGAAATATATATATTATATTAATAAATAGGTATAAATAATAGGTTTTGGATTTTTAATTCAATAAATAGATAATTAAATATTAAGTTTGTATTTTCTTAATTATTAGAATAATAAATAAAGGCTATGTAAATTTTTAGGTATTTTAATAAATTAATTTAGATATATTAATAAATATAGGTATAAGTTATACAGTTTAATTTCATCTATAAATTATGTTTTGAATTTTATTAAAATAATAAAAAGCTCCAAAAATTCTGAAATAAATCATGATGAAAATATAATATCATGAAAATAATTATAACTTATAAAATTAACAAAACTATAAATAATTGTTTCTAAATAAAATAAATAGCTCTGAAACCCCATTGTCATTAGGTCCCAAAACCGATTATTTGCAAACGAACTCCGAATTCAATGAAAAAGCTATATTAATTAGAGAATATTATTTTATGAAATTTAAAGGTGAGTAGAATGAAATTGGAGTTCGTATGAGAAAATTATGAGGTTCATAAGTTGAGAATTTGATAATTTAAAAGTTGGATTTCATGGTATATATACAATATAATATTTTTAACTTACTTTTATATTTTTATATACATTTTTAGAACTAATTAGGAAAAGCATTTGTTGAAAAATATGTACATATAAATTAACTAAAAAAATAACTAAAGATTTGATAATTATTTGATAAATAATGAATAATGTGTGTAATATTATTTAATTTTTTTTTTTGATTTTCTTCTCTCATCTCCCCCTACTTGTTGTTTTGTCGAACAATCCATATTGACTTGGTCTCAAGTGTTAGGTTATATAAATATATCTTTCAACTATATTTATATTATCTGAGTCATATTGTACATATATACATATCTATAATTTGCCTTCTTTTCTTTTTATTTTTTTATTCTTTATTTATTTACATGTTTTTGATGCTTAAAAGTGTATTTTTATTTCTGAATGAGATTTTTATAAAATGTGGAAATTAATGAATATTTACATGTATTTGTTAAGGGATTAAGACAAAATACGACAAAAAATTTAATGAATCATGGATTCATCAACCCCCTATACTTAAACTTTCCTAGTCCCTTCTCAAACACTTAATTGAAAAGTAAGTGAAAAAGAAAGAAAGTTAGAATGAATTTGTTTTCCTAAACCAATTCATGAGATCAGACAAAGGACAGAGCTTGATCGGGCCTGAAACTAGCATTTTGTCGGAGCCTTAACTAGGACTAGGATTTTATCCTTAACAGTCCTTAACTTCCACAAATCTTTATTTAAGATCACCTCATCAGCTAGTTCAGACTTACATATTCATATTGCAAACTCTATCAACCTTGAAGTTAATTTGTACAGTGTGTGAATTGATTTAGCTCTTCCTGCTTAAAGAAGCGAAGAAACCTTCCATCACGGCTATACACTTCCATTGATTCCTTATCCAGCTACTCTTTCCTCGAAAAGGGAGGTATTCCCTGCTGAGGCCAATTCGTGCTATGTCCACAATCGAATATAGAGAGAAAGTAGAAGATAGGGAAAAGAAGTGGAGTGCTACCAGTGTAGACGCATCTCCTAGTGAAGCTCAACCGGTGTAGCTAAGTCTCCACTAAGATGTGCATGCATTTTTGGTGGAAGCTTGGACCATTGTGGTCATATTTGTGTTGGGTAGCTTCTTCTTTGATTTAGCTTTGTAATTTGCTTGCATTGCATTCATCTCTTTGTGCCTTGATGGATATAACATCTTTTGTTCCGTCCCTTTTTTGAGGTCTTAGAAAAAATTGAGTCAGCAGATCCTTCCCTCATCTGAAGCGACTATTGCAACCCCAATCTCTCCCGTCTTTAGACGTCAATGCTGCAAAGACAAGGATAGAAATACACTACCAAGATGTACTGCCCTTCGCAACTCCATGCAAGTCGAGCTAAGTGTAGAGTGCATGTGTCCAAGATTGGTTCATTGGTGCAGAGTTCTAGGGATGACATGAAATGGTCTACTTAAGCACATATGAGTTATTTTCCCAAATATGGTCGTATGGAACCCAAAGATTTTAAGTCAAAAGACCAGAAGAGTCTAAATTCCAGATCCTAACTAGGCTCCTTACTACGAGAGTTAAAGGCCATGATCAAGCTCCATATTTTAGGCTAGACTCAATCCTTAGTTCTAAAAATCAAACTTATTCTGAAAAATGCGAATGCAAATGCAGCCATGTTTTTGTGAAGTATATTTTCTTAATTTTACTCATTTTTATGGATTTTAAGGCTTTTGTAATTTTTATGAATTTTAGGACTTTGTAATTTTATGGATTTTCTGCTTTTTATTAACAAATTTTTTACACGAATTTTACAAGATAGATTTTTATTGAATTAAATATATAATATATTTTACATATTTTTTATACAGAAAATTTTACTAGGATTAAATGATTTTTATACATATTTTAATAAATAGAATTTTAAATAAGTATTATACATATTTTAAATACATATTTTAATTTAAGAATTGTAATTACAAATTTTAAACATATTCTACTTATTTACAAGAATTTTATAAGTAATAGATAAATAGATAGATGGATTTTAAATTAACCCTCACCCACTTTTTATGGATTTTATAAATATAGAAAATGCATAAAAGTACGAGTTATGGGCAAAAGTATATATACGATATATACGCATCCCTTATACTCTGCTTGTGCTATGTCCTCATAGCGTCAAAAAAGAAAATGGAGGACATGACTCGTGCTAAGTTAAAGTGGGTGAAAAAGAATAAAAGAATACAAGTCAATCAAGCCCCCATACTTACGATCAGGTCATCATAAGTATAACGGAAGAGTAAAAACGAGGTGACTGAGTGAAAAGAATATATAATGAAGGAACAAAAGGAATAAAGAGAACGAGATCATCGAAATCACTCGGTCCCCCTATACTTTGGATATGGCTTCCTAAGTATAGAAAAGAGTGCAGCCAAAAATTGGGGACCAGTGATTTGTAAAAAAGAAAGGATATGCAAAAGTAATAGAATAAAATAGAAAATGCTAATCAACGAGCAATCAGACCCCCTATACTTAGGATCTGGTATCCTAAGCATAGAAGACGAGCAAAAATGAGGACGATTGTGGTCTACAAAGAATATACAAGTGTTGTGGATTTCCAAAAATCAAAAGGCTCAAAAGTCTTTTTACAGGATGAAAAAAAATGAAATAATTATCATGAGTCCTATACAAACTAGATCACTTCAACACGGGCTAGATGATCAGTATTCTCTATAAAATGCTTCAACATCTGCCCGTTACCCACGAACGGCTCTGCACTAGGTGACACATCTGATATAGCTATACTTCCACTATCATGCACTGTTTTGACTATGTAAGGTCCTTCCACTTGCTTTTCAATTTGCCAAGAAAAATTCTCAATCTTGCATTTAACAACCAGACTTTCTGCACAGGGAGAAAGATCTTGTGCCGAATATGTCTATCGTGCCATTTCTTCACTTTGTCCTTATAAATGAGAGTGTTCTCGTATGCCTGTTTTCGAATCTCTACTAGCTCATTCAGATCTATCTTTCTCTTGTCTCCTGCTTTTTGTGCATCAAGTGAAATTTCTCGAATAGCCCATTCATATTTGTACATGATTTCTACAGGCAAATGGCAAGGCTTCCCATAAACCAGTCTGATTGGTGAAGTACCTTTGTGAGTCTTATATGCAGTAAGATATGCCCAAAGAACCTGATCTAGAAGCTGTGACCAGTTCTTCCTATCCGGTCGTACTAATTTTTGCAAGATTGATTTCACCTCCGTATTTGAGACTTCAGCCATGCCAGGAGAAGCTACTCTGTGATCAATGTCGTATTGCTTCACTAGCTTTTTAACCTCTTTATTAATGAAATCGATACCCCCATCTGAAATAAGAATACATAAATCCCAAACCGTGAAATAATGTGTTCCCTTAAGAACTTGCAAACTATCTTACCGTCTGCGGTTTGTGCGGGTATAACCTCTACTCATCTACTAACATAATCTACAGCGAGAAGAATGTACTCACATCCGCCGCTGGCAGGGATTGGTCCCACTAAATCTATGCCCCATGCGTCAAAAATTTCGCAAAAAATAACATGCCGCATAGGCATTGCATCTCTAGCACTGACTGTCCCTATTGCTCTATGACAATCCGGGCAACTCTTCACAAATGTGCAGGCATCTTTAGTAAGAGTCGCCACCATAATCCGCTCTGAAGTACCTTCTGCACTGTTCTCTTCACTGAGTGATGCCCCCATACCTCTAAGGATTTGCACAGAGTGAGGACACTATTATATTCCTCCTGAGGAATACAACGCTTGTAAACACCATCCGGTCCCTCATGAAAAGAATCAGATCCTCCCAATGGTAGTATCGTGCCTCGGAAACTAGTCTATCAACTTGATTCTTTGGCCGACCCTAAGGACTTTTCTATGTATCCAGAAAATTCACTATATCTGCATACCATGGAAGCTCGGTAACTGCAAAGATACTCTCGTCTGGAAATCTCTCTGCAATCTCTAGCGTGTACTCATCTGAAGGCTGCTCTGTTTGTAATCGGGAGAGATGAATAGCTACCACATTCTTTACCCCAGGTTTGTCTTTAATATCAAAATCGAATTCTTGAAGTAAGAGAATCCATCTAAGAAGGCGTGCCTTGGCATCCTTTTTTTCCATCAAAAACCGGATAGCTGAATGATCTGTATAGACTGTGATTTTGGAGCCAAGAAGATAAGATCTGAATTTATCTAAAGCGAACACTATTGCAAACATCTCCTTTTCTGTCACCGTGTAATTACGTTGAGAATTATCTAAGGTTCTGTTGGCATAGTGGATATCAACAGAAAGTCCATTCCTCCTCTGTCCTAATACAACCTCGACCACAAAATATGAAGCATCCGTCATGATCTCGAAGGGTAGAGACCAATCAGGTGGTTGTAGGACATGAGCATTGATAATCATTTCCTTTAATGTGAGGAAGGCATTAAGTCATTTGTCATCTAACAATAATTCAATGTCTTTTCCTAATAATTCAGTTAACGGTCTACCAATCTTGGAGAAATCCAAGATGAATCGTCTATAAAAGCCGACATGCCCCAGAAATGAACGTAACTGCTTAATGTTGGATGGAGGTTCGAGGCGCTTGATGACATCCACCTTGGCAGGATCAACCTCCATGCCTCACTGGGAGATGACGTGCCCCAACACGATCTTGTGTGTAACCATAAAATGGCTCTTTTCCAAAGACAGAAGGAGTTCTACCTCAAAACATTTCTGAAGAACCTAGTCTAGGTGCACTAAACAATCATCAAAGGACTCATTTGAAGGCTGCTCTGTTTGTAATCGGGAGAGGTGATCAGCTACCACATTTTTTACCCCAGGTTTATCTTTAATATCCAAATCGGATTCCTGAAGTAAGAGAATCCATCTAAGAAGGCGTGCCTTGGCATCCTTCTTTTTCATCAAAAATCGGATAGCTGAATGATATGTATAGACTGTGATTTTGGAGCCAAGAAAATAAGATCTGAATTTATCTAAAGAGAACACTCCTGCCAACATATCCTTTTCTGTCACTGTGTAATTACGTTGAGCATTATCTATGGTTATGCTGGCATAGTGGATAGCAACAGGAAGTCCATTCCTCCTCTGTCCTAATCGAGCCTTGACCACAAAATCTAAAGCATCCGTCATGATATCGAAGGGTAGAGTCCAATCAGGTGGTTGTAGGACAGGAGCACTGATAATCATTTCCTTTAATGTGAGGAAGGCATTAAGTCATTTGTCATCTAATAAGAACTCGATGTCTTTGCCTAATAATTTAGTTAACGGTCGGGAAATCTTGGAGAAATCCTGGATGAACCATCTACAAAAACTGACATGCCCCAGAAATGGTCGTGACTGCTTAATATTGGATGGTGGTTTGAGGTGCTTGATCACATCCACCTTGGCAGGGTCAACCTCCATGCCTCATTGGAAGATGACGTGCCCCAACACGATCTTGTGTGTAACCATAAAATGGCTTTGTTCCCAAGACAGAACGAGATCTACCTCACAACATTTATGAAGAACA